>JAMPIV010012846.1:352500-550000 GCA_024509875.1 Oreohelix idahoensis | reverse complement strand
TGGTATTCAAAATCAGTTTTCATCTTTTCAAATGTGAAGAGGTTCTTTCAAGAAAAGAAAACTGGAAAAGTAATTCTTCTACTGTCTGCACCATCTTCATCCAGAGACGGAATACATTGAATGCAGTTGATGCAAATTTTCTTCTTAATTTTTCTGCTTCTCCTTCTTGGTGTAACAGCACTGATTCTTCTCCAATGGATTCTTTCTTTTTCGTCTTAGCTTCTTCTTCTTAAAAAGATGTACAAGAAGGAAGGCATGCTTCGTTTATTTCGTTTCTGAAGATCTTCTTCTTGGTGGCTTTTCTTCCAAAAAGCTTAATCTTCAAAGACTGCTTCTTCTTATGTTAGCTTCTTCTTGGACCACTGTCACAAGATAATCTTCTTCAAGGCTTGGAATAGATTGCTTGGGAAAAAAAAGGAGGAAATGAAACTACCGCAGTTTCACAAATGATTCTTTGTTAAATGAAGTTGTGGAAACTTGTTTCAAGCAATGCCCGGATTTTTGACAAAGATGATTCTTGGCTAGAAGATTCTTTTCTGGTTTTCAGTTTTTTCTTCTTCTTCTTTTTTCTTTTTCGTCTTCTACAAGAAGAAAACCAAATACATGTAGTGACCGATGATGAAGACTTCTTCCTCAGAAGTACATGATGTTCTTGTTTTATGAAAAAAGCTTCTTCTTCGACTTCCTTCTTTTCCTTACTAGCACTTCTTCGATGGCTTGGTACGAGCTTTGACAGCTGTCCTACACAGCTTTCTTCTTTTTTCTTGCGGGACTTAGCAGCCAAAAGGAGGACTATTCAGTTTGGTGCAAAAGAGGATTCCTCATTATTTTCTTTCTTCGTGGGCTTCTTCTTGCAAGTACATGTATCGTAAGTTGCGCCTGGTTTTGAATCGTTTGTAATTCTTTTCTTCTTATTTTGAAAACATTTCTCTTCTTTCTTCTTCTTCTTCTAATTAATACAAGTAGTACATGCACTGCAGTGTAATCTTCCTTTTGGTGATACAGTGATTTCTTCTTCAAGTTATTATTATTACAGTACAAGTAAATACTTTTTTCTAGTGTCTTTTCTTCTTGTTCTTTCTCTTTTTTTTTCTTCTATTCTTTCTCATTACTTCGATACATTCTGTAATCCAATTATTCTTCGAACATTTGATTATCCGAACTTCTGCTTCTTCTCCCATGGTGTTCTTGGAGTTCTACTGTATTTCATTGGCTTGAGATAAACCGTAATAAGTCATAAGGAAATAAAGCCTCTCTTTTATTAATGATGGTTGTTCGTGCTAGAAGCTAATTTTGTTACGTTATTAATTGTATTTCCAGACTATTTTTTTTAGACAATGCATTTCCCTGGTTCAAGCACTCTTTGTATCTCTTTCTCTTTCAGTACATATCTTCCCGCCGCTAGAGCATAAGCCATCAGCACACGCTTTCTCTCTCTCTCTCTCTCTCTCTCTTTGTTTCTCTTTCTCATTCTCTCTCTCTTTTCTCTACCTTTCTCTCTATCTCTATTTTTAATTTAGCGAAACAAGATGTGCTTCTTGGTCTACCCCTGCCTCTCTTGCCCTGGGGGTTCCAGAACAAGGACTGCCTTGTAATGCTATCAACAGGTTTCCTCAGTGTGTGTCCTATCCATCGCCATCGTCTTCTTCTCATCTCTTGTTCCACTGGCACTTGTCTAGTTCTTGTCATCAGTTCTACGTTGGTAACCTTGTCATACCATTTTAATCCCTCTATTCTACGCAATCACCCATTTATGAAAGTCTGTAGCTTTTTGGTTGTTGTCTTTGTTGTTCTCCATGTCTCAGAGCCATACAATAGGACTGACTTCACATTTGAGTTGAAGATTCTTATTTTCGTGTTGGATCCGATTTCCCAATGCAATGAAAGCTCCTCTTGCTTTTTGTATTCTTATTTTGATATCACTGTCTGTCCCTCCAACTTTGTCTATATTGCTGCCAAGATATGTTTACGATTCTACATCTTGTATTGGTGCTTCTTCAACTCTGTTTTCATTACCTGCATTTATTCTCATTATCTTTGTCTTTTCTCTGTGTATTTTCAGACCCAATTGCTGTGACCTTTCATCGAGTGTTTTCAATTTGTCCTGCATCTGATTACGGTTATGGGACAGAAGAGCCAAGTCATCAGCAAAATCCAGATCATCCAACTGCTTAGTCAGAGTCCACTGGATTCCATTTCTGTTGTGTGTTGTTGATGATCTCATAACCCAGTCTATTGCGAGTAAGAAAAGAAATGGAGACAAGAGGCATCCCTATCGCTCTCCTGTTCTTATCCCAAATGGTTATGTAAGCTGTCCTTCATGAAGAACTCTGCATGTCATGTCTTCATATGTTTTCTTTATTAAATTAATGATCTTCAGGGGAACTCCATAATGCCTCATCAATTTCCAAAGTGATTCTCTGTCTACACTGTCAAATGCCTTTTTGTAGTCCACAAATCCGATGTATAGTGGTGAATTCCATTCCAGACTTTGTTCAGCTATTATTCTCAAAGTGGCTATCTGGTCTGTACAGGATCTGTTTTGTCGAAAACCTGCTTGTTCATCTTGTGACCGCTTGGCCTTTCACGCTAGCTTTGTCCCTCCTACTTTAACGCTAAGCGTTTATATGTGTTAGAAGATGATACATGTAAGAATGACAGACCTTAAATGCAAATAAGACATTTTTACACAAAACGCAGCATTCATTCAAAGTTCAGTTGCCGTTACTGCTCTGACAGGGCAAACGTAGGTCAGTCCCAGATAATAATGAATGGGTTTTATAAGCGCGAAAGTGGGAAATGAATGTTTGTGAGATCTGGTATTTTTTTATCCTATTGTTAACTTGGAAAAGATCACACATGTGAAAATAAAGTCAAAATAACAGAATGTCGTGTGCAAAAAGGTCGAAAAGCTGAGGAGAGGAGTGCAAATGTTAATTATTGTGTCGTGTGAAAAAAGGACGGGTCGTGTGGAAAAAGGCGGGAAAAAAGAAGAAATAGTATAAATAGAAGAGTTGTGGGCGATAGGCAGAGATTTTAGGATTTATGCTTCCAAGGATACCATGATTTTAGACTAGAGGATTTTTACAAATAGCGTTAGGAGAACTTCGTCTTTGAGGATACCAAGACAAGTTTTTTTCTTTAGTAGACAAGTGTGTATATTATTCAGTTGGATTATAGATTGTTCATTTTGGATAAACAACCATCATTTTGTGAAATTTACAGTGTTTGTCTAATGTCATCAATAAACTCTAATATAATTTTCTACATTTGCTGTTTGTGGAAATTTACAGTAATTTCTTTCGGATATTAGTTGTTGTGCTGAAACTGTTTTGCTTATCGCCAAACTCAAAGGGAAGAACATTCCTGGGTTGAAAAAAATAACAAAAGGTCAAGTATTACGATCTCTGGCGGAACGCCAGTTAGCACTTGAACCACAACAACATATGAAGGATTAACTATGACTAAATAACAATCAATATAACTACTTGAACATTTACCTGACGCGGGCACAATCTCTCAGTTTCTTGTCTACGGACTCTTTTAATCTCTCAAGGATAATCCTGTTTAATACTTTTCTTGGCGCTGATAGTAACATTATTCCTCTATAATTTGTGCACTCTTGTAAATTTCTCTTCTTAGGCAACTTAACCAGATATCCTTACTTCCATTCTGCTGGCATCTCTTCCTTTTCCCAGACTTTACCAAGTAATTTATATAACATCTCTGTAGCCGTGTCGATATCTGCTTTGATGGCATCTATTGGAATGCCATCAGGTCCAGACGCTTTTCCATCTCTTAGAAGCTTTATGGCTTTCTTTACTAAACAAACATAACGACTGGTTATATCATCAATATTTTCCTTTACGCTCCTTACAGAGCATGGAGCCACTATTGCAGCTGTATTTTATGTGGCAATTTGTTTTACATGATGAGCGTGACACTACCATTGTTCGAATCCGATAACTTGCCATCCTCATGTGAAACTGTACATCCACAAGCTATTTATATATGTCAAATGCAAAATATAAAATGATAAAATATACATATTACAACTTACCCCAGTTATCGTGTGAACACATACTTTTTGCATCATAAACGTCCGAATATTTTCGGGCAACCTGTTTTAAGATGCTGTCTTTCAGGTGGTTAGGGTCCCTGAGTATAGTCTCAACTATTCGGGCTGTAGACAGGTTCCAAGGACTCGTGACTTTTAGTACTATAGTTGAGGTTTTATCCTTTCTAATTTTAGAAGATCTTCTAGTACACTGGCCGGTCCTATACTGGAATCCTGATTTTATTCGTTATCCTGGCTGTCTGAGATCTCTCCTTGACGAGATGGAAATGTAGTGAAATAGTCTTAAAATGCTGTAGATTATAATTGAAATTTCTCTCCCACGCACGTATTTCTCCGTTGAGAGAAGCTCCAATCAGAAGTAGTTTATTTTAGCATTTAAAAGTCAACCAACTGCATATAAGCGTCTGATTTTTATAGGGGTTTCCCCCACCATCATGGAGACCAATACTGCATGAAATATAAGATATTCTCCTTACAGGCCATTTTCAAACTAATCTGACAGTCCTTCATTTTCATACAAGGTCTTGCCACTTCAAATTTACCACGTCACAGATCTAACACTGATAATCTCTTTCAAGATGTTACTTTCTCATAGGTGTTTATTATAATAAAGTCTGGGCGGAAGCAGTTACCTCATTTTCCATGCTCCAAAATCAAAATTTTTATCTTCCGACCAACCTTTCCAGCTGTTCGGGTCTGCAAAATTAACACCTTATTGAACATGTCCATCTGAGATCCAGATTGGACATCTGAGACAGCATGGTGCGTGGCAATTTGTGCCGGCCTGTCACGGGTTGCCTCCCCTTGCTCTGCAGTGATGGTCCAGCAATGGCCAAAATCTAGAATATCGATTGTGGGTCTTCAAAGGTATCTACCTTTGCACAAGATTACTCTTGGCAGAGATGCAGATAGAAGGATGATAATGCTTCTACCTCTAGGGAGTCTTCACAAGATATTCAGAAATCAAGAACAATGCTGAATGAGTCGTAGCAATGTTAACGTTTTATCTGCCCGCCGCCTTTTGTGAAGGATTATTCTGTAATTTGTTATTAGCTCGTACAAGCCCCCAACTGAACTAATAATAAAATTTGCCTTATAAGCTCGATATAGATATATATTAAAGATACCGATTCATGCGTGTGCACTTCTCTCTGTAATAACTAAATCAACTATGAATTTGTAAAACAACTTATAACAAATTTAATGATCAGTTAATGTAAATAAATAAGAGCTGGTGATTAATAAAAGTAAGTGTCTTCATGGAAAATATGTTGGCTTTAGGAGGTTATAATTTTGGAACATAGATAGAATTCTGTTGTATAAATGTAACTTAGCTGCCAAAACGCTGAAGTGCTGATGCTGCTGTTTCTGTCAGTTCTTCTTTGTGGCGACGGCACATCTCCAGATTAGTTTAAGAGATAACCTCTCCTGGTCAAGGCAGGTATCTTCACAACCTGAGGAACGTAGGTTTCAATTGTCGATCGCAAGCTTTGAACCACAGAATAGTAGTACAACTGGTATCGCCGAGTAGTACCTCAAATGGTCTCTTCGATCCGTACCACAGTCTTTAGAGGGAATAAAAGAACAAATTCCTCTGCTAAGTCTTTGTTTTCCTGATATTAATCAGGCGCCTTTCCCACTGTCCCGTTCACCGATTTTTTTTTCTCTTAATTTTTAATCTCCCTGAGTGTACATCATATAACTCAGGGGATATAATGAAAATTTAATGGAAAAATTGTGACTGGACAATGGCTTGTGACTGGGTGAACATGTTCAAGTATACATACTTCTTATTACAAATGATAGTAAATATATACATAAGATATCATCATCCACTCCCTGCTCCACTTGGAGTCTGGGGTTACCTCTGCTTTTGGTTCCCAGTGAGAACTAGCACAAAGCAATCACCAGCAATGATGTGGTGGTTCATGAATATATCATTTTCACATACTGAGGTTGCCAGCCTCGTAAGGACCTGTATAACCATTAGCAAGTTCAAACATGTCAAATTCAAAGTTTAAAATATATGTTACAACTCGCCCCAATAACATTTTGGAACTCTAGACTTCTTGCTCAGTTGAACAGTCTTGGCAACTTGATGCAGATGCCTTGAACATGCATCTAAGGTATTATTTCATTTAGAATCCCTCTGTGACTTGTGAGTAGGTCCTGTAAGAGTCCGGTTTCCGTATTAACTTGTAGAGTTTCCTTGCTGTAGTGTTCAAAGGTGCTCCAATACGTCCGGTCCTGTAAGGTCAGAATCCTTACTTCTATTCTTTCCTGGCTTTAGTCCGAGCTGTCTACTTTGACGATTCTGGGATGCAGTGTTGTATGTCTAAAATGTGCTACATTATAACGCAACGTTCGACCCAAGCTTCCGCATGGTGTTTCCGACAAAACTCCCAATCAGAACAAATATATATTTGCATCCCAAATGCCAGCCAATAGCATTCAAAAGTGCGTGTTATGATAACTTTTCCTCATGGAATTTTCTGCATGACTCATACGTTTGTGAAATTCAGTCACTTTCCATATAAGGAGTTGTTATTTCCGTCGATTATCGGTCATGTTCACTATTATCACAATTTTTAAAATGTCTCCCAAGATTGAGATTATCTGTACTTATTATCACAGGTAATTTCGGAGGTCTGAGTACATAGCTTATCAGACACTCCCGATCGCTTGCCTTAACGCTGGAGCGATACAAATCCGTTTGCCCGTCTAGACAGACGTGGTTATGCAACTAAACCCGTATTTCAAGTTCGTCTTACCTGGAGTCAATCTGGTTATTATCACGTTTAGTGATTCAATTAATCTTTCGGGATGGTCAATTACGCCTTGACCTGACATGAATCGAAGTGTGAAAATGTAAACAGTGACCGTAGTACGGATTTCTGGGCTCCGAAAATGAGAAATAGTTAGAGAATGGGAGAGAGAGAGAGAGAGAGAGAGAGAGAGAGAGAGAGAGAGAGAGAGAGAGAGAGAGAGAGAGGAGGGGGGAGAGAGAGAGAGAGAGAGAGAGAGAGAGAGAGAGAGAGAGAGAGAGAGAGAGAGAGAGACGAAAAAAAGAACGACACAATTATGTGACACGAATCTAACTTTTGTTAAGCACCTTCACCGACAAACGTCTGGGTTTAACAATAAGAATGTCGCTCAATGTAGACTCTTAATCCGTCTGGTTAGCGATTAAACATACACTTTCAGCGGTAATGTACCATATCGGACAAGATAACCTCGGTCGATGGGAGCGAGCAGTGCAGACATGCCAGGACATTAGCGTCCTGCAGCGATCTGTAATTGATTTTTTTATTTTTTATTTTGATTTTTGCCATCCATACTGGTGTCATGCAGTGCGCCATTCACTGGTTAACACATTAACTACCGCAAGCCGCTGTCAGCGGCTCACAAAATAATCACATTTGGACCGCAAGCCGCTCAGAGCGCCAATCTAATTTTAGTAATAAAACGAATGAAAAATGTACTGAAACACTCTCTGATCTGGTTCGAAATTTTAAGTTGCCACCGGAAAACAAATTCCCAAAGCATGGTTGTTGTAGAACACTGGAAAATTGATATTATGTTCATATTTTTCAGCGTTTTGGGTTAGTTACCAAATCGTGTAAAACTGTTTATCGTGGCAACTAGTGATAGGACTACAGAAAATGCGTGTACATCTCGTCTAATGGCTGAATAGGATAAAAACGTGTTTCAACAATTGACTGATAGATCTAGCGAGGAGGACAAGAGTGAAAACGGTGTGCACATTGATTGAAATTGTGATTTTGATAGAGATGGGGCGCAAGCAGTTATAACTGTGAAAATATTGCAAGTCCTCGGCCATCGGAGGGCCGTTAAATAGCAACAACCTCTATTAGAGTTACAACCGGTGTTTATTGTAATAGTACATCCATTTATCTTTAAAATGACGTGTAATTCATAAAAATCTGTAAACAATTACGAAAACTACAGCTTACTTTGTGCAAACACCTACAGGATGAAAATGGGAAAAAAAATTAATTTGGCCACAGTGTGTTTTTCAATTCGGTAGTTAATGTGTTAAAAACTACACTTCGAAGGAAAGACAACATTATGCCAAGTTGTCCGATATTCTTCAATATTAGAAAAATAGCGCTGTGTTTTTCCTTTTTTTTTTTTGCCCCCCTGGCACGTTTCTGTGCCCGGCTAATGCTCTGTTACATTGCATGCACAAATGTTAATGTAATGGTGGAAAAAAAATCAGGTAATGAAGTAAAGATCAGTTAATGGAATGTAGGAAAACAATATAATGTAATGTAATACAAATAAGTTATTGTAACAAATTAAGGACACTAATATAAGTTAGTGTAATGAAGTAAAGATAATTTAATGTAACGAATTAAGGACACTAATATAAGTTAGTGTAATGAAGTAAAGATAATTTAATGTAACGAATTAAGGACACTAATATAAGTTAGTGTAATGAAGTAAAGATAATTTAATGTAACGAATTAAGGACACTAATATAAGTTAATGTAATGAAGTAAAGATAATTTAATGTAACGAATTAAGGACACTAATATAAGTTAGTGTAATGAAGTAAAGATAATTTAATGTAACGAATTAAGGACACTAATATAAGTTTGTGTAATGAAGTAAAGATAATTTAATGTAACGAATTAAGGACACTAATATAAGTTAGTGTAATGAAGTAAAGATAATTTAATGTAACGAATGAAGGACACTAATATACGTTAGTGTAATGAAGTAAAGATAATTTAATGTAACGAATTAAGGACACTAATATAAGTTAGTGTAATGAAGTAAAGATAATTTAATGTAACGAATTAAGGACACTAATATAAGTTAGTGTAATGAAGTAAAGATAATTTAATGTAACGAATTAAGGACACTAATATAAGTTAGTGTAATGAAGTAAAGATAATTTAATGTAACGAATTAAGGACACTAATATAAGTTAGTGTAATGAAGTAAGGATAATTTAATGTAACGAATTAAGGACACTAATATAAGTTAGTGTAATGAAGTAAGGATAATTTAATGTAACGAATTAAGGACACTAATATAAGTTAGTGTAATGAAGTAAGGATAATTTAATGTAACGAATTAAGGACACTAATATAAGTTAGTGTAATGAAGTAAAGATAATTTAATGTAACGAATTAAGGACACTAATATAAGTTAGTGTAATGAAGTAAAGATAATTTAATGTAACGAATTAAGGACACTAATATAACTTAGTGTAATGAAGTAAAGATAATTTAATGTAACGGATTAAGGACACTAATATAAGTTAGTGTAATGAAGTAAAGATAATTTAAAGTAACGGATTAAGGACACTAATATAAGTTAGTGTAATGAAGTAAAGATAATTTAATGTAACGGATTAAGGACACTAATATAAGTTAGTGTAATGAAGTAAAGATAATTTAATGTAACGGATTAAGGACACTAATATAAGTTAGTGTAATGCAGTAAAGATAATTTAATGTAACGGATTAAGGACACTAATATAAGTTAGTGTAATGAAGTAAAGATAATTTAATGTAACGGATTAAGGACACTAATATAAGTTAGTGTAATGAAGTAAAGATAATTTAATGTAACGAATTAAGGACACTAATATAAGTTTGTGTAATGAAGTAAAGATAATTTAATGTAACGAATTAAGGACACTAATATAAGTTAGTGTAATGAAGTAAAGATAATTTAATGTAACGAATTAAGGACACTAATAAAAGTTAGTGTAATGAAGTAAAGATAATTAATGTAACGAATTAAGGACACTAACATAAGTTAGTGTAATGAAGTAAAGATAATTTAATGTAACGAATTAAGGACACTAACATAAGTTAGTGTAATGAAGTAAAGATAATTTAATGTAACAAATTAAGGACACTAACATAAGTTAGTGTAATGAAGTAAAGATAATTTAATGTAACGAATTAAGGACACTAACATAAGTTAGTGTAATGAAGTAAAGATAATTTAATGTAACGAATTAAGGACACTAACATAAGTTAGTTTAATGAAGTAAAGATAATTTAATGTAACGAATTAAGGACACTAACATAAGTTAGTTTAATGAAGTAAAGATAATTTAATGTAACGAATTAAGGACACTAATATAAGTTAGTGTAATGAAGTAAAGATAATTTAATGTAACGAATTAAGGACACTAATATACGTTAGTGTAATGAAGTAAAGATAATTTAATGTAACGAATTAAGGACACTAATATAAGTTAGTGTAATGAAGTAAAGATAATTTAATGTAACGAATTACGGACACTAATATAAGTTAGTGTAATGAAGTAAAGATAATTTAATGTAACGAATTAAGGACACTAATATACGTTAGTGTAATGAAGTAAAGATAATTTAATGTAACGAATTAAGGACACTAATATAAGTTAGTGTAATGAAGTAAAGATAATTTAATGTAACGAATTAAGGACACTAATATAAGTTAGTGTAATGAAGTAAAGATAATTTAATGTAACGAATTAAGGACACTAATATAAGTTAGTGTAATGAAGTAAAGATAATTTAATGTAACGAATTAAGGACACTAATATAAGTTAGTGTAATGAAGTAAAGATAATTTAATGTAACGAATTAAGGACACTAATATAAGTTAGTGTAATGAAGTAAAGATAATTTAATGTAACGAATTAAGGACACTAATATAAGTTAGTGTAATGAAGTAAATATTTTGGTTTGGTTTGGTTTTAAGAACCATCATCATTGCGCACGGACAACTCCATAAGTCCTCAGATCTCCTCCTTTAGATCACACGAGGAAGATCTCAGCACAGTGCACAAGCTCCGTAGCACCGGAGAAGATCCCAATGTATGTATACAGCAGTCACACATTCTATAAATATTGCTGTGGCGGTAGGTTTCTTCATTTTTAAATGTTGCCAGGGCAGCGGCCGTATGACCTACTGTTAACGATTTCCAACTGTCGAGGGGTTTTTAACGTGCAAACTTGCACACGGGACCTCCTATTTTTTCGCCCTTATCCGGGAAGGCTAGGCATCCGATCTCACTACCTACGAGATCAGGGAAGAGTATGACATCATTAGGAACCTGAAACAAAATTTCCATCAATTATATTCCGTATGCTGGGAGCGAACCTGGCACCTTTAGAATTAGAAGCGGCCGCCATACCTCTTAGCCACTTCTGACCCCTAGTAAAGATAAGTTAATGATATGATGGGAAGATAGGTCAATGTAATGAAGCAAAAATAAGTCAAAGTAATAAAGGAAGGATACGTCAATGTAATAAAGTAAAGATAAGATCATATTTTGAAGTAAAGATGTTGAGCGTCCAACTGATAGATTGGTTAGAGCGCTGATTTCTCGCTGCAAAGGTGCCGGGTTAGATTCACGGTATTGACATGCTTCAGTCTGCCAAGCTGTAAATGGGTACCTGACTTTATACTTGAGATAGGGAAAGAAAAGGCAGCGAGGAAGGGAGCTAGTCATCCACCTCTCGATGCTGGACCTAGTATAGTGAAGTCTCTAACACTTCACTCCCCTACGGCAGTATCTGCAATGGGACTTCCTTTATATTTTAAAGATAAGATAATGTAATGAAGTAAAGATAAGATAATGTAACGGAGTAAAGATAAGACAATGTAGTGGAATAAAGATACGATAATGTAACGGAGTAAACATAAGACAATGTAATGGAGTAAAGATAAGATAATGTAACGGAGTAATGATAAGACAATGTAATGGAGTAAAGATAAGATAATGTAATGGAGCAAAGATAAGACACTGTAATGGAGTAAAGACAAGATAATGTAACGAAGTAAAGATAAGATAATGTAACGAAGTAAAGATTAGATAATGTAATGGAGTAAAGATAAGACAATGTAATGGAGTAAAGATAAGATAATGTAATGAAGAATGGAGTAAAGATAAGATAATGTAACGAAGTAAAGATAAGAAAATGTAAGGAAGTAAAGATTAGATAATGTAATGGAGTAAAGATAATGTAATGGAGTAAAGATAAGATAATGTAATTGAGTAAAGAAAGGATAATGTAACGAAGTAAAGATAAGATAACGTAACGAAGTAAAGATTAGATAATGTAATGGAGTAAAGATAAGACAATGTAATGGAGTAAAGATAAGATAATGTAACGAAGATAAGATAAGATAATGTAACGAAGCAAAGATAAGATAATGTAACGAAGTAAAGATAAGATAATGTAACGAAGTCAAGATAAGATAATGTAACGAAGTCAAGATAAGATAATGTAACGAAGTCAAGATAAGATAATGTAACGAAGTCAAGATAAGATAATATAATGAAGTAAAGGTAATGAAAATAAAGATAAGTTAATGTAATGAAATAAAGGTCCAACACAAAAATAACAATATGCAACTCAGACTGCTCGACTGTAAGGTTGTGAAACATGGAGAACATAGAAACTAAAACCACAAAAAGCTACAGGCTTTAATAAATGGATGCTTGCGGAGTATAGCATTGTTAAATTATTCTTCTTCTGCGTTCACTCTCAGACGTCAACTTGAATATGTTCAAAGACAGCAGTGTTCAGCTTGAGGCTGTTGACATATCCGTAGAGCTTTTCTAGGAATGGCGCTGGTGATGGCCATATGTGCTTCTCTGTGCCTCATATGTTGGGCACCTTTCAAGTAAATACAATAATATGACAAGATACCGGATGTGGAACAGATAGACAGAACCAGTCACATAACAGTGGAACAAAAACTGAGGACAAGACGATGATACAGGATATGACGTACTAGAGGAAACCGGCTGATATTATTATAAGGTAACTCGTGTTCTGGATTCTTTTGGGAAAGAGAAATGGAGGCAGACAATAAAGAAGGGCATTGTAGGCTGAAATGAAAAAGGATAAATAATAGAAGGAAAGATCTTGATCAGATAGCACAGCACAAGAAGGTCTGGTGTTAATTTGTTGAAGGTCCCTGCTGAATATTGAGCGGAATTTTAGTCAACAGCAGAATTGATAAATTGTACTTGAGACAGGAAGTTGTGGGGAGACATGATCTCCTACGCCACTAGGCAAAGTACTTTAAGTAGAAGAAGAGGTTCTTAAATATAGTCAATCTTTTCTGGATTTTATTCTGCCATCAGCCGGCTGGAATTATCTGGCAGCTCCAGTGGTTAAAATAACTTACGTTAGAATTAATTTCTGTTAACGACATCCGGATTACGTTACTAGACTCAGTCAAATGATCATCCACGCGTCGACGGAAGGATAACGTTTTACGCTTGTCCGATGTTGAGAGTAGAAAGTAGTAGTTAAGTGAAGTTAATGTCGTGTGGAGAGTGGCGAAAGTCTCAGTTATAGTTGCGTCATCATTATTTAAGGATCACCTGGCTGTGGATATGAAGATAACAGAAGTAGTGGTAGAACTGAAGAGAAAATAAAAGTAAAGAAATGAGAACGAAACTGTTCAAGAAACTAAACGATAAAATATACTCGTGAGACGAAGAGTGTTACTTTAACAATATTGAACATACTAAAATGAAAGATCGTGCGTGTGTGTATAATATATACGCCCTAATATAACTGACAGCCCTTGTTTCTAGACAAAGCTGTGTTTCGCGCCAAAAACGCGGCAACATTTTTTAAAATAAAAAATTCACCCTTTTTATGGGGGGGAGGGGGGGGGGGGAGGTTATCTGCGTATCTACACTGTGTTGTCTTTCACATCTGCTGTTTTTAAAACAATGCTGAGTCTCAGACCCTAAGTTCCTTTTTTGGGGGGTCGGAGTGGCTAAGAGGTATGGCGTCCGCCTCCAGTTATGTAGGTACCGGATTCGATTCCCAGTTGAGGGAATATAAGATATGGAAATTGTCAGAATCAGTGGTCCTAATGATGACATACTCCCATCTGGTCTCCGGGGTAGTGAGATCGGATGCTTAGCCTTCTCGGATAAGGGCGACAAAATAGGAAGTCCGGTGTGCAAGTTGCGCACGTTAAACATCCCACGGCAGTTGGAAATCGTAAAGAGTAAGCCTATCAGGCCACTGCCCTGGCAAAATTTAAGAATTTGAAAGCTACCCACCACAAAAATATTTACAGAATGTGTGATACCTATATACACACATTGGGATTCTCGCTGGTGCTACGGAGTTCGTGCACTGTGCTGAGATCCTCCTTGTGTGATCTAAGGGAGGAGATCAGAGCACTGATAGAGTAGTCCATGTGCAATGAAGATAGTCCTTAAAACCAAATCAAACCAAACCAAGTTCCTTTACATATATATATATATATATATATATATATATATATATATATATATATATATATATATATATATATATATATATATATATATATATTTATTTATTTATTTATTTATTTATTTATTTATTTATATATATATATATATATATATATATTTATTTATTTATTTATTTATTTATTTATTTATTTATTTATTTATATATATATATATATATATATAACACACATACACATATACACACACACATACATAATACACACATACACATATACACATACATATTGTCGTAAATTTTTTTTGAGAGAAAAAGAGTCTTAGAAATAGTGGTCCGGTTTAGAGTGGAAAATGATGATGGAAAGCTCAGTGATAGAAAATGTAGAGATTTAATAGTTGCTTCACAGCGTGCTGGAGGAGAGTAAAGACAGACGTATTTACGACAAATCGTTTCTCTCAATCTTCTCTTTCACTCTCCTGGTCAAACAATTATTTGCCAGTTTTCCAGACCCGCATCTGCGCGCACACCGATTTGGTGTTTTCAAACACACAGGCGACGTAGATACAAACTATATCAAACGAATAGGGGAAAAGTTGGGATTTGGGTATACCCAACACACAGACCTAAATGAGTTTATGTGATTTTATTCACTTTAAACATCAATCACTAACAAATATCAGGTATTACATAAATTATCATAAGTACACAAATGCAAATAACAAGTTGGGGAGGGGTGAAGAAGATTGGTATCGACTAAGCCCTTCCCGCTTATTAGACAAAGATAAACCCAGTCCAGAGATAGATAATATCAGGAACACGGGTACGTTAACCTAACAGTAAAGTTAATTACTCTGAAAAGAGGTGTTACCAAATTAGGTATAGGTGGTAGAAAGAAATCCTGTTCTTCCCAATTGTTCTTCCCTTTACTAAGCAAATGAAAAGGAGGGGGTTTTAAACATAGTTAACAAATTATCAACTATCCCACTTAAAGGAACAATGTAGGGTATACAGAAAAGATATATATTACCAGGTAAGCAAGTTAACAAAATGGTTACACAAAAGAATTAATTTCCTTTTATATTTCCACACTCATATACACCACACACTTACCGAGTTGCAGCATCAGTCACTCCATAGAATGATAAACACACTGATTAAACTCTTGACACGTGTAACTGTCTAGCACTTCTATGCCCCGCCCCAGATATTGCGAGTTTTTACTGAGAGCAAATATTCCCGCTTATCGCCGGACTTGAAGTTCTAAGAGTTCTTGTGGTTTATTATAAAGAAACGAGTCTATGGGATGGCACTGACGCAGTTCGACACAGGGGTGAAAATGAAGTGGTCTCTTTTAATCCTCCGCTATGGTAAAATTCCTTCAATGCGTGATGATAGTTTTTTTTATTAAATCCAATTGAGGAAAAACTAGGCTCAGTCACAGTCAGGAAAATATGTACTCTCTCACAGTAAACAGTAAATATGATATCGCTACTGGCGATGATTACCTTCCAGTTTATCTTACAGGTTTGTAAGGGTAATTTGATGATTGTTCTTTAAAATGTTCTTGGGTGGGCTTTATTTCATTTAATTCTGACAGCTAGGTCGCAAAAGGACCGCCACAAGATTATATTTAAAAGAAATGTTTCTTCAATATGACTGGAAGTTTATAGGATGATTTCTTTATTTCTTTCTTTATTTAGCTGGGACCGCAGGTTACGATCACTCTGTGTGAAAGAAAAAAAAAAGACATGTAACATACCGAAAAATCAAGCGCGATAAATTTCCCGTTAAGCCTATAATACACTCGAGTATTTAATTATGTATTTAATAAACACTGCGCGAATTCTAGTGGTTAAAAACACACATCTATAAAAAAACTAGGACTTAACTGAATTTATTAATTATAAATTCCTTCGCGACTTTAAAAGTTAATTTAAGCATCTATTATCTTTTGAAATAATATAATAGATAGATCATTATATTTACAACTGGAACTATTGAGATGGTTTAATTTAATAGATTTAAATTAACACAAAATCCATTGAAATAGAATGACTGAACTAGACCACTGATCACTTTACACAATATATTACCGCTTTGCACAGAATAGAAATCACTGCAAATATATATATAAAATCCAGGGGAAAATCTATAACAAGATTTCAATAAAGCTAGTGCTTCTGTAAAGGTCTGGCCAGCGAGTGATAAAATGTCTATTCTTCATGGTCTATTTATCTAAAATGGAATGTAAGTTGAGTGGGACATGATAAACTTGACAGCTTATTTGATCTCATGAACTTTTGGGGATCTGACCGCCAAATAAAGGGAAGAAATCGCCCCCTGGTCTTCGTATCTCTGTTCGCTGCTGCCCGTTTCGGCTTTCCCCGTTCGCTCGGTTCTGCGATTGACACCGAGACGCGAAAATAGCGGCAAGCAACTGCGTCTCGTATCAGGGACCACTACTGTCTTTGATAACGCCGATAGTCTCCCCTGAAATCCCTCAGTCTGTCTCTTTGATCGTGGTCGCTGTATCTGTTTGATTCTGGCGACGCCCCCCCCCCCTGGCCAAGTTAATTAAAATAACTGCCTATGATTGTTCAAGAGATGTTAGTGGGCGTGATTTAATCTCTCCTTAAATCAATGCGATGACCAGAATGAACGATAGGTAAACTTTCCGCATATCAATCAGCAAACGTGTTTGCCCTCTGTGTGGAACAGTTGCATAGCTAATGAATCCACGTGAAAGAAGTCCCGTTTTACAAGAATTACAACAAAGTTCAGGGTCAGCCGAGTTCGTCCATCACAATCGTCCCCTCTTTTGAGACGTGAAAACGTGTTTTCATGTTTGATTTATGACGATGAAGCTGCCCTGATCGGTAACTTTTGGATGATTGGTATCTTCACCTTCCTCCTCTTCCTCTGTAGTCCAGTTTCTACTCAGGAAATCAGCCCCGACATTCTGTCTTCCCGGAATATATTCCACTTTGAAAGAATAAAACGCTTAAAAGGAGGGCCCAACGCATGATCCTAGCGTTAAATTCTTTATTGGCACCAAGAAATGCTAACGGAGCGTGGTCTGTTTGCACCGTGAAAGATGTACCATAAAAAAACTCATGATGGCGTCTGATACCGTCAATCAGAGCAAGACATTCCCTTTCAACTACGCTGTAGTTCCGTTCCGCTTTATTTAATTTCCGACTGCCATAGGCAACTGGAAATAGCATGTTCAGGTCACTGTCATCGGCTTGAAGCAGTGTTGACCCGATGCCCTGACCTGACGCGTCGACTCTCAGTACAAAAGGTTTCTTGAGGTCAGGCAACCTCAAAATGGGGTATGCAGACAACTGTCCTTTCAAAGTGCTATACGCGTGTTCGCACTTTTGATCCCATATGACCTTATCAGGACAACCTTTCTTTGTGAGGTCAGTCAGAGGTGCCGTCAGTCCGTTGAAGTTCTGGATGTACTTCTGATAGTATGCACATAGCGATATGAAGGACGTACGTCTTTCTTCGTTCGGGGTCTTTTTGCTGCCACTATTTTCTCCACGTTCTTCTTAATAGGCCAACTGCATCCGTGAGAAATAGTGTGCCCCAGGAAGTCTAACTGTTCAAACCCGATGAGACATTTGCTAGGTCTGGCTGTGAGACCCGTTTCCTGTAGTCTCCTGAGGAGCATAGCAACCGTAGCAATATGTTCTTCATAGGTTTCCGATGCAATTAATATGTCATCCATGAAATTATGGATATGGGGACTTTGCAAAGGTTCTAGAAGCTTCCTCATCATCCTGGTGAACACTCCTGGTGCGTTATGCAAACCGAACGGCATCACGTTAAATGTGTAATGTCCTTCACTAGTGCTGAAAGCTAACAAAGGTTTAATTTCCTCCTTGACTGGTATTTGATAATAACCTTTACTGAGGTCTATCTTGGAGAAGATCTTTGCTTTGCTGAGCTTGGTGAACAACTCAGAAACAGTTTGGAGAGGTTCGGCTGTGCATTGATTACAGCGTTTAGCAACCTGTAATCAATGCACAGCCGAACTTCCTTATTGGGCTTCTGCAACAGCACTACGCTCGAGCTGTAAGGAGATGTAGACTCACTGATAATTCCTGCCTGACGCAGCTTGTCTATTTCTCCGCGAAGTGCATCAGCTTTAGCGTACGGGATGGGGTAAACTCTGGTTCGAACAGGGGTCTCGTTTGTTAATTTCATATCAAATTCAATGAGATTTGTTCGACCAGGTACATCCGTTAAGACTGCACTGTACTGTTTTAGTAGAGCCCTGGTTTCTGTTTGTTGTTC
This sequence comes from Oreohelix idahoensis, assembly GCA_024509875.1. NCBI lineage: Eukaryota > Metazoa > Mollusca > Gastropoda > Stylommatophora > Oreohelicidae > Oreohelix > Oreohelix idahoensis. Next base: position 531,373 of record JAMPIV010012846.1, on the reverse strand, counting down.
TGGTGAGAGATTGTCGCCGAACTTGACATCTTTAAAGGATTCTGTGGGTTGCAGTGGATACTCCATGCAACCATCATCATCATCTTCCTCGTCTTCCGTTGCTATGGCGACAGCCAGGAGATGCTCGGAGGATGGCACCGGTCTTTCCAAATATTTCTTTAGCAGATTTATGTGGAAGACCTTCTCCTTTCCTTGATGGAGATCTTGTAGTTGGTACGTGAGATCTTTTTAAGGACGGTAAACGGTCCTTGCCATCCGATGCGAAGTTTATTGCTTCCGGTTGGAAGTAGCAATAGGACTTTCTCCCCTGGTTGTAGTTCTCTCTCTTTTGCAGCTTTGTTGTATCTTTTAGTAATTTTAGCGCGGGCTTTCTTAAGGTTGGTAGTAGCTAGATCCCATCCTAGCTTTAGCCTTTCCTTAAGCTCAGATACATACTTGCTTGCAGAGACGACTGTCTCGTCAGCCTTCTGGTCTGTCAGGGACCGAAGTAAGGCTTCTAGTGGCCCCTTAATAGGTCTGCCAAATAAAAGTGTAGCTGGCGCAAAACCCGTAGACGCTTGGGGTACCTCTCGGTAGGCGAATAAGGCAGCCGATATATATTGGTCCCAGTCTTCCGGTTTCTCCTGACCCAGCTTACGTAACATCATGGTGAGGGTACCGTTAAAACGTTCCACGAGCCCATTTCCGCCGGATGGTAGGGACTTGTGTGGATATGTTTGGACCTCAAGATCTTAAAGATCTCCTCCATTAACAGGCTACGGAATTGGGATCCATTGTCCGTCAAAACTTGTTGAGGGAATCCCAACCGTGTAAAAATTTGCACAAGGGCTTCTGCGACATGCTTGGAATTAGTGCATGGTAGCGGTACAGCTTCGGCCCACATAGTGCAAGTGTCGACTAAGGTCAGGATGAACCTGTTCCTTCTTTTGGTCTTTTCCAGGGGACCAATAATGTCGACAGCAACCCGTTCAAATGGAGTCCCTACTATTGGCATTTGCCCCATAGGTACTGGGGGTGTCAAGTGCTTGGGTGCTACCCGTTGGCACTGGGCGCAGGATTTCACATACCTGACAATGTCAGAGTTCATTCCTGGCCACCAATAGTGGTTTTTTATTCGCTGAATAGTGGCGTTTTGTCCCATATGTCCGCTAAAGGGAAGAGAGTGCCCCATTTCTAAGATCTGGTTTCTGTACTGCGTCGGTACTAGGAGCTGGTTATTCCCCGTGTCCGGGTTGCCCGTTCTACGATACAATACACCATCCTTAGAAAAGATGTCTCCGTTGTGTCTGGGGTCCTTAGCCATGGGCAGTTTTTTAAAGCAGGGCGCCAGAGTAGGGTCCTTTTGTTGCGCCTCCTTCAGTTCATTCGGCAACAAGTTTGGCGCAGGCTCCCTCTCCTTCTTGGCTTGCCCTCTTGTGGTTACCGCTGCCACAATCGGCTCCTTAGGTCTCCCAATGAACACATATCTACATCCCAGGATAACTGGGTAGATCGGATCATCCATAATGGCCGCTTTAATAACCCCTCTGACAAAATCAGAGTGTATTTCTACCAATGCGATAGGAAGCGTCCTGGGTGCATCACTCCTGAAAACTCCACTAAGTTTGACGGTTTCCTCTGTCTCCTGACCGGGTTTGACTAGGTGCCTAGCGACAATACAATCAAAACTTAATCCAGTGTCAAAAAGACAAGTAGTAGAGGTACCGTTCAAAATTACAGTTCCTCGAGTTGAGGGTCGGTTCCCCTCAGGTTGAGAATCACTGACATTGACTCTACCTTTCGAGGCTGTATGCAAACATCCAATGCGGTTTGCACCGGTTTGTTTGCCCTGATCAGACGTTCCTGGTGTAGGGGTCTTCCCTTTTCCTTGACCTTGGTGGCCGCGCTGCCACGTAGGCTTGTTGGGTTGATCAGAATTGTTGTTGGGGGGGGGGGGGGGGGTGGGGTTTTGTAGAATTTCGATTTTTCCTGGGGAGGTTTCTGGGTATTGTTATCTCGTTGGTTATAATGTTGAGAGGAAGTGGAAGAATAGGATGCCTGCTCTAGATTCTGTTTTCGAGATGGCTCATCGGTGGGTTTACGTTTAGTGCTGGGAAGTTCGGCCATTGCATTGCTATAGCGTTCGGCTTTATTGAGTATGTCTTCAAGCCTGACTGCCCCCTGTTCAGCCAAAAATCTACGAGTTTCATTCGACAAAGTGGATTTTATCTGCTCCACAAGAACAAGTTCGAGGAGTCCCTCATATGAAAGAGGTAGGTCAGATAATTCAATGCACTTTGTCAGATAACCCGTGAGACGTGAAGAGAACTGGGGAAATGTTTCCGTGCTCTCTTTTCGGCTGTTTCTGAACAACTGCAGAAACTTTCGGGCAGTCATCTCAAACTGCTGTAGTAAGGCCTTCTTCAACAGGTCATAATCATGTTGATTCGGTCCCAGCTTTGTGTACACGTCATAAGCATTGCCTTTCAGTGACATTGAGAGTTTAAGCGCCCAGCGGGTACTCTCTAACCCATAAAGATTCGCGAGTCTCTCGAATTTTTCTAGGTAGCTGTCAATTTTTTCGTTAGGGCTAGGAAAAGATTCTAAAGAAAACGACATAGCAGTTAATTGGGCAGATTGAGTACTGGAGAGGTCCATTGATTGAGACTGGGGCGAAGACGGCTCTCCGTTAGTCGAAGTAGAGGCGCCCCCACTCTCTAGAGCCTTAAGCGCCAGTTGATGCTGTCTTTCCTTGTCTCTCTCTCTCTCTCTCTCTCTCTCTGCGAGTTTCCATCTCTGCTTCAATTTTCTTCTGTTCCAAAAGACGTTCTTCCGCTTCTTTCTTATCTGCCCTCTCCTGGGCTTCTCTCCTCTCTGTTCTTTCTTCCTCTTCCTTCCTCTCAGCTTCTGCTCTCTGTTGCTCCGCCTTCCTCTCAGCTTCGGCTCTCTGTTGCTCCGCGTCATATATTTCCAATTCCTGGTTAATAAACGCGTTTGCAGCTTCTGCATCTAATCCTGCCTCTTTCGCTTCCAGCCTCAAGATGGACCTCATCTTTATCCTCTCTGCCATTGTTAAAGAATAAGATGAAGTATGCCTAGAGAACTAGTAAGAAGCAACGCGAAAGGGAGGAACTCTGAACCGCTACGAGAAAAAAAAAAAACACAAGTACAAATTTACCTGTGTTACCTCCTACCTGTACTGTGCAAACTTATCGCTGCTATTATCTGGCAATTTAGGCTCTAAACGCAAGCGACTATGCCACTAAATGGTAAGTTACACTGGAAAAGAATCTACTTTTACTAACAGTAGAGAAAAATTTATATTAAAACAATTTAAAAGGGAAAAAAAAAAAATTTCCCCCTAAATTTTAATCTCTGACAACAAACTCCGTCCCTAAAGTCAATTATTGAGATGAGACGTTGTTAACTTAATTTTTAAAAATCAGAACAATCCGTCTTTAGCTAAGCTCAACTCTTTTTAACTTCAAAAACCTTAGTGACTGTAAAACAATCACGCAATCCCAGCAACTCTTATAAAGAAAGAAATATAATTATCTCCGCCAGAGGATAATTAAAATAGCAAATATTTTTGTTTATCTGTACTTTCTACTGCTGTGGAGAGAAAACAACCTGTAAATATGCTGTGTGGACAACCCAAATACTTAAAGAACGTTTGTCTAGGGGTGTAATTATTTATTTATTTATTTCCCTAATTCACAAAGACAGATCATTCACACTCTACCTAGTTAGACCCAGACTAAATCAGACTCAAAATATCTTTAACCCGGCTATGCGATTGCCTCAAATGTAGCTCAAGATCCCAGAACCAGCCCACAAATATGTGTGCATCAAATGTATCTCAAAATTATCCCGGCGAGCCAGCCAAATATTGTCGTAAATTTATTTTGAGAGAAAAAGAGTCTTAGAAATAGTGGTCCGGTTTAGAGTGGAAAATGATGATGGAAAGCTCAGTGATAGAAAATGTAGAGATTTAATAGTTGCTTCACAGCGTGCTGGAGGAGAGTAAAGACAGACTTATTTACGACAAATCGTTTCTCTCAATCTTCTCTTTCACTCTCCTGGTCAAACAATTATTTGCCAGTTTTCCAGACCCGCATCTGCGCGCACACCGATTTGGTGTTTTCAAACACACAGGCGACGTAGATACAAACTATATCAAACGAATAGGGGAAAAGTTGGGCTTTGGGTATATCCAACCCACAGACCTAAATGAGTTTATGTGATTTTATTCACTTTAAACATCAATCACTAACAAATATCAGGTATTACATAAATTATCATAAGTACACAAATGCAAATAACAAGTTTGGGAGGGGTGAAGAAGATTGGTATCGACTAAGCCCTTCCCGCTTATTAGACAAAGATAAACCCAGTCCAGAGATAGATAATATCAGGAACACGGGTACGTTAACCTAACAGTAAAGTTAATTACTCTGAAAAGAGGTGTTACCAAATTAGGTATAGGTGGTAGAAAGAAATCCTGTTCTTCCCAATTGTTCTTCCCTTTACTAAGCAAATGAAAAGGAGGGGGTTTTAAACATAGTTAACAAATTATCAACTATCCCACTTAAAGGAACAATGTAGGGTATACAGAAAAGATATATATTACCAGCTAAGCAAGTTAACAAAATGGTTACACAAAAGAATTAATTTCCTGTCATTCATACACTCTGTGCGGATCCACACTCATATACACCATACACTTACCGAGTTGCAGCATCAGTCACTCCATAGAATGATAAACACACTGATTAAACTCTTGACACGTGTAACTGTCTAGCACTTCTATGCCCCGCCCCAGATATTGCGAGTTTTTACTGAGAGCAAATATTCCCGCTTATCGCCGGACTTGAAGTTCTAAGAGTTCTTGTGGTTTATTATAAAGAAACGAGTCTATGGGATGGCACTGACGCAGTTCGACACAGGGGTGAAAATGAAGTGGTCTCTTTTAATCCTCCGCTATGGTAAAATTCCTTCAATGCGTGATGATAGTTTTTTTTATTAAATCCAATTGAGGAAAAACTAGGCTCAGTCACAGTCAGGAAAATATGTACTCTCTCACAGTAAACAGTAAATATGATATCGGTACTGGCGATGATTACCTTCCAGTTTATCTTACAGGTTTGTAAGGGTAATTTGATGATTGTTCTTTAAAATGTTCTTGGGTGGGCTTTATTTCATTTAATTCTGACAGCTAGGTCGCAAAAGGACCGCCACAAGATAATATTTAAAAGAAATGTTTCTTCAATATGACTGGAAGTTTATAGGATGATTTCTTTATTTCTTTCTCTATTTAGCTGGGACCGCAGGTTACGATCACTCTGTGTGAAAGAAAAAAGACATGTAACATACCGAAAAATCAAGCGCGATAAATTTCCCGTTAAGCCTATAATACACTCGAGTATTTAATTATGTATTTAATAAACACTGCGCGAATTCTAGTGGTTAAAAACACACATCTATAAAACTAGGACTTAACTGAATTTATTAATTATAAATTCCTTCGCGACTTTAAAAGTTAATTTAAGCATCTATTATCTTTTGAAATAATATAATAGATAGATCATTATATTTAAAACTGGAACTATTGAGATGGTTTAATTTAATAGATTTAAATTAACACAAAATCCATTGAAATAGAATGACTGAACTAGACCACTGATCACTTTACACAATATATATTACCGCTTTGCACAGAATAGAAATCACTGCAAATATATATAAAATCCAGGGGAAAATCTATAACAAGATTTCAATAAAGCTAGTGCTTCTGTAAAGGTCTGGCCAGCGAGTGATAACGTGTCTAGTCTTCATGGTCTATTTATCTAAAATGGAATGTAAGTTGAGTGGGACATGATAAACTTGACAGCTTATTTGATCTCATGAACTTTTGGGGATCTGACCGCCAAATCAAGGGAAGAAACCGCCCCTGGTCTTCGTATCTCTGTTCGCTGCTGCCCGTTTCGGCTTTCCCCGTTCGCTCGGTTCTGCGATTGACACCGAGACGCGAAAATAGCGGCAAGCAACTGCGTCTCGTATCAGGGACCACTACTGTCTTTGATAACGCCGATAGTCTCCCCTGAAAACCCTCAGTCTGTCTCTTTGATCGTGGTCGCTGTATCTGTTTGATTCTGGCGACGCCCCCCACTGGCCAAGTTAATTAAAATAACTGCCTATGATTGTTCAAGAGATGTTAGTGGGCGTGATTTAATCTCTCCTTAAATCAATGCGATGACCAGAATAAACGATAGGTAAACTTTCCGCATATCAATCAGCAAACGTGTTTTGCCCTCTGTGTGGAACAGTTGCATAGCTAATGAATCCACGTGAAAGAAGTCCCGTTTTACAAGAATTACAACAAAGTTCAGGGTCAGCCGAGTTCGTCCATCACACATATACATAATACACACATACACATATACACACACATACATAATACACACATACACATATACACACTCATACATAATACACATATACACACATACATAATACACGCTTACACATACACATATACACACATACATAATATATATATATATATATATATATATATATATATATATATATATATATATATATATATATATATATATATATATATATATATATATATATATATATATATGTGTGTGTATGTATACATTTCCCAAGATGTCAAAATGTCCAGTATTTGCTGTTTTATGTCTTCATTTATCTCTTGTCCTTTCAGTCATACATGTTGTTACGATATATTCCAGCTGTCCTCTTCTCATAACGTGCCCAAAAAAGTAGATTGCTTCTTTCTAACTTGTGAAATAAGTTTCGTTTGTGTATTGTCCTCTTTCAGGACATCTTCATTATTCTTTTTGACTGTCCATGGTATTTTTAACATTCTTCTGTAAAACCACATCTCTGTGGCCTCTAGTGTCTTCCCTACTTGTTTACTAATTGTCCATGACTCATTCCCGTATGTCAGGATTGGTTCTATCTAACACTGAAGAACTCTCTTGCTTACTTCCAATGACAAAGAATTGTTGCATAAAATACTCTTCATTTTATAGAATGGTGGTTTTGCCTCAGCTGGTCTACTCTTCACTTCTGAGATGCATCTTCCTGTCACACGGTGGCTTAATTATGAGTCTGTCTGAGTAAAGAGACAAGACACCGATTTGTAGGAAAGTCTGAGAAGATAGATTAAGATGAGAATTAAAGTGACTGTGGAGGATGAGACTTATAGCTTCAAGGGTGAGAACCTAGATTGACTCTCCCTCGTCACCTGTGACTTGTTTTATTAGCTACTGTCTCACCACCTCTCGCTCAGCTGAGATAAGGTCTGCACTAATTTCTAACCACAGACACCACTGTACAGTTAAAGAATACAGGTACAGTATAGTGAAAGACAAACTGATCCAGTGCACATTTTATAGTTTATTAAAACAAACAAATCTATACTACAGCTTAAAAAAACTCACCGATAACGTGCGAGTTCACACAACCTGAAAAAAGAACAATCAATGAAAGACACAATTATCAAATTACCACGCTCTCTTCCACACCTACACGAAAATTAAGGTTAAAGAAATATGCCGGGCGGAGGTCTCTAGGTAAGAGCCACCACCCCTGACTACTCTATTGTTACTAACTAAACACACTGTGGAGTCCTCCGCCACCTGACTACTCTTCACTAGTGTTCATTCTGTCCCGGTTAAGACTTATTAACTAATTTGACTACAATGTCTCAAAGGCGCTCTTGGCGGTCCTGCACAACTTACTTATATACCACTAAATCCTACTCCACTGAATTCTGCAGAACTAACTAAGAGGCTCTCCTCTAAGTATTATCTATCTAACTCTACTCTCTCCCCTCTACTTCAGTTCAGTGCCTTCCTGACGCTATTGCCTTCGTCTGAGGCTCAGCGGCGTTACCCTTCGTCAGGTACCTCCTCCCGTTAGCATTCAGAAAGGTATGATTTCCCTCTCTCCTCTCCAGAATACTGATGAAGGGACCCTTGGTGACTATATATATTTTCTTCTGGCTGTAGATCTAGCAATGAAGATGGCAACTCAATTCTCACACACAAACGACGATTTAAACCGCTTCGGGTTATGGCCTACTGCTTTATTGTGGCAGTATGCAAACAATACCAGGCAAAGTAGCCTGTTCTGTATTGGGCAGTACAAGCTTAAGAGCTCTAACTCCTGGGCGATTCCACGCTGAGGTATAGGTTTCCTCACGTCATGAGAACTTCTAATGTCTCTCCGTATTGCTGACGTAACTAGGGCGCCAGTTACTATGCGCGTACCCCAGTTCTCTTCAATTACGATGTTGTCTCTTGATTCCCTCTCTGAGAAGGCAAAGTCAGTTGCAGGCTTAGGGTTACCTACCCTCCGCCATGAATCGCCAGACTTCAGAATATCCACAACCTGGCAGACTGAACTGACGCTATTCACGGCAATAAGATTCTTGGACTTGGGAGTCCTAACTACTAATTTGGCACTGTATACATAGGGCTAATTTTCTGATGCAAGACCGACGAGGTGAGTCATAGCTTCTAGCATCGTCTCTGTCATGGAGCAGTCTATCCTTTCTCTTCCAAAATCCTCCACTCATTTCATCCTGCCACTGTTTTCTAGTTTTCCATATAAGTCACTTTTTTTTTCTTTGAGAACGCTAAATTAGGTGAAGTGCGTGTATTAAATTTCGTTAAGCAGGCAATTTAGATTCAGCCAGGTAGGGTTTTTGCGAAGACGGGAAAGTGTGTGTTTTTCTTGGAGACATCAATTAACCTGTGACTCACAGACGACCACCTATTTCCGGTCTAAAAAATGTATTTATCAGAGAAAATTTAACTTTACTTTACTCTTGATGATCACCGTGAAACCAGCCGAAACTAAAGCTTAAGTACATAAGACTTTTAAAGAAAAAAGTACGTAATATTACCTAACTATACTGACCGCCTATCAACAAGAATGACTCACTCGCCCACGTTACCACACGGGTAGGGGTTTTCTCCCATCTCCAACCGAGAAGGGTTGGTGTTGGTGGTATGAGTCATCCTACCGCCATACAGAATAACCCAGAATTAAAACAAATACGAACTAGGACGCATTATAAAAAAAAGGAACGAAAATTAATAAATGGGACAAGAAATGGGGCGAGTTGAAAATAAAGATTAACAGTAACTCATCACACTTCCATCCGTTGTTGTTAATATGCCCAGATATTTGAATGTATTGACCTGTTTTAAAACTGTTCCATTTACTTTGATAGTGCATTCTGTGGAAGCCCTTTTATTTGAGACGACCATTGCTTCTGTTATAATTACAAACAAAACCAACTAATAGGCATTGATGGTACTTCGCGAGGATGAAAGGACCAGGCAAGCTTCCATTTCTTGTACTGATTTATGGTGCAGGAGAAAGTAAACACTGTAGATAAGAATAAGGCAGGCTATAGTTGTCTTCTATTCAGAGTGGAATAACAACTGATCGGTTATCTTTTACTGTCTTCCTTCTAGGCTTTCTTTCTTTCTGTTTGTCTCATGTTTGAATCTCTTAAATGAGACGCTAAACACGCATTATAAGGCTAAGGTGAGTGTAGCCCCCTGGGGCGTGTCAGAGGAGATAAAGAATTGGACTTATTCTCCATCAGGCATGTTGTAAAATGGGACTAATGATAGGTAGGGTTGCTGTAGAAACGACAACTGCAGGACTATATTCTTTGACCCAGGCTTCTTGCTAGGATACAAGCTGGATTACTGGCTCCGTACTACGCAGGGAGAGACAAGAAAAGATAATGTGATTAAAGCTGAGCGCTCCATTTTTCGTACTTATATATGTGTAGATGTTAGTTGTTTCTTGTGTTTTTTTTTCTTCACCTATTTAGGTGTTTTCCTTTTCTTTTCCGTGGACCGGTTACATATTTTTAGATAAAAATCGATTGTTCCATATTTTTATTTTTTTTATTTTACACACAGACCACTTTGAGCTTCCATACTTTGACACTTTCTAATCCGGGCAAGATATATCAAACTATTTCCTTCACTTTCCGTCAGTGGATTAGTCACTACTCTAATGGCTGTAAAAATTTCTACTTCCCATTTAATCATCAGTTTCTTTTGTGTTCGGACGGAACAGGGAGCCACCAATTCAGCTGGTCACGTGGGAAGCCTGCACCAAGCTGGCACAAACTCACGAAGCGGTGGTTGCTATGACAATTTGTTTTACATGATGAGGTTGCTAGCCTCATGTACAACCTCACATTAGTTGCCTTGGACGACACGCCTGATGGGGCAGAAGTCCTATTATTTCTTTGTCTAATCATCAGAGGCCAATGGGAACTACACGTGACACGCACAATTATAGTATACAAGGTATATCTTATTATACATGTGAAATAAGTTAAGACTAAAGAAAAAACTTTAGTACCACAAGAGATGAGAAGATGACGCAGCAATCCTAATCTTTCTTTGTCTCTCCTGAGACCCCCGGAAACTGCACGGGGCCCCCGCGTCTAATAACAATGGTTAATACGACATGCGTTATGTTCATTAGGAATTTTAAAAGTGTCCTTATCTAAATTTGAATTAAGATATTGCGGTTACAATTTTAAATCACTTTCCTACAACAGAAACCTGGATTCGTGATCTGTTGATCCTAGAAATGAGAATTTCGTCTCCGAAATTTTAGACTAAATTGTTCTTCAGGACAATGGTGCATCACTGGGTTTTATTGACACGGGAGGTAATGTGAAATCTTGCTGCTAACAACAAGCAGACCCCATGAAAAATAGTTAAAGACCCCATGATAAAATCTTATTGACAAATCAGTAGGGTGCAAGTCCTTCTTTGATTCAAGAGAACAAACGGTTACGTGCAGCCAGCGAGGTAAGTCTTAGTGAGTAGATAGATTGTCTGAATGAAATCTGGAGACAGTTTGTCTGAGAAAAGTGGAGAGATGTAAATTATGCACCATGTAGACACTAGGTAACAATATAAGGCAGGCAACTAAATATACAAAATAAGACATCATAACACACACGAGGTAACAAAAAAGACAAGATACCACACGCACCAGGTAATAAAGTAAGGCAGTATACCACACACACCAGGTAATAAAGTAAGGCAGTATACCACACACACCAGGTAACAAAATAAGACAACATACCACACACACCAAGCAACAAAATATGACAACATACAACACGAACCAGGTAACAAAATATGACAGTATACTACTTACACCAGGTAGCAAATTCTGTTACTTATTGGTTCTTGTTTTTTTTTTGTTTTTTTTTTTTTTGCTCTCCACCTTTTAGAGCGATACATTAAGATTGACTTTAGTTCAGCATTATGATTGTTGTGTACATGAGGCTGGTGTGGCAATGTCCATCGTTTAGGATATTAGTGGGCATTTGTCCCCATTAAGCCACTCCAATCCTGCGGTGGAAACAAATCCAAACCCATGCGAGGATATCGCCTAGCATGTTCCAAGATCCCGAGGTATCCATGGTCCGCACGACGTCATGAATTATTATTCATCTCCCAGCTTGCTTACGCATCACCTAGTAACCTGAGTTCCATACTTCCGACTTTTTATCTTCCTTCCGGTGCCGCTTGGAGGTATGACGTCATCAGAAGCCCCGCAAAATAACTATCATTTTATCAGCGCGGTGACACTGGCAACGTAATCATGTAAAACAAGTGTATATAACACTTGATGACTCATTTTAAAGTTGTTGTTGTTTTTTTTTGTCTCGATGACAATATCTGTCTCATGTTAATGTTATTTTTGTCATTCCTGTGTTCTTCTGCACGTATGTTTTACAGGGGCTATCCAGAGGAGGATCTACTACGAAGCTAATGAAGCTTGAGCTTCAGAGCCCCCAAGTCCAGTTTTCTCTATAATGCGTTTCTTTCCCATCCCCTAACCCTTTGTAAATAAAAAGGGACCCTCCAAGAGTTAAAGCTTCAGGGCCCCCAAAATGTAGATTCGCCACTGCTGCTATCATCGATTGTATAAGAAACGTTTCACTTATTTCAATATCTTTGCTTTGTTGAAAAGCTATTAAGTGCTTTCATTCCTATTTGTGCATATTCTGTTAATAAAAAATATTAAGGTTACTTTTTGACTCCTCGTATGTCATTCGGACAGTTGTCACTGGAATAAGAGATGAGAAGAAGACCCTGGCGGTGGATAGATCACACACGGAGGAAACCTGTTGTTAGCATTACCAGCTAGTCCTTTTTTCTGGAATCCGCAGGGTAAGAGAAGTTAAGGAACACCAACTTAGCACATGGAGAACAGAACTGGACACGGACCTGAAAATTATAAGGAAGACATTGAAAGAACTCGATTTGATAGCACGCGACAGGAGGACCTGGCATGTGTTTGTTTGAAAGTCAATGCTCCTTGGGGAGGTGAACATCGATGATGATAATGATGATGTTTATAATGATGATGATGACGGTGATGATGATGACGGTGATGATGATGACGGTGATGATGATGACGGGGATGATGATGAGGTAATGATGATGATGTTTATAATTATAATGATGATAATGATGTTGATGATGACTGTCACGAAGTGTATTCGCCTTCTTTTCTCTCTGTCAATCTTTTCTCATACCTAAACATTCCTTCTCTCTAAATTCTCTAGAATATCCCCCACGCATCAATACATATCAGGAGATCTCCCATTTGCTGCGGAAAATAAATTCCTTTGTTCTACGTTTGACTGGCAAAACCACTGACCTTTTAAAGCTGTGAACTTTAAACCGCTCCCTGAATAATTACAGTTTAGCCAACGGGATAGGCAGCCGTATATTGACTTTTGACCTTTGACCTCAGCAACCAAACTGAAACCTGGAGAAATTAGGCGCGATTTTCAAGGCATAGTCTGGTAAGCCCATTCTCTCGCTAGGCAGCGACCGGCCTGGACAAGATAGTCTGGTCTAGAAATACAGAGGGGCCCGGTCATTTTAAACAGCAGTGGTTGTGAGCGCAGCGAGTAAGTGATCTAATATTGTTTATTTGAATACATGAATAATAATCTTATGTTTATCTACAACATATCATGTCAGTATCTTTTGTTTTTCACTGTGACAGAAATTAATATCCTTGATTTTGTGCAGGAGACACCAACATTATGTATACTGAAAGTTTCATCTATGAACTACGCTTGTCTTGTTTTATACTGAATGAGTTCTACTAATTTTAATGTATGATTTCAGCCATGATTATCCTTGTCATATTTTAATCCTGAACTGATTTCTGCAAATATCCTTATTATATTTTAATGTTTATGTTTATGTGTTATGATGGTATTATCAAGGTATATGAATGCCTATCACATAAACATAGAACTATGTAAGGATGGGAAACAGCACTGTAGCCAATTTTATAAATGAATACGTTGACTGACTTGTAATTCAGTGGTTCTCAAACCATGGCAGCAATGACACCCGAACATGTTACAGAAGAATAGAAAACTATTACCCAGTGGTTCTCAAACCATTGTTGACAGTGACCCCAAATTGATTTTATTGCTCTGTGGGCACAAGGTAGACCCGTGGTTCTCAAACTTTTGATGACCACTGCCCCAAACTTCACAGTTGGTGAAGCTAACAGCCCATACGTTGAAAATCACTGCGGTAAACAAGCTGGAAGCCAGATATAGGTTTAGATCCACCTGTTTGCTTATAACATCAGTTATGCTATAGTATTTCCTAGATAATAAATAGCAATTTGTTATTGATGTTAACTATGAATGTTGTTAGATTTCTGATGGACGATTAGCGCCCAGCAGATATGGGAAATGACTTCTCTGGCATGATTACTAATGGAGCTTCGATTGTTTGTCAATCCAGTCCTATCAGGTTGTCATACCAGAAGACTAAACCATAAGCAGTGTTCTCAAGGGCAGACTTAATCCATCCCAGCTGGTGATGCGCCCTGAGTCAAGACGGAGAAAGCAACTTGCCATCCTCCGAAACCCTACAAAGACCTTGCTGGACCTGGAGTGCTTTGACATATTGAACCCCTGGCAACAAGACTACATAAATTCAGCATTTGAGATGAGTATCTGAACATGCCAGCAGAACCACTAAAGAATATTCCCTTTGTCCAGTGATGACAAATTAATTCTAACATGGTTCAGAACCATTCATAGATTAGGGAACATATCATATAGTTGTATATTTGAATATATTGTGAGATTCTATTTTCATTTTTGTAAATTTTACATAACCGAGTCTGTTGTTATTTTCTTTGTAATATTTAAATGGGTTGTATAGTTTTAGTAACATAAATCTACACCCTGGGGGCAGAGCCAAAATTAAATAACACTATTGGGTCAGGATATTTTTAATGTGGCTGGGCACCAAATCTCTTATCCATCTATATGTACTATACATAGTCCTTTGTAGGATATCGGATATAGAATTTATCGCCTAGAGAATATCCTGTTTAGTTTCACCAGAATTCTCTTAGAAAGTTTTTTTGAGTGGACTAATTCCCGAGGAGAGACTGTGCATTCAACTTGCAGTCTGGAAGAGTTTCCTCTAAAGATTATTGTTTATTCTTCCATCAAGTCTGTCATACTTACACTTTCTCCCTCAAAACAAAAACCATTTCGCTACAATGACGATGATGATGACGGTGATGATGATGACGGTGATGATGACGGTAATGATGATGATGTTTGTAATTATAATGATGATGATGATGATGTTTATAATGATAATAATGATAATGATGATGATGATGTTGGAAAAGGCTATAAATATTACATAGGCACAGGAAGACAGAGAGTTTTATGTTGTCAACGTTCTAGGATCTTTTGTGTAGACCAACAACTATTATGTACCCATAGTAAGCATATGCGATGTAACAATCACATATTTTTTATATCAACTATTATAGCCCAAGTCGCAATGGTTATTGTTTTTGGTATTATTAATCAGAATCGACCTCACTGCACTCCAGGCAAACCCATATGTGCTCAATCTCCCTCAGCAAATGTCGAAGAGTATGAATGCTAATTGTACCTGTAGCACGCTGGGTGTACATACGACCTGTCGCTAAGTGTTAAGTCATGATTCTGAGGGGGAGTTAAGTGTTACGGATTATTATGTACGGGGCTGATTTTTGTTAGTAAGCACGTTTAAAGTCATGAAATCGATTTTTTATTTGGGTACTTTGTGTACGATTATTTTTGAACATAGCTCAACTGAGTCTGTGTTAGTTTTTTTTTTTAATAAAGAAACTGTTCTAATGTTCTTAGTAGTAGGGGGAAGAGACGGATGAGTTGAGCTCACATGTCAAGCAGTTAGTTCGCGCACGAGCGACTTTACTTAGTTGTACTGAGAAACTATAATCTCAGTCATTAAGTATCTGGCAGGGCTTCGAGATGGTTGTTTGTCTCGCAAGTGTGACCAGAGTATGTTATTGAAGGGAAGAGTTTTTTCAAGATTGTATTCAAATGCCATGGATTACATCGGCTCACATTATTTATGACGAATTGCTATGTATGCAATCCCTTTTCCTTTGATGGATGTTTTTTCTATGAATATTTGCTGTACTGAGAGTTGCTGTGTATGCAACCAATTTATGGATATTTGCTGTACTTACCTATGACGAATTGCTATGTATGCAATCCTTTTTCCTTTGATGGATGTTTTTTCTATGGATATTTGCTGTACTGAGAGTTGCTGTGTATGCAACCAATTTATGGATATTTGCTGTACTGAGAGTTGCTGTGTATGCAACCAATTTCTGGATATTTGCTATGTTCTGCAACCTATTTTCCATGGATTTTGTACGCTGTAGTAACCTGTGACAATGTACTACCTGTGATGACTTCTGTTACAGTGCTCATTTTCCAGCATTATAAGTTCACAACTCCTGTAAAAAGACTATAGTATGTTATTGTCAGAGACATCCTAACAGAAGTAGTGTCTCCAGTGTTTTGGGGTACGATGCCAAAATCTAGAAGTACAAGGTTGCCAAGTCAAGGTTTCAGCGTCCGATGTCAAGACTAGATGTCAAGTATTTGTTTGAATTTTATTATCAACTGTTACGTTTCAAAACTTGACGAGGAGTTCCAGTACCTATCAACGTTGGACAGCAACGTACCGTGTGATACCCGATGCCCATCGTTGTCGTTGTCGCAAAGGCCGGGAGTTCTCTTTTTGAAGATAAGTGGTTTTTTGTATGTGCACTGTGCCACTGTTATATGTTATCGAGCCTTCCTTTTTAACGTGGACTATTTATTCTATTTAGTGTTCTATGTTCTATGTTCCATGTTTATGCGGGTTTGGTTGGGAGGAGACTTACGATAGGAAACATCCCAGTTCATCCAGGGCCTACGTAAGCGTTCTTTAGGGACACATTTTGCGGATTTCCCGCAGTGGAAATTCCAGCGAATTTTTGCTGAAGTATTTTCAGTCCACTGTGTTTGGTAATCTGTGACACCATTGTTTAGGTGTGACGAACTGTTTTATTGTCGTTATTGTGCTGTTTTTTTCTCTGTGCCTTAGTTTCTTGATTAATTTGTTTGTGGTTGTCATTCTCAATCTTTCTATCATTTATTTCTATACAAATTTTTTGTTTATACACTGTGCTGTTGCTTGTCTGGTCACTCCTTTCGCAGTGTCATTGCATTCTTTGCAATATTTTTTCTTTAGTTCTGCTTTCTCGTTTATTTGATTCTGCGAACGTTATCATTTGTCTTGGGTATTTCGTCTTGGTTTCTGTCATTTTCCGTACCTTCGTCATGTATTTCTTGTTCTAATGTTATACACTTAATGATTGAATTATAATTATATGCTATATTTGTATACAAGTTCTATTAACAAGGACTTGCCACCCACTAATTGGGGATAAGATTAACTTCTTAGATAATATCTTTGATAAGTTAAATATCTTATAAAATTGGGCATAATGTCTAGTTTGGACTATTTCATCAAGCAAAACAAGGCGCTTGCTATGGAGACTGAGGAATTGAAACAATTTGCACTTGTTGAGTATGCAAAAGTACAGGACGCTCAGAAACTTCAAATGGAAACTGAAAAATATAAACTTCAAATGGAAGCTGAAGATAAAAAACTTCAAATGGAAACTGAAAAATATAAACTTCAAATGGAAGCTGAAGATAAAAAAATGCAAGCTGTTGAGAACGAAAACCGTAGACTTCACGAGCAAAAGTTGTTTGCTATGGAACTTGAGAAAATGAAGGTAATGAATGAAAGTAATACACACAATGCTACGGACACTCAAACAACTTCACATAGGACCAATTCTAATTTCTATAAGATCAGATTGCCTCCTTTTAGACCTATCTCCGATGACGTCTTATTCTATCTGAATAGGTTTGAACTCACATGTGAATCTCACAAAATAGATAAGTCGGAATACTGTACACGACTTACGGAACTACTTTCAGGTGAAGCTATGACAGCTGTAAGTATGTTGGAAGGGCCTGATAAGAATAACTACGATACTGTCAGAGCTGTGTTATTAAAAAATACCAACTTGATGAAGACGGCTATCGTCTCCACTTTAAATCTCTTGCCGGAGACTGGAAAAGATTTTTCTGAATTTATAGCAAATATTCGTCTTACGTTCTCACGTTGGGTTGAGCTCTCAAAAACTGAATACACATATGAAGCCCTCGTGGACTTATTGCTTCGTGATAAAGCCATGTCGTCAGTTAACACTTCTTTCCTTTCCTTTCTGCATGAGCGAAAGCCTACAAACTTGAACGATATATAACAATATTGTCGCCAATACGTAACGGCACACCCAAATGTAATTGTTGGCCACTCTCAAGTCAGAGAAGGTTTACTCGTGGCTTCGGCAATACAATATGGTTCTAATTTTCGCCGTAGATCACAAAGTGTTGATCGCAATTTTGGTAACGGAGATTATCGTGATTTTAGACAGTGCCAAGGGAATCCATCACGTAGTAATTCTCCTTCTCCAAGAAACGGGAGACAATTTAATGGACCTCAACATTTTGGTTCCAACAATTCTGGAAATTATGGTAGGGATAACTACACTAGGGATTATCAACCTTACAGTAATTTTTCTCGGAACCAACAACATTCACAAAATAGATATTTTGATCCAAGAGGAAATAGTAATCGCAACAATGCTAACTGGGGTTCAAATCAGAATAATGGTCCCAATAGAGGAAATAACAATGGTCCCAATAGAGATAATAGTTGTAATAGATCTTGATATGGTGGTAGATCTCAAATTGATAGATCGCATCGCCATGCTAACTCTGCTCAACAGGAGCCCCAGGTTATTGTTAATCAGGGTCATAATAATAATAATAATGTCTCTAGTGCTACTGCTTGTTCTGCTTTCGATTTCAATCGAGCATCTCAGAGCCCTGAGTGCACAACTTTATTCCAGCCTACAGCAGTGACTACCTTGAGTTGCGGTCATCCTCTACCTACTCTTCCGACGATTTCAGCATTGTCGGCACATGACGGATCAGGGTCTCTTACCCTACACAAGGGATTTGTGAATTGTAATCTCGACTCAATACTCTTTGATTCGGGATGCACGACTGTTTGGATTAGACAGTCTCTATTTCATCCATCTTGCGCAACAGGTAATATGGTTGTTGAAGCGGGTTCTTGCTTCCATTCCTTGTTGAAGGTCAATGATTAGATTGCTTTACATATGGTTAGCATAATGGGTGACATCGTTCTTATTCCCTTTTAACTCCAACTAATTAGTGTTACTATTAGTGTCCTTCATCAGAGAAGAGCGGATCGTGCATTTTATATTATAAATATGTGGCTAATATTCCAGCCAACTTCCAAACTTGATTTAGTAAATAACTCCTGGTATTTTGAGTCCAACGAATATAGATTTAATACATTGTACGCATACATCATATTACAGTTAATTCATAAACAATACATTGCATTGCAGGAATCATTTTCATTATTCATATCTGTATCGTGCAGTCCATTCCAGTCGTATAAGTTAATTATTAGCGTTGTCAACAAAACGTAGTAGGCTGTATACATGCGTGGCTGCTATGCAGACCACCAGAAATGATACCAACTAGTTTGTGAGAACGAATCATATAAACATCAATACTCCCTGAATTCCTGACTCAATAACCAATGGTTATAATTAACCAATTCCTGATTCATCGTTTCATCAAATATTAATACGGCTGACCCTCAAGCCTAATCTCAAAGAAATACTTCTGCACTTCATACTATATACGGGAGTGAATCAAAACACATCTGACTTGCTTCAAGTTCAGATTCAGAAGGGTGAACTAGATTCGTAGTCAAGCGTGACCTTATCAACGCTACCACGTCACAATCGAACCATGCGATTTGCGTTCAATAAAGACCCTGAAGCATAAAAACATTCTATATTAAAAACCTTTCAACCTTTAACGCGTACTTCAAACGCGCTAACAAATATAGCAGACGACATCGCTAAAAGTATTATCTATCTACCAATTAAATATAGAATTAACTAAATATTCAGTGTACTAGGTGTAGGATATAATATAATTAAAATTAACTAAACTAAAGTATCGTATCATAGTGAAGGAAGTAAAGTAAAGACCAGTAAAGTAAAGAAAAGAATAATGGAAAAAGCCTAATTTTAAATAGTGAGAAGTTAATAGATAAAAAATGAAGTATGTGTGTACACTAACTACTATCTAATTAAATTAGTTTATCCACTAACAAATTAAAAATGCATATCATCTTATGTAATAATTATATAAACATTAGTTGCTAATAATTATCATATCTATAAATACATTTACTTAAATTATTGAATCGTGTGAGAGTATTTTGTTTTCTCTTTTGTTTCATTCATTTTTTTTCTCACACTATATTTTTATTTTTATTAAATCAATAAGTATTAAACTTAATAATGTTCGTTATGAAGATCCAAACGTCGTTATTTCCATGTGTGAATCTACGGATTTGTTCCATATGAAGAATGAGTTTCATTCAATAATCTTGATATACATTGTTCATAATGAAGGCTGAGTTAATATTTCCAATCTGTATTCCGTGTAAGGAGGAATACATAATTATACCGAGTTCATTCAGTCAATCTGGTTCATATTTCCGAACGATTAGTCCAAAAATGACTCGCATATCCATTTTCGAATGTATCATGACAAGTAGGAGACGAATGGACACAAACCAAAGTCCAAACGTTGATAATTGAAACTTTGAAATAAGTCTCGTGTAATATCGTAATGTTTTTGCGCCGAATATAAACATACGTTTAGTTCAATGTCTCGAGTTGATAATACATCAGTCGTGTAACATGACGTTACAATACGGAATCATTAAGAATGTAAGTATAGTTCATCCTTGAACGTATGAGTTATAATTTTCTTTGACTTGACTCAGCAGGATTTCGTGAGAGTGCGTCGGCCATAACATTTTCTGTTCCTGGTATTGACTCAATGACAAAGTTAATGGCTGCAGCAGTATGGAGTATCTGGCCAATTTAGGGCTTTTATGATTTGAGTGACGTAGTGAAGCTACCGCCATTTGATCGGTCTGTATCACAAAAGGTGCGCCTAAAAAAAATTTCTCAAGTTTTTGTATCGCCCAGACGACAGCCAAAAGCTCTTTATCGACAGTGGAATATTTAATTTCTGCCTCTGTGAGCTTTCTCGAAATAAAGAGGGTTGGATGAAGTACACCCTCGTGAACTTGAAGTAAACTCGCTCCTAGTCCGTAATTGCTAGCATCTGTACGGAGAAAATTTCCGTAAAATTTAGTAGTACATGGTTACCTCAAATTTAGAAGGTATTTAATAAAAAGATTCCCTAGAAATTTATTGGACGCAATGTTAGCTTGATCAGTTCGTGTCGTTTTCATAAGCATGTTTTTTCTTAAGACAAACAGACGCTATACGAACTTATGCTGCATTGGCTGAGCATAGTTAGAATAATCAGCGTAGTTACTGTCTAACTTAGGCATGGTAACATCACATAAAGACAAAATTACAAAGTGTCATAGTAGACAAGATAGAAAAAATGTTATATAGAAGAAAAGTTCATACTAATCAACCTATGTATGAATAGATGACTAGGAAAGAAAAGGAATGATGACTGACTATGCTGAGTCATCAAAGACATGATATGATAACACTAAGTATCAATTGGCTAATATCTGCGCGAAGCAGAATCAGGTACCAATTGTAGCCTGAGAGAATGGTGATGAAAGTAAACACCATTGTCACGCTCCATAACCAAACGAGCGTCTCTATTGGACCTAAATGTTACTAACGCCTCATCATAGGATCAGTTTCAATCTGATCATGTCGCCACGATTTATTCATTGAATTTGCAGCATTATTCTGTTGAGGTAAGGTGTACTTGCCTCGAAATGATTTTCTAATCTGCACTGGAGTTGTACAATTGACATTGGAGGAAGTCCCTAAAGATACCTCATAAGATGTACGCATCACCGTGTCAACTGGAGTGACAATTAATGTGCATGTAGTGTCAATGTCACAACTTGAAATATCACCTTTGATATTAATATCATTATTATTTTGTTGGAGAATCTCATCTTTCTCCTCTGTTTCAAAAATAGTACAAAGACAAAAATTAGAAACTGCTGTGCCACACGTATTCAAATTATTGGCACGTAATTGAGCCGTAGCAACGACGGCGTTAGCATTGCCATAAAATTGCAAATTCTTCCTTTCCCATTCATTAATTTCTTCAGGAGTACAGTCTTTACTGCCGTGGATACGACCTATCATCAAATCCGCTATAGGATTTTCAACATACAGACCTTATCGTCACCTGTAAAAAATGGTGTGTTAACATAACTTATTGCAGTGGGGTAGTACTCAACAGTACAACCAAAAGTAATACACCTGACGTATTCGTTAGTAGCACAACTTGGGTGGATCAGTGACTGCCTGACTCCTATGGTAGTTGATCCCGAATCTCTCAAAACTGAGACTACTGAACCATTAACTATCCCTCTGTTGAATATCAGAGAGCCTGTTCCATCATTAGCCGAAAGACCAACTTCTGGTAAAACGTGTCCACATTTCAGCACTGTTTCTTTGGCCTTCTGAAAAATAAGATTACAATCTTGGCAACTATTTGCCACGTTATAATTAACAGCGTAACATGTAGAAGATGATTGTACCTGATTATTATTATGTGAGACACTTGAGGTCGTAGCAGTAGTAAGTGCCGCCCCTGCACTGTGATCAAAGTGTGATGGTCTACGTGACTGAGACCGGTGTCGGGGATGGTCAACAGAATTATTTCGTAGTCTACCGTTATAATTATTGTTTTTAGATCGGTAGTTATGATTATTATTGTGCCACTTGTTACCATCGTTACTTGTATTACCATTAAATGGTTTATTACAATTCAACTTTTGTTGATAATTATTGTTATGCCTGAACTGAGGTGACTGATTCCTATATTGTTGCCTACCTCTGTTGAAATTAACATTATTGTTATAATTATTTCGCCCCTGATTATAATTATCATTATATCTTCTATTGACATGATGTCTATCGAGGCTATGGGCTCTTGATTTGTCATACCCATGGTATGACATACTGGAAGCCACTGGTAAATGTTCTCTTATTTGAGAATTAGCCATGCTGACATTAGGATGAGCAGTACAATAATTTATTGCTATTTCTTCTAAAGCAGCAATGGTAGGTGGTTTGCGTTCCTGTAAGAAGGAAAAGAATGGTGGACTGACAGAGGATAGAACCTTATCCCGTAGTAACAAATCAACTAACTTATCATATGATTTATTCACACCTGCAAGTTCTACCCATCTATTAAATGTGTGGCGTATATTCGCAATGAAGCCTGTAAAATCTTTATTTGAATCTGGTAGAAGAGATTTGAACTTTAATCTACAGCCCTCCTCATCCAAATGAAACCGTCTTAATAACAAAGTCTTTATGGCATCATGATCACAAGCTATTGTTGGATCAACATTCTCAGTTGCATTTAAAGGCTCCCCATCTAAAAATTCGCGGAGTTTTAGTGCCCATGCAGATTTATCCAATTTATTAGTCTTACATACCTGTTCAAAACGTGCTAGGTACGATGCTAAATCGTCGAAGTTAAGCTTAAAATGTGGTAATTTAAAGTTATAGTAGCTTTTGTTTTGGCTGGATGAAGACATATCATGAGAATTATCACCATGGCTAGTAGTAGCATTTTATGCCTGTAATTTTGCTGTTTCCAACTTGATAAGTGCCAATTCTTTTTCTTGTTGCCTTATAATTTCTTCTTGTTTCCTTTTATTTTCCTCTACTTCTCTTATTCTGTTTTCTTTGTCAATTTCTTCCCTTTCCTCTCTCGCCTTTCTTCTTTCTTCTTCTTTCTTTAATTCTTCTTGTTCTTGTTTAGCAATTTCTTTTTGTTTTTCTAATTTGGCCTCACGTTCTTCTTCTTCTTGTTTCAATGCAGCTTTTCTATCAATCTCTTCTTGTTTAGCAATAGCTTTTTGTTTTTCTAATTTGGCCTCACGTTCTTCTTCTTCTCGCTTAGCAATTTCTTTTTGTTTTTCTAATTTGGCCTCACGTTCTTCTTCTTCTCGCTTAGCCTTAGCTAGCAATGCCTCTGCATAATCACGAAGATCTTGTCCTTTGTAACCAAAATCTTTTCCAATCTTAACAAAAGATTCAAAAGTAGACATATTGATTCAGTAATATACTCACTTAGTCAATTATTTAATTATATGTAAACGGATGGTTACTCAATATAACCAATTATAATATTCCTTTATGACTAGTTGTAAGTTCAACAATTATTTTTACTCCATATTTCATATTAATATTACCTACTAATAATAAAACATAAATTAGTTATAAACTTATTTACTTGTGATGCTGAAAATATCTCATGCATCCTATATTTTCACTTATTAATTATGGGTATCCTCCATCCATAAATATATTAATCAATTAAGTATATCTAATAGCTAATATAGTGTCTCATTTCATCTAGTTTATCACCTATTCACAGTGTGATTAACAATCAATTATAAAATAAAAGTTACCCTTATTCAATATTTCATCATATTATGACATCATGCCATATGTAGCATGTGTAAACAGAAGTGACTTGGACTACTGGTGCAAAATGTTGTAATCATTCAGTCGAGTATTTTTTTTAAATCAAAACTAATCAAAATGCTTTATCTTATTAATATATTATACTTAATTATTTTATTATTATAATATCAATTAAGAATTATTAAATACAAAAGAAACAGTAAACTAAAGTTTTACAACACAATATCACACCACAATTGACAATTTACCGACATTAACAATGATTTTATGAACTGAAGCAAATCGGAAGTAGAATCAAGGTTGAACCAAATCTAGGTCACATACACTAAAATGATGACGTCAAAATGGACCCATAGACGAACGTTAAAATATATATTCATAAATAAAAGATAGTCGGGTTAGAATTAACAATTGATAGCACGAACAAATGACAAAACTGAATAAAATGAAAACTTAGTACAGAAAAAATACACCAAATATCACGTAACTTTACAACTAACACCTAATATCGAATGTATGCAATGACAAGCAGATTGCGTCGCAGTTAATGTTTTAGGGGATCTCTTGTACAAAATTGCAACTATTAAATAATCCCTAGGACCGACTAGAATCTCTGTGGTCAGCTTGTCGCGACATGACAGAGGTTCTAGTTCCCACCATCCGACCCGCTGATGTGTACAATACGACGTAAATACATATTAGCAAAAAATATAACATCTAAAAAAAAATTTGACATCAAAAACATGCCTGTGAATCGACATTGACTAATGTTGCGTAAATTACCACCAAAAAAAGTACTTAGCTCTTAAATCGCGACCAACTCCAGCAATGTCAACATGCGCCAACGGACTTTGTAAGTGGAACATAGTACTGGTAAGTTCTGATATACTTGGTTGAGGCATTTTGAATCTTTTCAATGTCGCTGACTTGTTGAATGGAATTCACAACCGTTAGTCCTTCAATATTGTTGCTAAGCTCGTGACGTCACTTACGCATGCGTATGGAATTATCGTGTCGATCGAAAGGAGAATTTGAAAACAAGATATTCTTGATCTTTGATTAATTCTTTAAAGTGAAATAGTTATTTCACAACCACATCTGGCCACCATCTGTTGAAGCGGGTTCTTGCTTCTATTCCTTGTTGAAGGTCAATGATTAGATTGTTTTACAATTGGTTAGCATAATGGGTGATATCGTTCTTATTCCCTTTTAACTCCAACTAATTAGTGTTACTATTAGTGTCCTTCATCAGAGAAGAGCGGATCGTGCATTTTATATTATAAATATGTGGCTAATATTCCAGTCAACTTCCAAACTTGATTTAGTAAATAACTCCTGGTATTTTGAGTCCAACGAAAATAGATTTAATACATTGTACGCATACATCATATCACAGTTAATTCATAAACAATACAATGCATTGCAGAAATCATTTTCATTATTCCTATCTGGATCATGCAGTCCATTCCAGTCGTATAAGTTAATTATTAGCGTTGTCAACAAAACGTAGTATGCTGTATACATGCGTGGCTGCTATGCAGACCACCAGAAATGATACCAACTAGTTTGTGAGAACGAATCATATAAACATCAATACTCCCTGAATTCCTGACTCAATAACCAATGGTTATAATTAACCAATATCTGATTCATCGTTTCATCAAATATTAATACGGCTGACCCTCAAGAATAATCTCAAAGAAATACTACTGCACGTCATACTATATACGGGAGTGAATCAAAACACATCTGACTTGCTTCAAGTTCAGATTCAGAAGGGTGAACTAGATTCGTAGTCAAGCGTGACCTTATCAACGCTACCACGTCACAATCGAACCATGCGATTTGCGTTCAATAAAGACCCTGAAGCTTAAAAACATTCTATATTAAAAACCTTTCAACCTTTAACGCGTACTTCAAACGCGCTAACAAATATAGCAGACGACATCGTTAAAACATGTAACAATGGTGAAATGTGTGACATTCGGTGGGACAGTTGAGACTTTTCCGACTGCCATAGTCCACATTGCCACACCATTTTTCATTGGTTATATACACGCATGTATGCTCAGAGCACCAATCGCCGACCTTACTGTCGGACAGATACATGGTATAAAGGTGTGTACGCCGGTACAAATTGCTGATTGGGAACGGCAACATCACCTTACTGACACAACATTAACGACAATGCCAAAATCTTATCACCAAGTACATTCTGCTAACGTGATACATTCTGCTAATTTGGTGCAATCTTGCAGTATTGATGATACGATTGTTCATCATACTAACTTTGGTGCTTCTTTTATCCCAGTTCGACATACCTCAGTACGTCGTTACTCTAACTCTGATTCTTCTTTAGGTACTATTATAGAAGAGGATCCTTTGGTTTTGTCTGACACACACACTAACTTTATAGCTACGACGGAATCTACATCCAGTCACGTTGATTGCAACTTCTTTGCTGCAATTACTAGTGTTTTCTTTGCTACATGTACGGACTTAGTTGTTAGTACATATCTATACCTTATGATTTTCTTTACCTTTCTTATTGGGCCGGTTAGCTCAGTATCTTCGTGTTTTTCGACTTTTTGTCGCACGTACTGCTTTACTTTTAAACTTCGACGTAGGTCCAAGTTTACTACTGTCTGTGCTTACATCTTTATTGTATATTTCTTGCTTTTTTCTTTGCCCGGTGTACAGGCTATGACGTCACTTCAGCCTTTGAGATGTACGCCTTTGTCAACTGCATTTCTTTTGTCTTGCGCAAAATCTCAGATTGTCAGCCATCATTACACTCTTGGTCATCATTATACTCAACATGACATGGGTATCATTTATATATTCACGACTTTTCCGTACATCATTGCACGCTGCTATTTTTCTCAGACACTTTTATCACCCTATACAATTGATAATTTCAAGTTAGTCTGTGCTACTTTCACTGCTACCCTTTCTCGTTTATCGGAGCTTCGAAGGATCGATTAACATCATACAGTGGTCTGAAGTTTGCACGGCCACACCCGGTAGGTTAAATTTAAAGTTGACTTTTTTCTCTTATAATATCCTACCGTTACCAAACAGAAATTTTCATTTGATTATTCGCAGGAACGGCTTCTCGATGGGAATCGGAGCTGTTTTGTTACATGTTTATGCAGTTACTCAACAACCTGTTCTACGTGTCGCCTTGCGCCAGTTTGACTGTACCACTCAAGCCATTTGGAATTTTGACTCCGCAGTGGATGATTTTTGGTCTCGAAATGCTCACAAGACTTTCCAAGGCCGCTGGAGCTTTGACATTATGTTCTTAGACTTTCATGTGACATGTTATTAGAATATT
This sequence comes from Oreohelix idahoensis, assembly GCA_024509875.1. NCBI lineage: Eukaryota > Metazoa > Mollusca > Gastropoda > Stylommatophora > Oreohelicidae > Oreohelix > Oreohelix idahoensis. Next base: position 503,970 of record JAMPIV010012846.1, on the reverse strand, counting down.
ATTCATACACAACAGTGTGTTGATGAACATTTACCAAGTGTGTGTCTTTTCTATTTTTTTTTTTTTTTTGTTCTCTGACATTGTTATTTTTTTTAATACCTAGCACTTAGTTGTGCACCAGTAGAAACTGCTTATACGCGTTATTAGTTTCGATTTCATAAATAAGCTCATTATTAGTACTGAATAAGTTAATTAACTTGTTTCTCTTGCCTATTATGCTCTATGTAGATTGTAGCTTTCTTTTTGTTTTTTGGTTTATATATGCATTGCCTTTTTGTTCCATGCTGTTTTGCTATAATTGTATTTTTTTTTTTACACGCAATGCATTGTTTAATTTCAATTGTTACCATGTTGTATCATTGCTTTCTTTCACTACTCACATTTCACTGCTGGTCATTCTTCATTTCATTTCATCTCCTCTTTTCATTTTCCACTTATTGGATCATACTTAGTCTATAATTAATATACTTCATCTTTGTTTGAATTTGATTCTCTTTGCATATTTCACCTTCATACTCTACACATACTTACATCCCTCTATTGTTGGTTTATTGATATGACTTAACATAGTGTAATTCTTTGTTGTAGATATTAGAATTTGATCGACCTCACATTGTTGTTCGATGTAATTTTCCACACACAAAAATGATATCATTTTTCCCCCCCCGGGGGTCGGTGTAATCTGTTAAGTCATGATTCTGAGGGGGAGTTAAGTGTTAGGGATTATTATGTACGGGGCTGATTTTTGTTAGTAAGCACGTTTAAAGTCATGAGATAGATTTTTTATTTGGGTACTTTGTGTACGATTATTTTTGAACATAGCTCAACTGAGTCTGTGTTAATTCTTTTTTTTAAATAAAGAAACTGTTCTAATATTCTTAGTAGTAGGGGGAAGAGACGGATGAGCTGAGCTCACATGTCAAGCAGTTAGTTCGCGCATGAGCGGCTTTACTGAGTTGTACTGAGAAACTATAATCTCAGTCATTAAGTATCTGGCAGGGCTTTGAGATGGTTGTTTGTCTCGCTAGTGTGACCCGAGTATGTTATTGAAGGGAAGAGTTTTTTCAAGATTGTATTCAAATGCCATGGATTACATCGGCTCACATTATTTATGACGAATTGCTATGTATGCAATCCCTTTTCCTTTGATGGATGTTTTTTCTATGGATATTTGCTGTACTGAGAGTTGCTGTGTATGCAACCATTTCATGGATATTTGCTGTACTTACCTATGATGAATTGCTATGTATGCAATCCTTTTTCCTTTGATGGATGTTTTTTCTATGGATATTTGCTGTACTGAGAGTTGCTGTGTATGCAACCAATTTATGGATATTTGCTGTACTGAGAGTTGCTGTGTATGCAACCAATTTCTGGATATTTGCTATGTTCTGCAACCTATTTGCCATGGATTTTGTACGCTGTAGTAACCTGTGACAATGTACTACCTGTGATGTCTATGTTACTGTGATAAATAAACTGTGTATGAGTTGGATACGAACTCGTCTTACCCGTTGGTCTATTCCTGACCTACGTTACTGGTGTGTGGGTGATACCAGAGACTTATATAATTTAAGAATTCACGACATTCGCTCATTGCATATTATACAACTGTCGGCCACTGCTGTAAGCCAGACATTTATCACAACAACAGAAGCAGCTTGCAGCACAATCTACACTTAACAGAAGTGACAGCCCAAAAGAAACAATCACCCAGTAACAGAAGAAATTTACACAGTAACACTAAGTTTACTAAAGTCACTTCTCAAAACGGAGAGTAAGTGTTGGTCCCATTCAGAAGGTGGGTGGATATTTTAAAAGTCGACAAAAGGTGATTCGTTTTACTAGGACAAAAGAAAAAGAAAATAGCCAACGTTGCGGCCAGAAGGCCTTCGTCCGGGAAAGGAAAGAGCGAGAGCTGAGTAGGAAACATGAGAAAGTTAAAACAACAAAAAATAATAAGTACTATACGTACGATCTGCTAAAGCCTAGCCTGACCTATTTAGTCGATCATGTCTCGCGCCATGAAAACATAAAATGGCTGACTTATTCTTATAATGATAAATAAAAGTGTAGCCCTCTCCCCCAAACTTTCGTATTACGTGTTCAGTTTAATATATGTTTCTTTGTTAAGGTCTGAGGTACAGGTAGCCACATAGCAAATACTGCCGTAGAGGAGTAAAGCGTTTGATACTTCACCATACTAGATCCAGCTTTATGAGGTGGAGGGACCGTTCCTTTCATGACTATTTTTGTGTTCCCTAACCCAAGAACAGAGTCAAGTACCCTTTTACTGAGCGACCGACTGGCAGTGTGGTAAGAGCGCTGGCCTATCGCGGCTAAGTTACGGCGTTAAAAACTTGGTAGCGTCACAATTTAGTTTACTCAGCTGTAAATGGTTACCTGACTCTGCTCTTAAGCTATGGAAGACAAGGGCAGCGAGGAAGAGAACTGGTTACCCCATCTCATAAAGCTGGACAATATAGTCTCTAACACTTAACTCCCCTACGGAACTACCATATCTTCTTAGCAGCTGTGAGGCTGAATTGAGGCAGGGATGTACGTGATAAGAAGCAAAGATGTTAGAGCATGTAATCGGTTGTTAACAAGGAAGGAATGTCGAGCATCCAGTAATCGTCTTTTTGTATGCCTGCACGTGGCACGGTCAGGCTAACTGAAACATTGTAGCAGAAAAGAAGGGGCCGTGAACGTTCTCGATGAGAACAGGGCGATTAAGAAATACAATTTCTCAAAAATCACACAGAGGTCACGAGACCCTGTGAGCATCGTCTGCCGTGTGATGCACTGTTTCAACCAATCAATATCCTTAAGCACTGTCGTAGATTTTTGATAGGGGGATTAAGACTTGGGTAGGTCCCTTCTGATTAGATTAGAATAAGTGATAGCCACAGTGAGAGATAATAACAGAAATAGGTTTCCACGAGTGAGATGGTAGAATCAATAGAGGCTGTCCCTGAGAACTCGAGAATCTTCTCTCTTTCTCAGCCTATCTTCTACAACAGATTTAGAGGAGTCAGACTGTCTAGTGACAAAATATATTAATATATATGAACGTACCACTCACGTCCACACACACAAGTGACGACAGTTAGACGCACAGACGTGGGAAAAACTATAACAGTGATTATACAGATAATTTAGAACGAGCTGACCAATACGCTGATTACGTTTAAGAGAAATTTTAATTATCATCTAAAATTTTATCACAACACCCAAAATTACATCAAGAAACATATACACATAGTCATAAAAATCAATGAATTTCTACCAGAATGATAGACCCACAGTATGATCTTATCCCTCAAGGTATGCCCACAGTCCTGTTAGAAGAAAGTGATAGCCCCAAGGGATCAAGGATACATTAGCGGTAATCTAATGATTTTCCCCTTTTAAAGGTATGAACAGACTTAGATATAAGTATGATCTATCCTAAGGAAAAGTATCTTTGTTTGCAACCGAAAACTTGCATAAAGAAATTACAAACTGGGTGAAATTTGGTATACCATAAAAAAAGGAGTCACTCGTTCCTGCTTTCTTTCGGTTCATTCATCAGGGCCCTGTCGTGCATTTCTCACTTTCTTACCCTATAACTTGCTGTTGTTCGCCATCTGGCGCACGTTATGACACAATCTGTTTATCGTTTGATGAAGCGGATACCCAGCTCTGCAGATCTTGGTTTCATCCAATTTGTCCGGGGAGCGTCCTCTTCAGGCGATGATTTTGTTCAGATTTTAAGTTAGTGTCACTTTATCAGCTCAGGTAAGAATTAGTGTAAGCGGGTTCACAGTGTCAGAATCACGAGGTTTCCACTACTTAGGGAAAAATATCAGGTTTGTAACTTTCGATCAAAGGTAACCTTCTTGGTCACACTACAAGTTGACAAAATTTGCGGAATGTTACTGTTTGTAATAGTTTACTTGCCACAAGGGCTGAACTGTACTTACGTTTTCTCAGGAAGAATAAAATCTGGCGCAACAGGCCCGTTATGTCATTTCACCTTTAAAGTTCTTGTAAAGATTATACACCAAGGATTGTTAAGGAAAATGTTTTAGTTCTTCACAGATATTACTCATCAGTACTTAACGCTGGCAAAGTTTGGGTTAACCCCAGTTTTCTTCACTAAATAGAGGAAAAAACACATATAAAATAATTATACATACTATGTACTCGTTATAACTTACATTTTAAACTGCAAGCGTACAGCTTGACTTATCATTTAAAACTTTCCGTGAAATAAGTTATATTCATAAAATCAATCATCATGAATTAGGAATACATACATATCCCGTCAATACTCACTGATGTAGCATTTCAGTTATAAGTTAATTTTAAAGTATATTCTCGTCTGATTATTTAGCAGTAAAATCAAATTCATTTATAGCTGCATGATTTTAAGCTAGAAATATAATTTATTCTGCTTTCCACTGAAACACGTCACTAGAAAATAATACAGACTATATTTTAATTCTCTCTGCACAAAAGAACTAGTGAGAAATAGGCGATTTAACACTTAATCACTCGCAAAATATTAGATACTTAATATAATATTTACCTCAACACAGAACTACGGTATCACAACGAAACTAAGAGTTACACTTATAAGTTTAAGTATCTAGAACGAAGTGACCCCGTCTACTGCAAAATGGAGAATGAGTGAAATCAAGTTTAAAACTCTGATTATATCTATCAAACAGACAAAGAGGTCCCACGTTATTTCGAAAACACGAAACAGCGCCGATCTCTCCCCTTCTCATTAACACTTTCCGTAACCAGAAGACCTGCCATCAACTGCCACATCGCGTCTTAACACCTCACTGCTAACGAAGCTGGCCGAGAGTGCCGTAACAGAGGAAAATACCAGACAAATGTCTCATTCTGCGCCGTGCAGATGTCGGTTATCACACCTCATGCCGGAGAAACGTTCGTGTCAGGTGAAAATGCTAGCCAAAAGTCTGCTCCTATGTCTGAGATAAATGAATATTCACAGTTTCTCGTCTGACTGACATCTACGTATAGAATGCGTATCAGTATGAGAAAGAAAAACGGTAAAGTGAGAATGGGAAAGAAAATATTTTTCGCAAACGAACGAATGCGAAAAATACAGGAAAGGATAAAGAGTGATAATAAAATAGAGGACACGGGTGGAAGAAAGAAAGAATATATAGAAAATTTATTGATCATAATGTGACAAGCACCAAGAAGCATAGGCTTTCAACAAACACATGCCAAGTCCTCCTGTCACGTGCCATTGGCTCAAGCTCTTTCCATATTTTTCTCATCATTTTCACTTCTGTCTTCAGCTCTCTTCTCCGTGTGTTTCGTGGTTTACCTCTGAATCTCTTTCACTGGGTGTTCAAGAAAAGTACTGCTTTGTGGTGCTATCCACAGGTTTGCTTAGTGTGTGTCCGATCCATCACCAGCGTCCTCTCTTTATCTCTTTGTAGTGGTTTTTGATGTTATTGTATGGTTGTTATGTTACCTAGTGTACTGGATGAGGTCAGCTGTGAAGGCTCCTAAGAAAAAAGTTTATGTGAATTACAGAAGGCCTTTCTGCTACCACTTACGACCTCAAACAGACCTATTCTACTATAATGAATGTTAGCTACGTTAAAAGTCTAGGGTACTGAAATGTAATGTGTAGGTAATAAAATACACAGACACACACATGTAATTAATAAGTCTAATAATAATAATAATAAACTCTATAATACACTGAACTAACACTGGCTGTTAAAGTTTAAGTTTAAAAATTTTTTAACTTTATTAGTCCTGAACCAATTGTTTCTTTTGGTCAGAACATATGAAATGATAGGTATTTATCAATGAAATGCATATATATATTGCATAATCAAATATAACATTTGTACATAGGTATATTATTACAATGGTTAATATTAATGATATCTACAATGTCTTGGGAAAACTAGCACTGGATGTTTAGTTGGGGTGGCGTCATCATGCCCAATCTATGGTTACACAGTTCAGTGTCCTGGACATATAATAATAGTGTCCTGGACATATGGACTGGTGGTAATCTTTAATCACAAGATTTATTTCTTTATTTGATGGTGGAAATAGTTTATGAATCTCCAGCAGGCCAGGTTTGCACTTTACTGGCCTGTAATGATGTAGTCCAGAATTCTTGTGGCCCACTCCTCTCAGTAGCTGGAGTAAAATGTTAGGCTGCACAGACACCCGCTTTTGTACTTCTACAAAAGCAATCTGGCACAATCGTAGTGCCAGATCAGAAACTCTGAAACAAAATGTGTGCCATGTGTCAGTACTCTATTTACTGCGCCACTCTTACACACAACACCACAAAACAACATTACACAGACTGGGTCAGATCTCTCTGACCAACGTAACACATCTCACCCAGTTGTTATCAATTAGTACCAGTTTCCCAAGACTGCATTGCATCCGAAATATGTTCAATAGTTTTCTCTTCTATTCAATAAGGTGGGTAATATGTTCCCACTGATGTCAATAATGGATCCGCCTTCCATAGTCTTAGATAGGTTTTCATATATTATTAGTTTGTCTCTAGGCCCTGGACTGCTGCTGGGGACCTAGAGCAGGCACTTACTTGTCGTAATCATTTTTCATGATATGGCAGTATCAATCACTCAAAATATTAAAATAAACAAGATAAATGCTTTTTTTCCTTACCACAATTCAGAATTGAGAACACAGTTACTTAGGACTAGCAAAACTCAGCTGAGCTGCTGGCTAGATTAGGGCGTCCCACTGATTTTTATTTATTTATTCCGGGAAATCACCTCTAGCAGTCAAGAACTGTGTTAATGGACAGTCTTCTATCAAATGGCACAAGTGTGCGTCTCTTTCTCAATAATATGAATGCTTCTGTCCAATCAACGAACTTCTCCTCTAACTTTTTTCAAATATTCAAACCAAAAGTCAAATTTCAGTCAAATCTCAGTCAAGTGTGTATTATTTTCTGTTGGTCCGTCTGTCTCTACTTGGCTTTTCACAAAAATACACTTGTTTTTTGGACTAACTACATGCAAAAACTGCACAAACCTGCCCCCCTAAGTTATTTTTAGCTTCTATCCTCCGACTTTGCCCCTCTAGTTCATTACAGTTTGATTTTTGCCTTTTTAGGGCTCAAGGACGTCAAAATGTAACTTTAGTGAAAGTATGCACAAAAAACTGTTCGCTAGTCTGATTGGAACAATACGGTCTTTCGTCAATATCTTCCGTGTTATCTGTCCGTCTGTATAATTAAAAGTATATTATATGTCAGCTTAAGATGGGCTATCCAACTAGCTAGGTTTTATTTTCATAACTTTATTATTAAAGAAAAACCTACTTTTCTCAAGGTTATTTTTTTGAAATTTGTTTTGAACCTTCGGGTATGGTATTTGCCGCTATATTCAAACAAAACAACTAATTACGGTAAAACGTCTAAGATACGTCTGTTTCGAATAAGAGCTAAGGTCTTTTTTCTACCAATTCCTTACATTGTGTCAACTAGTGGCGTGATTTTTTTTTTCTTTAAACTACAAATTGCGTCTTTTTGCTTTTTTAGATTCAAACACGTGTTCAGTCATATTTTTTCTTTTCTTTTATCTTCGTTTCCCCTCCCGTCAAAAGGGTAAACCGTTTCGTCTGCATGTCTAACTAGTTAGTTTCAATGGCGGTAGAAAGCGCTGGCGTAGGCGAGAATGTATCCTCGTATCTTACGTATAATTTTATCCCTACATGTTATCTTACCCGTTATCTTTATAATTGGAGGTATTTTAACGTTGTATCACTGTATTTTTCACCACACATCTCCCCACCTGAGAACATGCACTAATGCAAGTTCCAAAAGCAGTGATACACATAGATAAAATTAACCTCCCGCCTGCCAACTACTATAATTTTGATCACAGGGTGCCTACTGAGGAAATCTGCACCGACATTCTGTGACCCCGGGATATATTCAATAATAAACTGATAAGGTTGCAGTAATAAAGACCTTCTTAACAATCTTGCATTTTCATGCTTGGCCTGAGATAAGAACACTAGGGGCTGGTGATCCGTCTGGACCACAAAAGTCCTACCATACAGATAGATTTGGAACTTTTTTATTGCCCAGATTAACGCTAAACATTCTTTTTCGCTTGTGGAATATCCTTGCTCCGCTTTATTCAACTTGCGGCTTGCATAAGCGACTGGGTTTAGTTCCCCATTGGGTAAGAGGACCTTTGCAACAGAGCCGCCCCCAGGCCTACATTACTTGCATCTGTTCTCACCACAAAGTCCTGAGTCAAATCAGACAATTTGAGAATAGGCTTGCTAGTGAGTTTTTCCTTTAACTCTTGAAATGCCAATTCACATTGCGCAGACCAAACAATTTTATCTCGATTTCCTTTGCGAGTCAGATCAGTCAGAGGAGCACATATAGTGTTAAAATTTTTGATATATTTTTGGTAAAACCCACATAACGACACGAATGATCGCACGTCTTTTTTGTGGTCTAGGTGCTCTCTGCAGTTTTTCCAAGTTCTTGGGGTCAGGGGTCATGTTACCCTGATATACAGTATGTCCCAAGAATTCCAACTCTTTGCATCCAATACAACATTTTGTTGGTCTAGCAGTTAAGTTCGCTTCACTAAGCCTATCAAATAACATATTCAGAGAGTTAATGTGTTCCTTAAATGTTTCTGTGGCGACAAGAATATCATCCATGAAATTCGTGATACATGGATTATTCAGGGGATCCAACAATTTGCGCATCATCCTAGAAAATACACTCGGAGCATTTTTCAATCCGAATGGTAGCATGTTGAATTCATAATGTCCTTCCGAGGTGCTAAAAGCAAAATAAGGTCTAACTTCAGGCTTCACTGGAATCTGGTAATAGCCTTTGCTAAGATCCACCTTCGAAAAGTATTTTGCCTTGTTCAATCTGGCAAATAACTGTTTTGTGTCTGGTAATGGATCCACTTGTCCTTCTGTGACAGCATTCAGTTTCCTGTAATCTATGCACAGTCTATGTTCCCCAGACGGTTTCCTCAACAAAACTACACTGGAGCTAAAAGAAGATTCACTGTGTGAAATAATCCCTTCTTTCAACAAATAATCTATTTCCTCTTTCAATGCCTTCTCCTTCGCGAACGGAACAGAATAGGCTCTCATGCAGATTGGGTTTGAGTCTACAAGCTTCATGTCATACTGTAGCAAATTTGTATGTCCTGGTTTATCTGTTAATACATCTGTATGTTCCTCCAGAACCTGTTGAACTCTCTCCCTCTGATATTTAGTCAAGTGCTTACTGACTTTTACTTGTGCAGCTGTCTCACAGGGATGTAATGGGTATTCATGTGAGGTGAGTGGTTCTTTTTTCATTTTACTAGCGATAGCCAAGGTCAGTAAGGGGGTGCTTTCCTGGAGTGGTCTGTCCAGATACTTCTTTAAAATGTTTACATGATATACCTTCTCCTTCCCCTTTTTGTCAACTTTATAGTTGGTTCTAGACACCTTCTCTAGAACCGTATATGGACCTTGCCATCCAATTTGCAACTTATTCTGGCTGCCGGGTAGTAGAAGAAGCACCTTCTCTCCCACAGCTAATTCTCTGTCCTTTGCTTTCCTATTAAAATATGCTGCATGTTTCTTCCTGGCTTGTCTCAAATTATCATTTGCCAGTTTCCATCCAGCTTTCAGACGAGTGGTCAGCTCGTTCACATATTGATATGATGAGGTAACAGTCTCTTCTGCTTTCTCATCTGTCCAGGTCCTTAATAAGGCTTCCAAAGGACCTTTTATTGGCCTCCCAAATAGCAGGGTTGCGGGAGACATCCCGGTTGAACTATGTGGTACCTCCCGATACGCAAACAACGCGGCGGGCAGAAATTGATCCCACATATCAGGTTTTTCATGTGCCAGCTTCCTCAGGATAGAAATGAGAGTCCCGTTGAACCTCTCTACATGGCCGTTCCCTTGTGGATGGTACGGACTACAATGAAAGTGTCTGGCTTGAAATAGCTTAAAAACTTCTTCCGTTAGTTTCCCCTTGAACTGTGAGCCATTATCAGTCAAGATTTGATGCGGGAATCCTAATCTTGTGAATATTGTAAGTAGTGCCTCTGCTACATGTTTCAAATCAATTGATGGCAGGGCTACCGCCTCTCCCCACATAGAACAAGTGTCCACCAGAGTAAGGATGTAACTGTTCCTCCTCTTGGTCCGAGTGAGAGGTCCCACAATATCCACTGCAACCCTCTCAAAAGGTGTTCCCACTATGGGCATTTCCCCTAGAGTTGCAGGAGCAGTCCAATGCTTTGGAGCTACCCTTTGACATTCTGGACAGGATTTGACATATCTTTTTATATCCTCCGTTATCCCTGGCCAGAAGTAATGACAAGCTATACGCTGTCCTGTGGCGCTGATCCCCATGTGACCACTGAAGGGAATCGCATGCCCTAGTTCCATCACTTTATCCCTATATGAAGTGAGAAGAACCAGCTGATTGTGACCATTTGTTCCAGTTCCGGCCTTCCTGTAGATCAATTTGTTCTTCATAAAGTATTCTCCCTTGCTTGGAGGTGTGTGGCATTTGGGCAATTTTTTAAAACGTGGCTTGAGTGTCCTATCCTCAGCCTGCGCCTTCCTCATCTCTTCTGGATGAGCATTTATAGGTTCACCTTCTTCCTCCTTTTTCTGTGACCTGGTCTGCACTGTCGCCATGATCACAGGTCTCTCGGAATTCCCCAAGAAGACGTATCTACACCCCAATATCAGAGGGTAGATTGGTTCATCTATCACTGCTGCTCTGATTTCTCCTTCCACATAGCGAGTTTTCACCGTTATCCTTGCGATGGGAAGTGTCATGAGTGGTATGTCCTTAGTCGCCCCTTGTATTTCCACTGTTTCTGTGGTATACTGACTTGGGTCCACTAGGCTAGACTTCACAACTGAATCATAATCCTATCCTGTATCATATAGGCACCTTATGGTGACCCCATTACAAATAACATCCTCACAAACTGGGGGTGATAAGGTTCCTGCTGTCCATTAGGATTAACCTTTAATCTTTGTTTCCCCGATTTCATTGCAGCAATGTTTGAAGGTTTCCTTTTACAAAATTCGGTGTTATGGTTGTCTTTCTTACACCATTTGCACCATCTCTTTCCTTGGTTAAACGGTTTTCTTTCATTATATTTTTGGTCATTGAACTGTGAGTTTCTATCACGATAATCATTTCGTGGCCTATCAAAGTTTGTCCTGCCTTTATTACCTTGTTCTGTAGTATCAAATTTACTAAATTGCTGTGGAGCTTTAACATTTTCTATGTGCTTCTTTTTAGTGCCACTTACCTCTGCCTGGGCTGCCTGATACCTCTCAGCGACATTTAAAACCTCGCCAACCTCTCTGCACCTTGTTCCATGAGAAATTTTCTCATGTCTGGAGCCATGGACTCTCTTAATTGCTCTATCATGATCATCTCTTTAAGATCTTGGGTCTTCCCCAGAGCAGTCCATTTCTCCAAATAGGTTTCCAGTCTGGCAGAGAATTGGTGGTATGTCTCCCCAGACAACAGTTTGGCATTTCTAAACTTCTTACGATAAAGTTCACCATTCTTTTCATATCTCAATAACAAAGCCTGCTTTAGCATGTCATAATTGTCTTGGTCGTCTCTATGCATCTTAGCAAAAACTTCATAAGAAGTACCTCTAAGCCCCTGGGATAACTTAAGACTACACCTCTCTCTCTCTAACCCATACGTAGTAGCTAATAGTTCGAATCTACTGAGGTACCCCTCGATGTCATCGTCTTTCTCAATAAAATGGTCTAAATGAAACCCCATAGCTGAGGTTGAGGCTCCCTGACTAGGCGTAGCATCTGAGGCAAAAGGGCTGGCACCATTTTCAGGAGCATGACCTTGTAATTCCAGCTCCCATAGTCGTAATTCGTGCTCCCTTTGCAATCTCCTAATCTTCTGCCTCAGCAGCCTGTCTCTTTTCTTCTGCCTCCCTTTGCTGTCGTTTTTCTTCTGCCTCCCTTTGCTGTCGTTTTTCTTCTGCCTCCAATGCTTTAGCCTCTTTGTCAGCCTCAATCTGCAGCCTCTTAAGTTCTTTATCAGCCTCAATTTGTAACCTCTTCTCTTCAGCTAACCTCCTATCTTCCCTTTCAATATACTTATCACATTCTGAAGTTACATACTGAATTAAAACTTGACCCTCCATGTTCATCTCCTTCGCCGTCAGCACAGCAGCCGATCTAAATTTTGCTAGATCTGCCATACTCTAACACACAAATTAACATTGACTAAGGTAAATTTCAAGTATATAATGACTAAGGTAATATATTAATTAATTAACTAATTACCACTGGCTGTGAAGATTCATCAACTTTCATTTTCCACTTTTTATTTTAAGGGGCACTATTAAATTTATTCCCTTATGCCCCCACTAGTTTAATTCGCAGACCAGGAGACCCTAATATCTTTGATAAACTTAATCCCCGGAGAAGACCCCAATATTTGTAGTGGTTTTTGATGTTATTGTATGGTTGTTATGTTACCTAGTGTACTGGATGAGGTCAGCTGTGAAGGCTCCTGAGATAAAAGTTTATGTGAATTACAGAAGGCCTTTCTGCTACCACTTACGACCTCAAACAGACCTATTCTACTATAATGAATGTTAGCTACGTTAAAAGTCTAGGGTACTGAAATGTAATGTGTAGGTAATAAAATACACAGACACACACATGTAATTAATAAGTCTAATAATAATAATAATAAACTCTATAATACACTGAACTAACACTGGCTGTTAAAGTTTAAGTTTAAAAATTTTTTTAATTTATTAGTCCTGAACCAATTGTTTCTTTTGGTCAGAACATATGAAATGATAGGTATTTATCAATGAAATGCATATATATATTGCATAATCAAATATAATTTTTGTTCATAGGTATATTATTACAATGGTTAATATTAATGATATATACAATGTCTTGGGAAAACTAGCACTGGATGTTTAGTTGGGGTGGCGTCATCATGCCCAATCTATGGTTACACAGTTCAGTGTCCTGGACATATGGACTGGTGGTAATCTTTAATCACAAGATTTATTTCTTTATTTGATGGTGGAAATAGTTTATGAATCTCCAGCAGGCCAGGTTTGCACTTTACTGGCCTGTAATGATGTAGTCCAGAATTCTTGTGGCCCACTCCTCTCAGTAGCTGGAGTAAAATGTTAGGCTGCACAGACACCCGCTTTTGTACTTCTACAAAAGCAATCTGGCACAATCGTAGTGCCAGATCAGAAACTCTGAAACAAAATGTGTGCCATGTGTCAGTACTCTATTTACTGCGCCACTCTTACACACAACACCACAAAACAACATTACACAGACTGGGTCAGATCTCTCTGACCAACGTAACACATCTCACCCAGTTGTTATCAATTAGTACCAGTTTCCCAAGACTGCATTGCATCCGAAATATGTTCAATAGTTTTCTCTTCTATTCAATAAGGTGGGTAATATGTTCCCACTGATGTCAATAATGGATCCGCCTTCCATAGTCTTAGATAGGTTTTCATATATTATTAGTTTGTCTCTAGGCCCTGGACTGCTGCTGGGGACCTAGAGCAAGCACTTACTTGTCGTAATCATTTTTCATGATATGGCAGTATCAATCACTCAAAATATTAAAATAAACAAGATAAATGCTTTTTTCCTTACCACAATTCAGAATTGAGAACACAGTTACTTAGGACTAGCAAAACTCAGCTCAGCTGCTGGCTAGATTAGGGCGTCCCACTGATTTTTATTTATTTATTCCGGGAAATCACCTCTAGCAGTCAAGAACTGTGTTAATGGACAGTCTTCTATCAAATGGCACAAGTGTGCGTCTCTTTCTCAATAACACTAGTCAACAACCAAAATGTACCAGAAATGAAAATAGCTGATCTTAACTAATTTTGGTGTGCTGAAAACGAAAATGACATTAAAAAATGTTGATTGGCTCTAGTTTTCAAGATATATGCTACTAGTTTATTTAATTACGGTCAATTTATATATATGACACAACTGTTGTGGGCGATTGCATAATTTTTTCTAATGACCAATAAAAATGTAACTAGAAGTTGATGATGCAATCCTACCTATGATTACATCACCTTTATGTATAAATATCTTATCTCTGATAAAATTTTGCCATTAGTTAGTGCATTTGTCCTTATTAAAAGTATCGTAGTTAGAAATGCCTAGGACATGTGTGAACAGTGCTAATAATTTCTGTTATATATGTGGTGAGGTGACATGTGTATCACAAAAACGAAATATTCCTAAAGTGATTAAGAAGGCGTACAGTGTGTATTTTGGCTGCAGAATAGGAGATCAAGATAACAGCTGGGCGCCACACATATGCTGTAATACATGTGCAGCACATCTTATGCCTTTTGCAGTCCCAATAATTTAGAGAGAGCCCACTGATCATCTCAACAACTGTTACTTTTGCATGGTCCTCCAATTGGGAAAGGCATATCAAAGAAGAAAAAATTGACTCTGGAATATCCAAACATCCCCTCTGCAATACGTCCGGTACCACATGGCGATGACTTACCAGTTTCCAAAGTGCCAGAATCCTTTTCAGCTGCTTCCACTGATGAAGAAGAAAACATTGGTCCTGAACCATCAACCTCAAGCGACCCAGATTTTGAGCAAACTACATCCACTAAACTGAATGATCATGTAAGATGTTACATTTTCTGTGTATAGGAACCGCCAGAAGCCACTTATTACATTCTTTTTTTTCAAAGAGGGTGACCTTTCTGCGTGTCACAACATTTCTGGTTTAATGGCAGCCATCAAAATCAATTACATACCGGAAGAGTGGAGGCTTTTCATTGATTCATCCAAGACGAGTCTTAAGGCTGTTTTGTTGAATAATGGTAATGTGTTACCGTCAATTCCAGTTGGTCACGCAGTTCATATGAAAGAAACTTATGCAAACATTAAGCAGCTTTTGAAGTGTATAAACTACGATCATCATCATTGGTCACTTTGCGGTGACTTAAAAGTGGTCCATCTTTTGCTTGGACTACAGGGTGGATACATCAAGTACCGTTGCTTTCTCTGTGAGGGGGATAGCCGCGCACGAAGTGACCATTACATCAGAAGACATTGGCCAATCAGGCAGTCATTGCAGCCTGGCAGTAAGAACGTTGAGAACCCAGCACTTGTTACACCAACAAGATTTTGTTGCCACCCTTGCACATTAAGCTGGGTCTCATGAAAAACTTTGTCAATGCAATGGAGAAAACAGATGCGGCTTTCAAATACCTCATCAGAAAATTTCCAAGACTGAGTGAAACTAAAATAAGAGAGGGAGTATTTGTTGGTCCGCAAATTCAAAAACTTCTTCATAATGACGAGTTTCTTTGCGTGTTGCATGGCAAGGAAAAAGCAGCATGGCTAGCATTTAAGTCAGTGGTGGACAATTTTCTTGGAAACAACAGATCTGATAATTACAATGAAATTGTAGAAAATCTCCTTCTGAAGTATAAGAGTCTTGGCTGCAACATGTCTTTGAAAATTCATTTTCTGGATTCTTATCTGGATTTCTTTATGTCAAACTGTGGAGCGGTTAGTGATGAGCATGGTGAACGATTTCACTAGGACATTGCTGCTATGGAGACAAGGTATCAAGGCTATTGGAGCCCTTCAGTGCTTGCTGATTAGTATATTTAATTTCTGGTACAAATAACTTTTGAAAATTTGTTGACTAGTGTAATATGAATGCTTCTGTCCAATCAACGAACTTCCCCTCTAACTTTTTTTTCAAATATTCAAACCAAAAGTCAAATTTCAGTCAAATCTCAGTCAAGTGTGTATTATTTTCTGTTGGTCCGTCTGTCTCTACTTGGCTTTTCACAAAAATACACTTGTTTTTTGGACTAACTACATGCAAAAACTGCACAAACCTGCCCCCCCTAAGTTATTTTTAGCTTCTATCCTCCGACTTTGCCCCTCTAGTTCATTACAGTTTGATTTTTGCATTTTTAGGGCTCAAGGACGTCAAAATGTAACTTTAGTGAAAGTATGCACAAAAAACTGTTCGCTAGTCTGATTGGAACAATACGGTCTTTCGTCAATATCTTCCGTGTTATCTGTCCGTCTGTATAATTAAAAGTATATTATTTGTCAGCTTAAGATGGGCTATCCAACTAGCTAGGTTTTATTTTCATAACTTTATTATTAAAGAAAAACCTACTTTTCTCAAGGTTATTTTTTTGAAATTTGTTTTGAACCTTCGGGTATGGCATTTGCCGCTATATTCAAACAAAACAACTAATTACGGTAAAACGTCTAAGATACGTCTGTTTCGAATAAGAGCTAAGGTCTTTTTTCTACCAATTCCTTACATTGTGTCAACTAGTGGCGTGATTTTTTTTTCTTTAAACTACAAATTGCGTCTTTTTGCTTTTTTAGATTCAAACACGTGTTCAGTCATATTTTTTCTTTTCTTTTATCTTCGTTTCCCCTCCCGTCAAAAGGGTAAACCGTTTCGTCTGCATGTCTAACTAGTTAGTTTCAATGGCGGTAGAAAGCGCTGGCGTAGGCGAGAATGTATCCTCGTATCTTACGTATAATTTTATCCCTACATGTTATCTTACCCGTTATCTTTATAATTGGAGGTATTTTAACGTTGTATCACTGTATTTTTCACCACACACTTGTTCCACTGGCACTTGCCTGGTTCTTGTCGTCAGTTCCATGTTGGTAACCTTGTCATACCATTTTAATCCTTCTATTCTGCACAAGCATCTATTTTTGATGTATCTTAATTTTCATTTCTTAGTGAATTCTTCAGTAACAAGTTCATTTACGTACATTGTGTCTCTCTTTACTCTCTGTGTCTCTCTATACTCTGTGTGTGTGTATGTGAGCGTGCGTGAGTGCGTGCGTGTGTGTCTTTTTGTGTGTTTGTTGCTGAAGTTAAGAATGTATTAATTTGAAAACACGATTTTATTTTTGTATTATTGCAAGCACGTTTAAAAGAGCAATGCTGTTATTTTACCTTTCAACTGTGCATTACTCGATATTAATTTGCAAAATTCATGTGAGAATAAATGAATTAAGTATAAAAGATGAGAGAATGGAAGAGCAGACGGGCCTGCGTGTCCAGTTCTCAACCCTTTGAAAATAAATTTCGTTCGTTCTTTCTCTCTTTTACTGTTTCTGTCTCAATGGAATCGCTCTGTAACATTAAGTTCGAGTGTCAGAAATCCAGTATCAAACATTTGCATAAGACAAATTAACGGACTTATAATTTAAATCAACGGGCGAAAATTCATGACTTTTATGAATTTGAGTGGTTTTCAAAAATGATTCAGGTATGTTGCACATTTAAAGAATATTGCTGGTAGGCAACATATTAGACTAAGTGACAGTCTAACGAGTAGATACAGTTTAACGAGTAGCAAGTTAACTTGGGAAATCGTCAGTCCTGGCGGTAGGCCAGTATTTTCCATATACACCAAGTAAAGACTACATAAACATTAACAGAATAGAAGATTTACAGCAGAGTACTTATAGAAAACAATGTTACCATACAACGAATTTAGAGGAAAGGGAAATATCGACAGCAGTAGTTATCAAGTCGTGACCACCAACAAACAATAGAGACAGCTGGAATTAAGAAGCAGTCAGAGTGAGCGAGAGAGCAAAACATATTAGTAAATACGAATCAGAACATCGTTGCTGGACCAAATCTGCCAACCTTAGGAGGAGGTTGGGCTCACCATTTCACCTTTGCCACTATATTTATTTGTAAATAAAGTTTCATCGTTAATTGCTACTGCTGTTCGAATGAAGTCATTCGCCAACTCGTGACATCATTCATCATTTGTCAGTTATATACTGTTGTAAACTGTTGTCGTTATGTGGAACGAAAGTAGAAGTCTAACACCACCACACATAAAGAGCTGCCTACCTGTTTAGGGTAGTGATACGAACTCCAATATAGCATAAATGCGATCATCATAAGGTAGAAGTAGGGAATAGTAGACTCTCAACATAATCAGCTTAAATGCCAACGGCCATAGCTCTATCGAGATCTGTTAAAACTAAAAACTAAGGCACATTGAAAAGAAATCAATATTCGCATGTCAAAATCATGACAGCTCGAAAATGCAGCGTACTAACAAAAATCTGTTTTGGTTAATACATTGTTTTCATCAGTGCCGTCTTAAGGCATGGGCACACTGGGCAGTGCCCAGGGGCCCCACGATTCTAGGGGCCCCATGCTAGGATGCTGCCATATTGTTCATAAGACATCATTTTTATTTCCGTGGGTGGGTAGGGCTGGTAGGGGCCCAGTGCATTGCTTTTCCCAGGGCCTACAATGCTGTTAAGACGGCCCCAGTTTTCATGGCTATATACTGTTAAATGTTATAGCTTACACTTTAATTCTGCATTATGTAATTGTTTCATCTCTCTCTCTCTCTCTCTCTCTCTCTCTCTCTCTCTCTCTCTCTCTCTCTCTGTGTCTGCCTGTGTGTATGTATGCATCTGTGTGCGTCATTACTGAATGCAATGTTAAAATTAACTACTTACTGGTCTCTCGCGTCAAAGTACCGTGTTTGAATCACGGCGTCACGCTCCAGTCTACCCAGCTGTAAATGAGTACCTGGCTCTGCTCTTGAGTTAGGGAAGGAAAAGGTAGCGAAGAAGGGAATTTAGTCACCTCCCTTCTCGATGCTGGATCTAGTACAGTGAAGTCTAGGGACTAACTTTACCTTTTACCTGTACTTACTGCATAAGTTAAAGAATGTATTAATTTGAAAACACTTGTAGTTTTTTTTTTTTTTTTCGAACGCCCGCTAATACTCGAGGCGAAATCTCAGATTATTATTAATGTCTAATCTGACATTGATGTTACGTGAGTATCCCTTTTCTTGTACAGAGACAGGTGTCCCTCGCCATTCAGGCAGATACTCGCCGATTTCGGAGGTACCCATTAGAGCTGGGTCGGCTCGGGGGCCGCCAATCCTTGGTCGACGACACTCCTTCAAATGTTCTCACAAGGTCTCGAATTAATCCAGTCCAAGTCCCGGTCGACGAAAAATCCTCAAATGCCGTCGCCCGGGTTTGATCCTGAATCACCCGGTCGCCAGAGCGGTGTTGTAACCACTACACTAGCGCGGCTCCCCTCACACTTGTAGTAATGTTGTCATATTATAGGACATAAATGTCAAAACATAGGTAATAGTGGCTATATCTTTACCTTGATGAAATGAATTGTACATTCGTTCCTTCAGTTATTTCTTTTGTTCATTTTGTTTGTTCGTTCGTTCCTTCTTTCTTTCGCTCTTTCTTTCGTTCGTTCGTTCTTTCGTTTTATTCTTTTTTTTCTTAGTTCGTTCTTTTATTTTCTGTTTTTGTACGTTCGGTCGTTCATACATTTCTTTCTCTCGTTCGTTCGTTGGCTCATTTTTTCCGTTTGTTCGTTGTTTGTTTTCATTCGTTCGTACGTTCGTTTATTTTTTCTTCCGTTCGTTCGTTCATTTTTTCTTCCGTTCGTTCGTTCATTTGTTCGTTCGTTCGTTTATTTCGTTCGTTCGTTCTTTCTTTCTCTCTCTCTCTCACTCACTCTCTCTCTCTCTCTCTCTCTCTCTCTCTCTCTCTCTCTCTCTCTCTCTCTCTCTCTCTCTCTCTCTCTCTCTCTGTTTATCCCTTAAGGTTTTTCACTATAATTTTTTTTTAAATCCCGGCAGCATCCGTCACCTGCCAAGTCTCTCTATCATTGTCTAGCAACGTAAATTGTCCAGAGAAGCTTTTGAAGGTCCCTTCTAGAATAATAGCTGTATCTTGGTATCACAGTTTCTCCCCCTTTGTCTGAATTTCAGATGAGAACACGAACGAACTCTCGAGATGTGCTCACGTGACTAATACGACTAATGTGAATGAGCACGAATATTTGATGACGGTCTGTCAAAGTACTCAGCCTATGGCTGTTGAAAAAAAAAACCGGTTTCCGGTCTTGTTGAGAATCAAAAGATCTAAAGTAAAGAACACAAGAATAAAATAGTGTGAGCGTGTGCGCGTGCGTGCGTACGTGCTATATGCGTACTTGTGTGTGTGTGCGTATTTGAAAGGGAGGTCTTCAGTGTCCCGGATTACATAGGCTGTTTAAATTGACCTTTTATTTTATTTTATTTTATTTTATTTTTTCGTTTCGGAATGTCATAACATTATTTAACAAAAATTGGAAGCGAAGTGAGTAAGGTAAGAACAAATATGTGTACATATATATATTATAATTTGAAATTATTGGATCTTTGTGTGAGAAGATATTTTATTGATTGTCAAAGTGTCACGGGTTGCCCTCCCTTTGCTCTGCAGTAGTGGTCCAACAGTGGTCAAAACCTAGAGTATCTGATGTGGGTCTTCAAAGGTGTCTACCTTCGCACAAGATTACTCTTGGCACATAAGGAAGGGAAACCCGAGGCCTGTAAACAGTAAATAAATATTAGACAAACATAAAGGTATGTTTTCAGGCACTCGTAAGAAATAAAGAAGTAGAAAACCAGACAACAGAAAAACAACAGACGTGAGTGGCTTACCCAGGACCTTCCGTGCGACAACCCCGCCTAGCTATGCAAGCGAATCACACTATCCTCCCTGCCATCTAGGCATCACAAAAATGATGCTTCGATGACGGGTCATTAGTGCGACCCGCAACAGATAACACCGGAAATTTACCATGGGCAGTCCAGCCTATTAATGACGCAATCACGTCTGTTGTTCCCCTATTATACAGTATAGGTCAGACTACACAAGACAAAGACCTTAATACTGTGTCTAGTAAATAATAGAATACTAAGAACAGTCAGTACAGGACAGAGGGTAGATTTTGGTATTGTATAAACATTTATAGCACATAAGGAAGGGAAACCCGATGCCTGTAAACAGTAAATAAATATTAGACAAACATAAAGGTATGTTTTCAGAAGAAATAAAGAAGTAGAAAACTAGACAACAGAAAAACAACAGACGTGAGTGGCTTACCCAGGACTCGAACCCAGGACCTTCCGTGCTCTTGGCAGAATTGTAGGTAGAAGGATAATGATGCTTCTACCTCAAGGTAGTGTTCACAAGATATTTCAGATGTCAAGAACAATGCTGCATGAGGCGGATCAATGTTAACTTTAGTATCTTCTTCTTCTTCGTTTGCCCTCGGATGTCAATTGAATAAGTTCAAAGAAAGCAATGGTCAGCATAAGGCTGTTGATATCTCCGTAGATTTTTTCCAGGAATGGTACTGGTGATGGCCATATGCGTTTTCTCTGTTCCTCATATGTTGGGCACCTTTAAAGCAGATGTTCAGAAGTCATTTTTCGGTGCCTGTAACGGATTGTCTCCCATGCTTTGCAGTAGTGGTCCAACAGTCACGCTCCAGTCTACCAACTGTCAATGGGTGCCTGCCTGCTCTTGAAAAGTGTCACGGGTTACCTCCTGTCGTGGAATATTCTAATCCACATATATAAATTATCAAGTAAATATAAAGCCTAATAAATACATATAATAAATAAAGGAAGAAGAATGGTAAAGAACAGTGCTGTCACAATGACTGTACTCGAAATCCCCTTGTTTTCTACTGCGTATGCAAATTGTAACGTTTCACGTTGATATTAAAGGCCTTCTGCAACATACACGCGTTTCCCAAACACACAATAAAATGTGCTGCCTTTCTAAGAAAAACCTTGAAATATGCAAGTTGACCTAAATTTTAAATTCCATTCATGTCTTTTTCTACACTATGTTACCAAGATCAAAAGACAGATGGACAAAAGGATAGCGAGAAGGGAGAGGCAGAAAGCCGAACACTAAACACGCTTCGCGCGATACACAAATGCTGCCATCACGCGTGTAAGACTACATGCACTAACTTTTTTTCAGACGGACAGTGATAAATTCACTACCCTTCCCAGAGTTAGGTTTTAAAATCATAAAAAACGCTTATTAGGAAAGATAACATTATATGGGTTTACGTTTGAAAACATTACAGTACCCAGACAGCACATCTTCGAAACAGGAGGTAGAAGGAATTGCATATTTTGAACGCAGCCACGTAGCTCTTTTAAATTTGGATATTTGGGTTCCTTAGGGCTTGCTGACAAAGAATATGTAAAACGTTACGCAAATAGTCCAGGAATTAATAAATTATAACCAAAATAAAATAGTGGGGATGCCTGACAGCATGGAATCATTTCTGCTCATAAAATTTTTTTTTATAACGTGTTTGAAAAAAATCTTACGTTACAGAATTAGCCTACCATGTAAACTCCAAATTGATTGGAGCGCAACAAATGAAAGACTAACCACGATTGGTCGGGCTATAAATACTATCTTTCGTTGTTAGGGGAGACGTGAAAAGGTAACATTTTTTCAAACACTTGTCGAAACGTGGCCTCATTGGCTAGACTCGCTGATATACTCACTTAGGAGCGTTAGTTCGAGACCACTAGTGCAAATAATCTTGATAAAGCAACAGTGCGTTGAAGCCAGCTCATATTTGTGTTAAATAAAAGCCTGGAACATAAGCAGATGGGAATTTGTGCCAGTAATTGTGCCAGAATTCATTGCTAATCAACGTATCTGTGTTTATTTCCATGAAATTGTGGTAAGCTTGAACCATTCAGTATCTTTTAATGAAAATTGAATGTAAATTGTTAATTTATGCCTGTATATATATGTGTAGTTCAGTGGCAAACAGGAGATAAAGCCTATAATGCTCCAGCCTGAACAGAGGGTGTCGGAGGGAAGTAAAACGGCATGGAATGGCCAAATAGTACACTGACACCTGGATGATTGATTAGACAGAAATAATGCTGGAAGTGCAGAGGCGTGGTAGCCATTAAGGAGGTAAATACTGGTATAAAGTATTTCAGATGAAGCTGACAGTTGGCCTAACGCTCTGAACTCAATGTTTGTGTTGTATTGTGCTCAGTGTAGAACTAGAGTATCAATTAGTTATGAAGTAGAAGGTACATCCTTCTTGTTTACAGGGACCGTGGTCTTGATGGTATTGAGCAGCACCTGGTCAGAGCTTTGCTGAATCCAGAGTCGGACAGCATACTCCTTGGTCCATTTAGCTATCAGTGAGGTGTCTCCAGAGCCCAGAGGAGAATTCGAGCAGAGGAGTCCTTCCCTGCCGCCATCACGCAAGATAAGCTGATTTGGCCAGCTGAGCTCAACATTATGTCCCCTCATCTTGAAATGACTTTGTAAAAATAACATTCAGAGGGGAATTTAATTGTCTTAATATCAGGAACTGAGAACATCTCCAATACTAGTCCCAAAAGACAAACTATTGAAGTCATGATGACAAATACCAACAGAGCTTGAACAAAACAAAACCAGTATTACCTCATATTACCACTACACAACTGACACACATAGGATATTTTAATAATATATGTCACTACAATATTCATATTGATAAAGTCTGTACATATACTTGTAATTAAAATTGATTGTGATTCCTGGTTCCTTTGTATTTGAATCAGGACACATATACCTTTATGATAACCATGAATACATATTGTTATTTGAAAAGTTATCAGTGATTCCTTAAGATATTCTCATAGAGTGTTATATGTATGTGAGTGTCACAGTGTTGTCAAGAGTAGTGGATTAAATTAAATTGTTTATCTGTCTGTTGTTGTGACTTACACTTCATCATACACATACCCTAGACACCTAACGTAGTCATCACACTATTCCAGAATAATTCTGACTGAGATATATAGATATGTGGTAGCAAGTAAGGTTATCTATAATACACTACTCTTAATAGATATAGATACCTTCACAGCTGATCTCAGTCAGTACACTAAGTCCCCTATAAATATTTATAACATCCCACTTCACCACACCTCCCCTTTGATGTCTTTCCAGTGATGGTCCAACAATGGCCAAAACCTAGAGTATCTACTATGGGCTTCAAAGGTCTCTACCTTTTCCCAAGATTACCCTTGGCAGAGTAGTAGATAGAAGAATAATGATACTTCTATCTCAAGGGAGTATTCACAAGATATTCAGAAAAGCGAGAACAATGCTGCATTGGCTGAGCACGTTAACTCTATGATCTGCCGACAACTTTTGTGAAGGATTAAGCAATTATTAATTTTAGCTCGTCAAGCCCCCACCTTGATTTACTCTGGGGAATTCTTATTATTATGGTATAGCTCTGTTTAGTGTATGTAGTAAATTGACTGAGACAAACATGCAGTACATTTAAAATGATTAAATCGAAGTTAAATTTGTATAATTACAAATAACAAATTTAATAATCATTTAGATTTAACAAGGGTTTAAAAGAATGAATAATGTTTGTTTTTTTCAGAAAGGTATCATCACTGTTGTGATGGGATAAAAGTTTATAAAGGAGTTCACGTGGCAGCTTATATATAGGTTTCACTTATCTGTCTCTGATAGGTTCTGCTTCCGCTGATGGGTTGGTTCTCGGTAGATTGATCACTGATAACGCTTGTCGCTGGTTAAGGATGTAGGGCGTAGCAGGTTCCCAGAAGTATCAGAGAGTGTCTACAAATGTTGTCTTATAGCTCAGGCCACTGTTCCCTTCTTGTTCTAGAGATAGTACTCTCAACTGGTACCACCACCAACAACTATGGTAAAAGAATAGAAACGAAACGCTCTCCCGAGTATTGCGTTTCCCAACACATACTTATGTGTCTTCTTTCTCCTATTCTACCATCCTATTTATCTCAGAATTTACCCTCGATGATAATTAAACTTAATCCCTGGAGAGAAAAACTTTCTTTACATTTAAATTGAATAGGTTAATAATACAGAAAGAATATGTTTAAATTTACATCTCCACTGACTGAAAAGTGTTCACAATATAAATTGAATATTTGTTCATTTATATCTACACTTGTTGAAAAGTTTGAAACTTTAATTAATTTTAAAGTGAATATGTTTACATTTACATTTACACTGGTTCGAAAAGGTAAATATTATACTTAGAATGTACATCTGTGACAGTGCTGGGACTTCTTTAAATGACTAGGTGACAGAGGCAGGCCTAGTCGTAGTCTACTCGAACTGGCAGACTATGTCTTTGACTTTATCTTTGACTTTATCTTTGACTTTATCTTTGACTTTATCTTCCAAGTAAGGTTATCTCTTTACTGGCCCTTACCGCCAGAGGTGATGATTCTTGGATGAGTTATGGTTTGGTTCCTTTATCAACCCAGGTCACGTTCTTCCCTCCTTGTTGTTGTGTAGCGACTAGATCGTATTGTGGCGTACCATGATATTAATTTTTGTTGTGCTATTACTCCTTATTTCTCACACCCACTCCATAACCTTCTATAAATCAAGTCAACTTGTGTGATAGGTTCAACTTTATAACAAATTTATTTACAAAATTAAAGTTCCGACATTTTCCAATAAGGAGTATGGTTCAAAACTCCATTTCATGTTCATTTATCCAGCCCTTAATTCAACTTGTTCCAAAAGGTATATTTATTGCCTCTCCTGCAGACTCTTACTTATGCGTATGTCGTGAATTATTCTAATCCCCATATATAAATTAAAACGTAAATGCAAAGCCTAACAAATAAATTTAATAAAAGGAAAGAAGAATGGTAAAGAACAGTGCTGTCACAATGACTGTACTCGAAATCCCCCTTGTTTTCTACTTCGTCGGCAAATTGTAACGCTTTCACGTTGATAGTAAAAGCCTACTGTATTATTACCCGCTTTCTTCAATGAAACGTGTACTGTATTTCTTGGAAAAACCTTGAGGTACGCAAGCTGATCAATGACCTAGATTTAATATTTCATTCATTCCATACACGGCGTAACTAAAGACAGATGGACTAAAGGATAGAGAGAAGGGAGAGGCAGAAAGCCGAACACGTGCAACACTAAACACGCGTCGCGCGATACACAATTGCTGCCATCACGCGTGTAAGGCCACATGCACTAACTTTATTTCAAATCGACAGTGATAAAATTCACTACCCTTCCCAGAGTTAGGTTTTAAAATCCTGAAAAACGCTTATTAGGAATTATGACATTATACCGGTTTACGTTTGAAAACATTACAGTACCCAGACAGCACATCTTCGAAACAGGAGGTAGAAGAAATTGCATATTTTGAACGCAGCATATTAGCTCTATTAAATATATATATATTTGGGTTCCTTAGGGTTTGCTGACAAAGAATATGAAAAACGTTACGCAAATAGTCTAGGAATTACCAAGTTATGGCCAAAATAAAATAGTGGGGGTGCCTGACAGCATGAAATCATTTCTGCTCATAAAATTTTTTTATAACGTGTTTAAAAAAACATTACGTACGGAAATAGCCTACCATGTTAACTCCTATGTGATTGGAGCGCAACAAATGAAAGACTAAACACGATTGGTCGGACTATAAATACTATCTTGTGTTGTCAGGGGAAACGTGAGAAAGGGGTACTTTTTTGAAAAGATGTGTAGACATGGTTTCATTGGTTAGAGCTGCGAATATACACCATTCAGAGCGTCTGTTCATTGCCACATCTTGTAATAAACCTACTAAGAAGCAGTGCGTTGAGCACCAGTGTATATTTTTTTATAAAATAAAGCCTGGAACATCGGCAGATCGGAGTTGTGCTATATTCATTGCCATTCAACGTCACTGCGTAATATTTCCATGAATTGTGGTAAGCTTGTAATATTCAATATCTTCTAATGAAAATTGAATGTAAATTGATAATTTATGTCTGTATATATGTGTGGTTCAGTAGCGAACATGATGTAAAGCCTATAGGCTCCAGCCTGAACAGAAGGTGTCGGAGGAAAGTAAAACTGCATGGAATGGCCAAACAGTACACTGACACCTAGATTATTAACTAGAAAGAAATAATGCTGGAATCGCAGAGGCGTAGTAACCATTAGGGAGGGAAATACTGGTATAAAGTGTTTCAGATGAAGCTGACAGTTGGCTTAACGCTCTGAACTCAATGTTTGTGATGTATTGTGCTCAGTGTAAAAATAGAGTATAAATTAGTTCTGACGTAGAAGGTACAACCTTCTTGTTTCAGGGACCGTGGTCTTAAAGTTATTGAGCAGCACCTGGTCAGAGCTTTGCTGAAGCCAGAAGTGGACAGCATACTCCTTGGTCAATATAGCAACCAGTGGGGTGGCTCCAGAACTCATTACAGTTATCGAGCAGAGGAGTCTTTTACTGCAGTCATCACGCAAGATAAGAGAGTGTGGCCATGGAGCTCAACATTATGTACCCCCATCTTAAAATAACATTGTAACATAAAATTAAGAGGGGAAGTAAATTGTTTTAATACCAGGAACTGAGAACATCTCCAATACTAGTTCTAATAGAAACAAACTATTGAAGTCATGATGACAAATACCAACAGAGCTTGAACAAAACAAAACCAGTATTACCTCATATTACCACTACACAACTGACACACATAGGATACCATTGATAATATATGTCACTACATGAATCATATTAATAAATTCTGTACATATACCTTGTAATTAAAATTGATTGTGATTCCTGGTTCCCCTTGTATTTGAATCAGGACATATATACATTCATGACAGCAATGAATACATATTGTTATTTGCAAAGTTATCAGTGACTCCTTTAAGATATCCTCTTAGAGTGTTTTATGTATGTGAGTGTCACAGTGTTGTCAAGTGTGGTGGAATAAATTAAATTGTTTATCTGTCTGTTGTTGTTATGACTTACACTTCATCATACACATACCCTAGACATATAACGTAGTCATCACAATATTCCAGAATAATTCTGACTGAGGCATACATATGTGGCAGCAAGTAAGGTTATCTATAATACACTACTCTTATTAGATATAGATACCTTCACAGCTGATCTCAGTCAGTACACTAAGTCCCCTATAAATATTTATAACATCCCATTTTACCACAGCGTAGGTGATCTACCCACAATTTATTCTCTTTTCTTTTTTCTCCACCTTATCTCTTGTATCTGCCCTATCAGGCCCAACTCATAAAAATTACATCAATATCTATACATGGTTCATATATAAAATCAAATCATGTCAGGTACAGCTGTTGTGGCGTCCTCATACTTACTGTCAAATGAGAGAGCACCTGAGTTGTCTCATAGTTATCAAATTCACCATTATCTCTTCTTTCCTCTGATTTACTGTTAAATGAAAGAGAGCATGTCTTATCTCAAGGATGTCCGCATTGCAGAACCCTTGTTCATTTATTCTTGTCTAATGACAATACCTCTTCCTTTTTATACAACAGCCCATCTTGGCTGTCAGCTAATATTTAAATGTTATCCACACGTTTCGGGCAGATAGGGCTCGTGATCCTTGGTTGGCAGCTTATCTAAGAGAAGGAACTCTGAATTCAAACCACCGCTGCCTTGCGGGAATATCCATTTATGGAATTGGCTTCGGGAGTAAACCCTGAGGATAAATCCGGAGTCGGAGTCCCTAAGGCAGTCTAATGTCGATTCGACATTATTCTGGCAACTCCTGCGACATGGCTGGTACCAAACTGTATCGGCTACTGCCGTTCCTTTGGATCTACCGGCTGTGTGGAGAGGGGGAACATGCTGCATGGGCAACAGCTTGATCTCCATATAACTGTGCCCAAGCTCGCGCCCTGGAGAGGACACTCCAGCTTCACCCTATAGGTGTCGGCAAAACACGGGAAGTAGCAGTTACCGGTTATAAGCATTTTGCCCAATTGGCGTAGGGCATGGCGCCAGGGGCTACTTCCGACAGTGGGAGAGGTTCTAGGATCTCACTGGACAGCTACCGCCCGCTTCAAGCTGGGCAGCCCCCAGTCAATAAGGTGTTGTCTCGCCACTGTCTGCTTTCCCCATTGGGTGCATGGGGATTAGGGTCAAACCCGAACTGTGGACAGAAAATTTTGCACCAAGCAATTATCGAAAAAATAGAAATAAGCAAACTCTCAGATTGGGATGCTGGAACGTCCGGACTATGTTGACTGGACTATCCGAAAACCTACAGGATGTAAACGATGTAAGGAAGAAAGCCATAATTAATGATGAGCTTAAACGACTTCAGGTGGATATAGCTGCACTTCAGGAAACGCGCCTGGCGGGCTCTGGAACGGTGAGCGAGAAGGACTACACATTTTATTGGCAAGGGAAAGATCTTAATAAAGCTAGAGAACACGGAGTAGGTTTTGCGGTAAAAAAATCGCTAACTAAAATGGTTGAACCAGGCGAGAATGGATCAGAACGCCTGTTAACGCTCCGCCTGCAAACTAGCACAGGTCACATCACCCTTGTCAGTGTGTATGCTCCTACTCTGTACTCTGCCTCAGAAGCTAAAGATGAGTTCTACGAGAATCTAACAGCAATTATCAAAAGTATACCTAAGCAAGAACAGCTTGTTCTCCTTGGTGACTTTAACGCTAGAGTGGGTGCCGATAATGTTTCATGGCCTTCATGTCTGGGCAGGTTTGGTATTGGCAAGATGAATGAAAATGGACAACGGCTCTTAGAAATGTGCGTCCACCATGACCTCTGCGTGACCAACATCTACTTTCAAACAAAACCCCAGCATAAGGTGTCATGGAGACACCCACGATCCAAGCAATGGCACCAACTTGACCTGATTCTCGTCAGAAGGCCACTCCTCAGGTCTGTGCTCTCCACGCGCTCGTACCATAGTGCAGACTGTGATATAGATCACTCCTTGGTTTGCTGCAAAATCAGAGCACAACCAAGAAAACTCTATCGTGTCAGACATGATGGGAAACCACGCATTGATACCAGCAAAATGTCAGACCCTTTCATGATCGCTCAATTCACTGCGACCTTCGAGAAAGTGTTCAGTAGCCCTCAGCATGGTGATACTATTACAGAGAACTGGGAGCATCTACGGAACACCATTCAAAGTACTGCACTTGCCACCTTTGGTAAGAAAACAGCAAAGTCAAATGACTGGTTTGATGCTTCATCAGATGTGATGGCACCTGTCATTGAAGCTAAGCGCAGTGCTATGAATGAATACAAACGTTCACCGAGTGCCAGAACCCTACAGATCCTGAGGGCTACGAGAAGCAAAGTTCAACAAACTGCTCGATGCTGTGCAAATGACTACTGGCTCCAGGTCAGTGAGAGCATCCAGATCGCAGCGCAAACAGGCAACATTAGACAAATGTATGACGGTATAAAGAAAGCACTTGGCCCCCATAAAAGTAAGACGGCACCGCTAAAAACCATCAGCGGAGAGAAGCTAACCAATAAGGGTAAGCAGATGGAGAGATGGGTCGAGCACTACTCTGAGCTTTACGCTAGAGACAATACCGTTACGCCTGCAGCCCTTGATGGTGTCAACAGTCTGCCAACTATGGAGGAGCTGGATGCCGAACCAACATTAGAGGAACTCAGCAAGGCCATTGATAGATTGGCCTCTGGCAAAGCACCAGGCAGTGATGGGATTCCTCCTGATTTAATCAAATGCTGTAAGAGCACGCTATTACATCCCCTGCATAGGATGCTGTGCCAGTGCTGGGAAGAGACAACTATTCCTCAAGACATGCGAGATGCCAAGATTGTAACACTGTATAAAAATAAAGGAGACAGAAGTGATTGCAATAACTACAGAGGCATCTCTCTTCTTAGTATTGTTGGTAAGGTTTTTGCCAAAGTCATCTTAATGCGACTACACAAGTTAGCTGAGCGCATATATCCAGAGTCACAGTGTGGATTCCGAGCTGGCAGATCAACAACAGACATAATCTTCTCTCTCCGCCAGCTTCAGGAAAAATCAAGAGAGCAGAAAAGACCATTATATATAGCCTTTATAGACCTCACAAAAGCATTCGACCTGGTTAGTAGGGATGGACTCTTTAAAATCCTCCTGAAAATAGGCTGCCCTTCTAAAATGCTGGAAATGATAAAGTCATTCCATGACGGCATGAAGGGAACAGTCCAATATGCTGGAAGCACGTCACAGCCCTTTGATATACGAAGTGGCGTTAAACAAGGCTGTGTTCTGGCTCCGACCCTCTTCGGAATCTTCTTTGCCTTACTCTTGAAACATGCATTCAGAGATGCAACTGAAGGAATATGCCTTCACACTAGGTCAGATGGCCGTCTGTTTAATCTTTCAAGGCTGAAGGCAAAAACAAAAATAAAAAGGGTCACTATAAGAGACTTGTTGTTCGCTGATGATGCTGCAGTCGTCACTCAAAGCCAACAGGAGCTTCAGAGCTTGATGAATCGCTTCACTAAAGCATGCAAGGACTTTGGCCTCACAATAAGTCTAAAGAAAACGAATGTGCTGAGTCAGGATGTGGGTGCTGCACCAGTTATCACTATCGATAACTATGAATTGGCAGTGGTGCACCACTTCACATACCTAGGGTCTACCATCAATGACAAACTCTCACTGGATACAGAAATCGACAGCCGCATTGGCAAAGCTGCAGCTACTTTTGCCCGCCTCACATCGCGTGCTTGGGGAAACTCTAAACTCACAATGAAGACCAAAGCTGCGGTATATAATGCCTGCGTCACCAGCACACTCCTATATGGCAGCGAGACCTGGACGACCTATGCTAAGCAAGAAAGAAGGCTCAATACCTTCCATTTGCGGTGTCTACGCCGCATCCTCGGCATCTCGTGGAAAGATAAAGTGACAAATGTCGAGGTGTTGTCACGTGCTGGCCTTCAAAGTATGTATACGCTTCTTAGACAGCGCAGACTTCGCTGGCTTGGCCATGTTCGCCGCATGGAAGATGGTCGCATCCCAAAAGATATCTTCTACGGACAATTAGCAGATGGCAAGAGAACAGTTGGGCGACCACAGCTGAGGTTCAAAGATGTGTGCAAGAGAGATATGAGGGCACTGGACATGGATCCAGCAACATGGGAGGATGAAGCTGCCGATCGCACTAAGTGGCGATGCTATATACGGCGCCACCTCAGATTGGGCGAAGAGAGGCTCACACAAGAAGCAGAGGTGAGGAGAAAACGTCGAAAGGAGCACCAGGAGAATAAGCAGCTGAGGGCTGTCACCTCAGGGGCGCATTCCCATAGTCAGTTATGACTGAAGGGGCTATTATTATTATAATCCACACGTTATATCGTCGTACTCATTTTTCTTTATATAACAACCCATCCTGGCTATCAGCTAATAAAAAGTTATGTTATCCACTTTATACCTTCTTCAGTCATACTTGTTTCAATCTTAGTTCTTGTGGTATGCCCCTTTAAACATGAGCATCATTAACTTCTGGTTATAAGTTGACTGAAAGTCTATAAAAATAGCAATAGTCTTTCTTACCGTGTCAAAATGAATCCAAGTACCTATCACATTTCCTATTAAATCACCCCTATGTGCTAATCCTACGTTTAACACAATTCAATGAACACAATTTATGCTAGTCTCCAGAATTGCTACCGCTAATCATGCTAAATCTAGCTACTTCATCTGTGAAAACTCCTGTCACCCACAGGTTTCACTGTTTCACTTCTTGAGATCCTGGCAACACACGACTTGCCTCGTTAACTTCTCGGTCAGGACTCATTTCTTTTGTCCTTCAAATCATCATTCCGTCATCCGTTTTTGTTTTCCAGTCAATACGATTGGTCCATCGCTACCAACTAACCGATCACAAAACTCACGCTCCTCTCCTACGTAAAAACGCAGTGAGCTTTTGTTCCGTACTGTTTACGCCTTGCTCATTTTTCTCGTGCGTTAGTTTTTCTCTCTGCTCACTTAATCTGCAAGGGGCGCTAATTAATTGTAGTCTCCCTTTGAGGTTTTTGCTTTAATGTTACATTCCCTTCTTAAGGCTTACTAAAACAATCATGCTATGCAAATTCTCTACACCATAACTGCGTATTCATAGAAACTATCTAAGTGTAAATCAGCCTTACTTTCAATGACTTGGAATTAAAGGGTTCTCTCCCTTTCCCTCTAAGCACAGGTGTACAACCTTTTATCTCCCATCTTTAAGATAAATAGCCCGTTTCCTAGATTATTTATATTTTCTAACCCATTTTCTCATACTCTTCTGTCCCACCAAAACCAAATCACTGATCATCCAAACCCTACGGTGACACATCATTTCTTTCATCTTTCCGTCCCTGCTCCATATGGAACTTGCGGCAACTTAGGCTTTTAGTTCTCTGTAAGAAACTAGCGATAAGCAGCCACCAGTCCTTGCAATGGTGGTTCATGAAATCGACATTCTATACGCTGAGGTTGCCAGCCTCAAATAACTTGGACATCCACTAGCGATTTTCATACATTAATATTCACATGGTAATCAAAATCCATAATTCTGGCCGTTTGTACGTCGGTCACATCTAAGGGATGCAACTGTGGTTGAAAGTTAGACATTAATTGTATTGTTTCCCTTAAATGTACTCTCCCGAAAATAGTAACACTCAACGAAGAAAAGTCGGTGTAGAACCCAGTTTCATTCCGGAAACGGATTTAACTCATCATTTTGTTAAAAATAACATTAAAATGTAAGTTTTTGATTGTTTCTTCAAGACAAAATTGTAATTTAAAGTATTGCAGACTTATTATTAAGGATCAAAATGATAAGATGGCTGCAAAATGACTGCAGATGCTAAGAGGAAGAGACGATCGCGTCAATCACAACTCCCGACGAAATTGCAGAAATTTCAAAAAAAGTCATTTTCACACGAAAAAAATGTCGATGTGACAGCACTCAACTTTAAATTGTTGGAGCTACTCGCTGGAAATGAAACGGTTTACTGGAGCATAGATACCATGATTTCCAATGATCTCAACGACGCAGTTGATTTTCCAACCGATTTCCTTAACGATCAGTGCCCATCAGGAATGACACCGCATTTGCTGAAATTAAAGGTTGCTGCATTTATCATGCTATTGCGACATCTGAACGCAAAAAACGGACTATTGAATGGCACGCGTTTGGTAATAAAACTCTTGCATCGGAATTTGATTGATGCAGAAATTATCACTGGCCGTAATAAGGGAGAACGAGTCTTAATTCCTCGCATTGACATAGAACCGAGCGAGCGCAGTGTGCCATTTAGGATGCGACGTCGTCAATTCCCAGTGATTTTAGCATTTGCAATGACGATCAATAAGGCGCAAGGATAATCTTTTGATCACATAAGAGTTTTCCTTCCTGAACCTGTTTTCGGATACGGCCAGCTCGATGTCGCCCTCACCCGAGGAACAAATCATGAAAACTTGAAAGTTGTTGTTATAAACATTTTTTATCACGGAACATTCTTTGAAACAAATCAACGCACTTTCACAAAAAATGTTGTCATCAAAGAACTTTTATTTTGAATTTAAAAATATTTTAACAATATATTAGTTTTTGACGGGATATTGCTAGTATATACGTATTAGTTCATACGTTAGTAATGAAAAATGTAGAATGTAAAATGACAACTTACGCCAATCCTGGCTCACATACTTTTTGCTCAGATGAATAAAAGCACTTGAATTGGCCTCTTACACGTGTTCATGGGGGTCGTTATTTTTAACATTAATTCCCACTATGATTCCGTGTTTCAGTTTCCTCAGATTCCGGTTCCTAATTAAAATGGTTTTCCTGGGCTCTTTAAGTCCTTCAAGATTTCCACAAAGTCCGGCCTGATAAATGGAATTCTGAATTCTAACTTCTGGCAAGGTCTGGTTGTGTCGTCTTTGTTAAGCGATTTCTCACAGTGAAGTTAGACTTGAACAAACGCCTGGTTATATTTCCTGTCCTACCCCCGCATCTGTTTGTTATGAAGCTACTCAGGGCTCCAATCATTTCAAACATGCTTGTTGGATGGGGTAATTTCAAAATATTCCTTCATGTAATAATTTTGCGCGTGATGCAAAGGTCACGTCTCCCATATATAGCAATAAAACATCCGATTGCCTGGCAGGCAAACTCACCAACATATTTGTAAACTCGTACAACAATGTGTTTCAGATGTAACAACGTATTACTTTCAGATAAAGTAATGTCTACGTGAAAGTCGAACAGGAAATGATTATCTCATTCGTGTCTGTCAAAAATGTGTTGCACAGACGAGTAATCTTGTTATCTACCGCTTGAGCACACAACTCTATGGGAAACAAAGCAAGCAGACCAATATGGGTTTTACCTGCGATAATCTCAGCAAAGCTGTGCCGTGCCTAGCAAATGTGATGTATTATCACCAACAAGGAGTGTTAAATGTTTTGACAATATCAAATATCTGCTACATAACAGAGAAAGAAAAACATGCTGACCAGGGAAAAGCACGCAATTAGTCAGTATAACAATTGTAACTGATTACTGCCGTAGTGAAAGAGAGATCGAGAAGAGGTCGCCCCAAAATCAATCTTGTGACAGTGCCATAGTCACACAGTCATCAGTAGTTCATATCTTTAATGTATTGAATAGATGGTATCTCAATCTGTTATGACCTCTGCGAAGTCTGAAGATTACAACTTGTTCACTTCTGCTGAGCTGGTTATATATATATATATATATATATATATATATATATATATATATATATATATATATATATATATATATATATATATATATATATATATATATATATATATATATATATATATATATATATATATATATATATATATATAAGTTTTTGATGGCATGGATGCTCTGCTTCCCACTTGTGCCTGTATCTGTGCTTGATGAAACTCTTGGCCTCCTCATAAGTTATATTTGTGTTAAGTTGAGGAAGCTTTCCCCCTTCCTTTGCCAATCTGTCAGCCTCTTCATTTCCAGGGATGTTGCAGTGAGAAGGGATCCACTGTTTCACGACTCTTTTGTATTGCTGACATAGTCTGTGAAGTGTTACTCTTAGGTCATCCAGTTCAGCATTACTTTGACTTTTCAGCGTTGTAATTACTGACATCGCTTCTGAGAAGATAGCTACTGGTCTCTCTGAGCTTTCTTCTGTCATTAGGATTTCTGCTGCAGTTTTTAAGGCCACTGCTTCTGCTCTGAAATTACTTCAAAATGTCCCTGGTGCGACTGCTATCTTTTTTGTGTGCCATTGATTAAGCTCAGAAAGACGCCTCCACCCCCATCTTCTGTTGCATTAGTTGCTGATCCATCTGTGTATGCACGGATCCAGGTGTTGCTTGGGTAATGTTTCTCTATATATTTTGTGGTTAAGGTAAAGGATCCCGTTACACGCCCATTGAAGCATATTGGGAATATGGTGTTAGGCCCATATTTTCTCAACCGTCGGCACACTAGGGGTGATGTGGTCAGCATCACGCCGGCCACCTTAACCTTCCCAGAGTTGCTCTGGTACCCATTTTGGGCTGGGTCGACACAGGAGCTATTTGCGGCCTAAAAAAATCCCACCTCATCTGCGGATCAAACCTTAGACCACTGAGCTAGGAAGCCAGTGCACTAACCACTATGCTACCGCGGCTCCCTTTTGTGGTTAGGACTCTCCTTTCTATTTCATTTTGGCTGTTTTTTCAATACCAGGAACATTTTTTATCATTTAAGGGAAGCACTGTTCTTTCAAATTGGTAGCTTGTGTGCAGTACATATTGGCGTAGCTGTTGATATTCCATTTATGGGGTCTGCTCTCATCTTTGTTTTGAATGTCTCTACAAAGTTGCTTCGCTTCAGTCTTCCCCTTCCAAGTCCATTTATTCTCTGGTACATTGGGTGGTCTATCAGCCTCCTGAATTGCTCTGCTTGTTGCTGGGCTCTGCTATCTCTTCTATCCTCCATTGGCTGGAGGTGAGTAATCTTTTCCAACTCTTTAATGGGTGTTGACTTCATGCCCCCTGTTATGATTCTCATTGCTTGGTTTTGGGTTCTGTTTATTTTGTCAAAGTTCGACTTAGCTGCCGTTGACCATGCTGCAATGCCATATTCTAAGACTGGTCTCACTCGCCCAGTACATAGCTTCTTTAGTGCTCTCTCGTCTCCTTCCCAACCCGTGCCAGCAAGTTTTTTCATGATTGCCATTCTCTGCCTTGCTCTTGTCCTGTTTCTTTCAATCTGGGTTTTCCAAGTCAAGCGGCGATCAAATGTAATGCCTAGGTAGTTTGGGTTTTTATCCAGATGTAGATTTTTCTCATTTAGCACCAATTTGGAGCTCTGTGGTTTGTTTGAGAGAGAAAACACTGTGTATGATGTTTTCCCTTCATTTATCTTTACTAGCCATGCCTTGGCCCACTCCTCTAATGATGTTAGAGATTGCTGCATCCGAATGCTTGCCGTAGTTATATGTTCCTCTGTGAGATCCACAGGGCTAAGTCGTCTGCAAAGGAAGCATTGTGGGTTCTTCTTGGAATATTCTCTGATACGTCATTTATATATGCAAGGAATAACGTGGGTGACAGGACACCTCTTTTGGGAACACCTTGCTCCAATACCATCTTCCTACTGGTCTGTCCTTGTAGTTGGACTCTGGCAGTTCTATTCTCAAGATAGTAGCTGATCCATTTGAACATTCTCCCACACACTTCACTTCTTTGTAGCTTGACTTTCAGTACATCTTTCAACAATTTGTCAAATGCACTTTAGTATCCGACCCGCCGCCTTTCGTGAAGATGGGTTATGCAATAATTAGCTCGTTCAAGCCCCTAGCTGAGTTAATTCATCGAAATTCCTTATTATTATTTATTGGATCTCTAGATGTAAATATTTATTAAAGAGTCTGATATATACGTACGCTCTCATAATAATTGAATCAACTATGAATTTGGAAAAGAACACGTAACAAATTCAATAACACTGACAAACAACATTTTTCTTTCTTATATAAGAATAAGTGTTCTTAGGTCAGTTTCTTGCGCTGATTTCAAATCTGAAATCCGTTTATCTCTATCACGTCGGGTTCTTAAGATATTTGTGAATAAATATATTTTTAGGAAACCGTTATTTGCTCCGTTTCATTTTTACTATATAACTTATTAAAAATTAATAAAATGCAAAATAATTCTACTTTTTATACTGCTAAAAGATGCATGACATATGTTACGCTATTTTTCAAATAGTTACTGTATTTTGAAATAATTCTGAGCGAAATATGGCTTCTAGAAGTTGTAGAAATTCGGCTGATCTGTTCTGTTACGTGTGCAGATATTTTACCGATCGTGTTCACCAGAAAAACTTTACACCATTACTAAAGAAAGCATATGAACTTTATTTCGATTCGAAAGTTGATGATGCAAATAAATCTTGGAAGCCAAATGCAGTTTGTTCGACTTGTGCAAATACATTGGCAGGTTGGTTACGAAAATCACAATATCCGTTAGACGTGAATGAACCATCAGAAAGTGATAGTTTACGTGCTTTTGAAACTAATTCTGACTTGGATTATATACCGGTGAATGATGGTGTTCACTTAATTAACCATTCAGAACTTTCAGATCTAATACGTGATCTCGCTCTTATCAAGCGGAATTACTCGGTTCGCGACTCAAAGAATGGAATCTTTTAGCGCCCAATACTCCGATATCTAAATTTCGTCATAGACACAGAGAACTTGTTCAATACTTTGAGATGGATGATGACATTTGCTATTGCAAAGATGTAAACGGTCTAATGGTGCAGCTCGGTCATGAGCACATAGTCAACAAATGGCGACTTTTCATCGACTCTTCCAAGACTAGTCTAAAAGCCATGTTATTGCATAACGGAAATTTATTTTCATCAATTCCAGTCGCCTACTCTGTTCATATGAAAGAAACTTATGACAATATGGCTATACTTTTGGCAAAAATAAAGTACAATGACTACCAATAGCGGATTTGTGGAGACCTAAAGGTCATTGCAATTCTCACGGGCATGCAGACTGGGTATACTAAATTTTGTTGCTTCCTATGTGAATGGGACAGCCGCAACAGACAGGAACATTGTGCAAGAAAGGTGTGGCCTATCAGGGATCGTATGCAGCTCGGGCATAAAAATGTAATACACGAGCCATTAGTTAACAAAGACAGCATCATTACACCGTTACATATAAAGTTGGGGCTCATGAAGAATTTCGTAAAAGCGTTAGATAAAACGAGCAAAGCTTTCACTTATCTTCGAGAAAAGTTTCCGCATGTTAGCGATGCAAAGGCAAAGGAAGGTATCTTTGTAGAACCTCATATTAGGAAAGTTATTGCAGACAAACAATTCGAGAACTTGTTACATGGTAGTGAACTTCGCGCATGGATGGCATTCAAATCGATCATCGATAACTTTCTGGGAAATCACAAATCTGTAGACTATGTGCATACTGTTAAGCAGTGCATAGATGCATACAGAATTATGGGCTGTAACATGTCCCTCAAAATCCATTTGCTCGATTCGCATCTTGACTTTTTCCCTGACAACCTTGGCGAAGTCAGCGATGAACATGGAGAATGATTCCATCAAGATATCGCCGTAATGGAGTCACGTTATCAAGGACGGTGGAGTGTGACCATGCTTGCCGATTATTGTTGGATGCTTCATCGCGATGTACCACATGCCATTCACCGACGAAAGTCGACTACAAAGAAATTCAAGCCTACATAACTGTTATACTTCTTGTACGAATGATGTTGTAATACTGTATGCGTTGTTAAAAAAACTTCAATTGCGTATTTCTAGAGATCCCGACCTGATAGAGAAAAACGGTTTGCAGATTTAAAAACAGCGCATTAAAATTGACCAGAAAAACATAGAAATGTTAGAGAAAGAAAAAAAAAGTTTTTTTTTTGTTAGTCAGTGTAATTAGCTATTGAACTATTAAAGACTGTTGTGAGTGAGTAATGAAGTGTTAAGTAAAGAAAATTATTCTAACTAATTAAAATTGAACTAATTTGTGATAGTAAGTATGTAATGTATTAAATAATTAACATCTAATTAAAGAACCTAATAGATAGTGTCATAATAAAAGACATGAGAAGTAAGGACAAATAAAGTAAAGAACGAGAAAAGAAAAAATATATATATAAATTAGTTTAGTTATGTGTGTTTACAATTAATTATTAGTGTCGTGTAATTACAACATAATTAACTTATTGATATAATGAAAGAAAATAACATATTAATAAATTTCATGTGAACATCTTAACTAAAGCTATCTAATTTATACATAAAATATTTATAGTATTTGTGTTACGCACGGATCATTATTATTTTTCGTTTGTATAAACATTTTTCATATGTATGATCATTTTTTTGACTGAAGTGTGTATTATGTTTTCTATGGTCAAAGGGACATAATCCGAGTTATCGAAACTACAATTTTTAGGAGTTGCCTTCTCTTGTATAGAGACACGTTCGGTCTATAATTTCTTGAACGAAGCGTGACCACATCTCCTTATTTGGTAGTATCAGTCAACTATGGTAGATGTCTGAAACCTTTCTTAACGCTTCTTTTCATGACCATAAAAGGCGCGACTGTGTAAGACTTTTATCTCGAATGTTCTTCGAATCGTCTTCGTCTTGTGATTCTCTGAGGGAAATACAGTGTCTTAGTGAGTTAGTTAGCTAACTAGACTATTTCCCAGTATTATGCAGCCTGCCTGGAGGCATATGTTCATGGTTGATTTTCCGAAATAAGGTAATTCCTCTTGTATCGAACTTTATGCTATCGTCTAGAGGTTCGTCATTTTGTCGCCTATTTGCTCGCCTGTGTGATGCAAAATGGAGAGGTACTTTGACTAGGATTAAGTCACCAGTATCTGTATACCTGAACTAGTTAAATATATATGGGTCGCTCTAGACCAACAAGACTGTTGTCTGTGTTCCAGGATTCGTTATATCAGAGATCACGTCCAAGTCAGATGGTTAGACTTAGGAACATTATAAAGGTCGAGCTGACCTGTAGCCCATGTATGCTATTCACGTGCAGACAGTGAACGGACTTATTGTATACAACTGATCTGCTAGCATCAGAATGGGAGCATTTATTATTGTTTATGAACATTGAAGATCTGTAGCTGACACTGTTGCAGAAGTTATAGAAATTATTATTATTTATACAGCTTCACGAACTAGCACTCGATGATTGATGAATTTCTGAATCTATTGAACTGTGATGTCTTATGACGCATATATACAACAGCTATCATTGCTGACTACAGAAATTGTTTTCAATGTGCCATATCATCTTGCTGAACTCGTTAACCATGTTGATGTCATAAGTATCATGACTGTTTTGTGGCGTGCAATAAATGAAAGAAACTTATACAACGAAGTTACCCTTTCTATGACTCTACACGTCATGTTGCCTGTGTGATAACCCTGTGAACTGTTCCACTACCACATACACAGCAACATCCTAAATCAGAGAAGACACCTACATCTTACACTTTAACACCAGGTGTCGATAAGGGTGGCAAGTTACCACTTCAGCACAAATCCACCCTTATCATTTTTGGTGGCCAGAGCTGGTTCTATCATCTGATATTTTGGCGCACCATATCATTTTTTGGTGGCCATAGGTTGGTTCACTCTGATTCCAGCTATCAAGGGGGTCAGCAAACCCAGACATCATCATCATACTAGATACAACTACAGCATCAACTACCACCTTACAAGAAATTTTATTGAAAGTATCCGGATTTTCTGACAGTTGCTGATTTTGAAACTACCCGGCGCTGCTCGGCAATATTGAAGTTTATGTAAAATTAGAAGGACAAGTACCGAGCGAATGGATTTCCTGATCTGGTGAAAAGAAGGACAAGTGCCGTAACAACTGTTCCGGTCTCAGGGGTACTGCTGCGGGTTCAGAAGGTCAAGTGCCGGTTAAATCAATTTAGAAGATTCAGAAGGTCAAGTGCCGTAACAACTGTTGCAGTATTAGAAGCTCATTTCCTTCGTCATGGCTGTTTATGGGAGCAGAAGTTAATCAACGTTGGATCATTATCCTCAGAATGCTGATTACATCCTGTTCTGCACCGTGCTGACGCTGGATTTATAGAAGTTAAGTGGCCTGTTTTGTTTGTGAACTGTGCCCTTATGTTCTAACTGAGCCTTCTGTACTTTCACACTTTCTCCTATTGTTTTCATGATACATGTTTATATGTTATATGTTATTTGTTATTTGTATATTTATATGTTTATATTTCAGCGGGTTTTCTCGGTTGGGCGGAGTCTTACAGTAGAAGATACCACGTCACAGA
The DNA here is from genome assembly GCA_024509875.1 of Oreohelix idahoensis. Taxonomy (NCBI): domain Eukaryota; kingdom Metazoa; phylum Mollusca; class Gastropoda; order Stylommatophora; family Oreohelicidae; genus Oreohelix; species Oreohelix idahoensis. Next base: position 461,806 of record JAMPIV010012846.1, on the reverse strand, counting down.
GGTTCTACTGTTAGCGTTTTCGTTAGGGACTGTGCGAATTTCCTACAGTGAAATTTGCTAGCGACAATCGTTGCTATATCTGTTTAGTTGTGACGAGTTGTGCTTTATTTCTGTTTCTTGTATATATATATTTTTTTTTTTTCTTTTTTCTTTTCTCTTTCTTTGTGTTTTTAGTTTCGATTTCGATTGTTTGTATTTGTAGGTCTCCCCTTTGCTATTATTCAGTTCTTTACGTATATTTTTTGTGTATACACTGTAGCGTCATTTGTTAGTCATATCTTCGCATATTTCTTTTTAGTTTTGCTGTTTGTGTATTTGACTTATGCGAATGTTTTCGTATTGTTTGATCTTTGTTGATTGTTTACATTGACTCTGATCTTTGTTATTGTTTACATTGACTCTGATCTTTGTTATTGTTTACATTGACTCGGATCTTTGTTGTTGTTTACATTGACTTTGATCTTTGTTATTGTTTACATTGTTGGTGACCTTTGCTATTGTTTACATTGTCTTGTTATTGTTTACATAGTTCTTGCATAGTTAGCTTTCACTATTGTTGATATATGCTCATGCACTATTGGTCTATAGTGCACTTATCATAACAAACTGGTGTTTTTTTGCTTATGCACTATTGTAGTGCAGTTATGATAAATAACTGATGATTATGCACTGATTTGGGTAGTGCACTGTTAATTAAGAGGTGACTTGTGATATTATTATACATTTGATAATACAAGTTGGTGTCAACTCCTGTTTCCCACAGAGATTGGGTTCAACATAGAGATTATACAAGCACTTTATTAAGTCTTGTTGCTATTTAACATTGAAATAAGATAATTAATTATTTCAGGTTCTGTACTCACATTTTGGACATCATGTCTACATTTGAGTACTTTATTGAGCAGGGTAAAGCCCTTGGGAAGACAGGTGATAAATTAGAAGAATTTGCGACTGTTCAATATGCCAAGGCATTGAAGTCGGAAGAAAAGAAAATGAAAGAACAAACTGAACAAAAGAGAATAGAGGCTGAAATAGAACAAAAGAAACTGCAGATGCAGGTGGAGGAAAAAAGATTTCAAATGGAAATGGAAAAACAAAAAAGAGGCTGAAAATAAGGCCCAGGCTGAAGCTGAAAATAAGAGACTTGAAAAAGAAGCTGAAGAAAAAAAGTTACAGGCCCAGGCTGAAGCTGAAAATAAGAGACTTGAAAAAGAAGCTGAAAATAAGAGACTTGAAATAGAGGCTGAAGGAAAAAAGTTACAGGCCCAGGCTGAAGAAAGAAAGTTACAGGCTGAGGCTGAAGAAAGAAGGTTACAAAGAGAGGCTGATGAGAGAAAAGCAAAAATGGAACATGATGAAAAAGTCTTAGCTTTAGAGTTAGAGAAGTTAAAGTTATTGAACACTGGTAATGCTAATGATGCAAATAAGGTGTCAAATAAGACTAATGCTAAGGATTTCAAGCTTAATCTACCAGCATTTAATCCCTCAATCGATGATATAACATTTTATCTAGATAGATTTGAAAGTGCATGTAATGTGCATAATATAGATAAAACATTATATGTGTATCATCTGTCCAAGATACTTAGAGGTGATGCTTTGACTTTGTTGAGTATGGTAGATGTGCCTGACAAAAACAACTATGAGGTTGTCAGGGCGGCATTGTTAAAGAAGTACCAACTTAACGAGGACGGATATCGTCTTAAATTTAAAACCATGTTACCAGAAACTGGAGTTGAATTCTCTGAATTCATCTCAGGCATCCGTCTTACTTTTTTACGATGGGTTGAGTTGTCTAAGACAGAAAATACATTTGAAGCTCTTATGGATTTACTACTTAGAGATAAGGTTATGTCTTCTGTTAATGAAGCTTTTCTATCTTTTCTTCATGAGCGTAAGCCTAAAAACATAAAAGAAATGGAAGAATACTGTAGCCAGTATGTTACTGCGCATCCGCACATAACCATTAGTAACTCTAAGGTGAAAGAAGGTCTGCCAGTTGCTTCGGCAGCACCTTATGGCCCAAATTTTATGCGTAAATTTCAGGGTAGCCAGAAAAATTTCAATAAAAAGAGTAATCGTAATTATGCCCAGAACCATAGTGATCAATTCCAGGGTGATTCTTCTTCCCAGAACTGGAGACAACCTAATACTACACGTTATTCTACTCCGGTTAACTTTAGAAATTTTCACAAAGGTAATCGGTATAGAGGAAAATATTTTATGCAGAGACCTCAATACCAAGATAATAGAGGTTCTCAACAGCATAGAGATAGTAATGACAGTTATGGAAACTGGAACTCAAACCAGGATAAAAATTACAGTAGGGACTTTAATGATAATTGCAGAGGCAATAATGGTCGCGGTAGATCGCAACATAAGAGAAAAAGATATCAACAGACAAATTCTGTTCAACAAGAATCTCAGGGAGCAGATAAACAGGTTAATAATGATAAAGACCATAATGCTATCGGATGCTCATCTTTTGATTTTCGTAGGGCAAATAAGTGTATCCAATGCAGTACTTTATTTGATCCGAAAACCATTAGTACTCTAAGCTGTGGTCATCCTTTGCCCGCTCTTCCTGCTAATGTTGCTCATGATGGGAGAGGTTCTCTTATATTACATAAGGGGCTAGTAAATAGTAATCCAGTCTCAGTGTTGTTTGATTCTGGATGTACTACTGTCGGCGTTAGGCAATCTCTTGTAGATCCATCCTGTGCTACAGGAAAAGTCATCAAATGTGTCACATTTGGTGGCACGTTAGAAAAGTATCCTACTGCTATAATACACATTGCTACTCCTTTCTTCACGGGAGAGGTCCACGCGTGTCTACTTCCAAACCCTATTGCGGACCTTATTATTGGTCGTATTCACGGAGTTAGGGAATGTACCCCACAGCAGATTGCTGTTTGGGAAGAGCAAAACATTGAAGCTACCAATGCGGTGGTCACAAGAGCACATGCTCTGGATCCACCTCAAACTTCATTAACTAATAATGATGAAGTAAATGACCAAGATAGTCACTTGACTATTACACGTGACTCATTTATCAAATTGCAAGAAGAAGATCCTTCTTTACAAAAATTCTTCATTCTAGCAAAAAAAGGTGATCCTAATCAGAACACTAATAGGAAATCTTGGATTTCTATGAAGAACGGCGTACTTGTACGTATGGTACAAGACTCGACTACGTCCACTCATTCACAAATTCTTGTGCCTAAGAGCATGAGATTGCAAATATTGCAACATGCTCATGACTCGCAATGTGCTGGACATATGGGTTTTTCCCGTACAAAGTCGAGGGTTCTTGCGGCTTTCTTTTGGCCATTTGTGAGCAAGGACATACGAATGTACTGTCGCTCTTGCAAAGTATGTCAGGAGGTCAAATCTAAAGGACCACGACATGCTGCGCCTATCCAGGCTGCTGACATTCCTATTCGCCCTTTTCAAAAAATGGCAATAGATATTATCGGTCCTTTTAGAATTAAGTCGGCTAGAGGACATCAATTTATCCTTACATGTGTCGATATGTGCACACGTTGGCCAGAGGCAATACCTCTCAAGAGCATCTCAACTGCTGATATCGCAGACGCTCTTTGGCTGATATTTTCTCGCTTGGGTTTTCCCGGAGAAATATTGTCAGACCATGGCACTCAACTTATATCAGACACTATGTCACAGGTAATGTCTATGCTACACATTAAAAGGTCTCTCAGCAGTATCTATCACCCAATGTCTAATGGGTTGGTCGAACGTTTAAATAGGACTCTGAAAACTTTACTTGGTAAAATAACTGAGGATCATCCTCAGGATTGGGACAGGGTCTTACCCGCGGCTCTCTTTGCGTATAGAGAGGTCCCCAATGAACATACGGGGTTTTCCCCTTTTGAACTTGTCTTTGGCGCGCAACCGCGCGGCCCTATGTCTTTACTTCACGATCTAATCACTGCCGATAATATTAGCGATGAGACTCAATCTTCTTATGAGTACGTCATTGCTCTTAGGCAAAAGATCATCGAGGCATGCAAACTAGCAACTTCGTCTTCAGAATTTGCTAAAGAAAAGGCAAGGCAGTTTGCAAATAAGAATAGATGTCTACGACAACTTTGTCCAGGTGACAAAGCTCTCGTTCTACTTCCTTCAAGGGAGAACAGACTTCTAATTGCATGGAAAGGTCCATATGCAATAGTCTCCAAAATTTCTGATGTCGACTATGTTGTCGATATTGATGGAAAGCATAAAACTTTCCACATAAATATGCTCACAGAATTTTATGAAAGACCTGACTATTTGCAGCCTATTTTCCAGGCTACGGACAATTCACAAGCAACTCATGGTCAGTACTCATCTCTGTCAGTTATACAGGATGAGGAAACTACTTTTTCTGATGTCAATCTTCCTCTTTCTATGGTCCCACTTTATTCTACGGAATCTTGGAAAAACGTGACCGTTTCTCCAAATCTTTCCGCTGAGGAACATCGACAAGTTTCTTCGATGTTGCAAACATTTCAGGATGTTCTTACAGACATCCCGGGACACACACATGTCATAGAACATGACATTGTGCTAACTGATCACAATCCTATCAGAGTCAGACCATATCCAATACCTATTCATTTCCAGTCTCAAGTCGAAAAAGAGTTGGATGAAATGATACGTTTGGAAATCATTGAACCATCCACTTCAGCATACTCTTCGTCTATGGTTATTGTTCGAAAGAAGGATAATAACATTCGCATTTGCGTAGATTATCGCAAATTGAACCAAGTTACGAAGTTCGATGCTGAACCTATGCCTTCATTAGAAGAGCTACTCAATAAACTTTCTAATTCTAGATTCTTTACCAAACTAGATTTGTCTAAAGGTTATTGGCAAGTCCCGCTAACTGAACGTGCCAAACCTTTTACAGCTTTTTCTACACCTAGGGGTTTATTCCAATGGAATTTCATGCCTTTTGGTCTTATGAACGCCCCTGCTACATTCGTACGTATGATGCGGCGAATTCTCGCATATCGTACAGATGTCATAGCATACCTAGATGATATCTGTCTATTCAGTGATTCTTGGGAAGATCATTATTTGGGTTTATACGAATTACTGTCTACTCTTCGCGAGTATAACTTGACTGCAAAACCCTCTAAAGCCTTTATAGGATTTAGCGAGATTTCTTTCCTAGGTCATCGGGTTGGTCATGGTCTTTTAAAGACAGAGGACCACAATGTTTCAAAAATACTTAACATTTCGGTCCCTAAGACGAAGAAACAAGTAAGGAGTCTATTAGGTTTGATTCAATTCTACGGACGATTCATTCCGAATCTGTCCTCCATTATGGCACCGCTTTCTACTTTATTGAAGAAAGGGTCGCCTAATCTGATCCGCTGGTCTAAAGAATGTCAATCCTCATTGGACCAGGTTAAAGCCCTATTTTCATCTCCACCTATTCTTAAGTTACCTACTATTGAGAAGACTTTTGTTCTTCGAAGTGACGCCTCGTCAACAGGGATTGGGGCAGCACTAATGCAGGAGTATTCTGATACTTTGCATCCGGTGATGTATATCTCTAGGAAATTAAACGCTGCAGAAAAGAATTACTCGGTTTTAGACCGTGAGTTATTGGCTATGGTATGGTCTATTCTGAAGTTACAAAGATTTCTTCTAGGCGCACATTTCATTGTGGAAACCGACCAGAAAGCGCTTACTGCTATTCAGAGCAAAAACTTGAAGAGCTCGAGGTCCACTCGTTATGCCATAGCTCTTCAACCATTTCATTTCTCGGTTCGAGCTATCCGTGGTTCGGATAATGTAATGGCAGACATTCTGTCCAGATGTCCACACGATTCCACATGATTCTTCTGTCATATATATATATTTCCTGATATACAGTCCAATGTTATAATGACATGTTAGTAGATTTTGTCTCATTTTTTTTTTTTTGAGGGAAATTTATAACATTGTACCATGTAATTATCTAAGAAGGCTTAGTTAGTGATATACGGGCCAAAAGATCACTCGGCCACATTTAAATAAATTATTTTCAGGATTGTATTAAGAAATTTACCAGTTGTCTTTAAGATTTGTGTTATTGATATTTTCGCAGCACATCATTGAAGTCTGCGAGTTTATGTCCATTGTGGAACTTTGAGGATATCAAGTCCTGTCCTACATTGGGAGCGGATGATGTCCACATCTTCTTCTATTGAATGTTTTGTGTCACCGAAGAGCAACACATGTATTACTTATTAATTACTGTTACTTTATATAATGTAATAATATAGTGCGGTATATTAGTAAATTACACCGCTATTTGCAACACATTGTATGATAACACATAATATATTTAATTTCATATATTGGTATGAGTATAATTTGATTGTCATTATGTTGTTGCCATCATTGTGGCGTGTGTTGGTGGCACCTTCCTGGAATATATCAGCGTATACTTAGATAAATTTTTTCTCTAAGGATCTGAGATATGATCTCAGTGTCGCTCCATGCGTTGAGCTAATTTGTTAGGTATATATCCACGCATCATACGTGCGTTAGGAGCCTAGATTTTTTCCGGCTCCAGGATTTAAAAAAAAAAAAATGTCCCATTTTTTTTTTTCCAGGGAGGGTGCGGTAATGTTACGCACGGATCATTATTATTTTTTTCGTTTGTATAAACATTTTTTTCATATGTATGATCATTTTTTTTGACTGAAGTGTGTATTATGTTTTCTATGGTCAAAGGGACATAATCCGAGTTATCGAAACTACAATTTTTAGGAGTTGCCTTCTCTTGTATAGAGACACGTTCGGTCTATAATTTCTTGAACGAAGCGTGACCACATCTCCTTATTTGGTAGTATCAGTCAACTATGGTAGATGTCTGAAACCTTTCTTAACGCTTCTTTTCATGACCATAAAAGGCGCGACTGTGTAAGACTTTTATCTCGAATGTTCTTCGAATCGTCTTATTGTGAACGGCAACTCAGAGATTGTCGTTCTGCGCATGTCAAAAACCGGGAGTTCGTTCTGTGTGTTCCGCCCAGTTGGGGAGTTTAGAAATGGTTTAAGAAGCGAGCAGACGCAACTGCGTCTTGTGATTCTCTGAGGGAAATACAGTGTCTTAGTGAGTTAGTTAGCTAACTAGACTATTTCCCAGTATTATGCAGCCTGCCTGGAGGCATATGTTCATGGTTGATTTTCCGAAATAAGGTAATTCCTCTTGTATCGAACTTTATGCTATCGTCTAGAGGTTCGTCATTTTGTCGCCTATTTGCTCGCCTGTGTGATGCAAAATGGAGAGGTACTTTGACTAGGATTAAGTCACCAGTATCTGTATACCTGAACTAGTTAAATATATATGGGTCGCTCTAGACCAACAAGACTGTTGTCTGTGTTCCAGGATTCGTTATATCAGAGATCACGTCCAAGTCAGATGGTTAGACTTAGGAACATTATAAAGGTCGAGCTGACCTGTAGCCCATGTATGCTATTCACGTGCAGACAGTGAACGGACTTATTGTATACAACTGATCTGCTAGCATCAGAATGGGAGCATTTATTATTGTTTATGAACATTGAAGATCTGTAGCTGACACTGTTGCAGAAGTTATAGAAATTATTATTATTTATACAGCTTCACGAACTAGCACTCGATGATTGATGAATTTCTGAATCTATTGAACTGTGATGTCTTATGACGCATATATACAACAGCTATCATTGCTGACTACAGAAATTGTTTTCAATGTGCCATATCATCTTGCTGAACTCGTTAACCATGTTGATGTCATAAGTATCATGACTGTTTTGTGGCGTGCAATAAATGAAAGAAACTTATACAACGAAGTTACCCTTTCTATGACTCTACACGTCATGTTGCCTGTGTGATAACCCTGTGAACTGTTCCACTACCACATACACAGCAACATCCTAAATCAGAGAAGACACCTACATCTTACACTTTAACACCAGGTGTCGATAAGGGTGGCAAGTTACCACTTCAGCACAAATCCACCCTTATCAATTTGCTTCATATCGTATTCAAGACCATATCGTAGTGAGTTAGAGAACGATTGGACACTAACCAAAGTCCAAACGTTAGAAACGACCATCGAACTTTGTTTCTTGCTGTCACGAATTTTCTTTTGGAAACTGAATATCTCGAACGATTGAATTCGAATTATTTGAATTGTTTTTCCATATAGAAGTGGTTCATATCAATTTTGTCGCAGGAATCAGTTAGAGTTTCAAAGTCGCTCTTGTTTAGCCGTTAATCGTTTAACTTGTAGACAAGACTTATTCGACTTCCGTTGGGTGTCTTGAAAGAGCATCCGCTAGAATGTTTTCTTTTCCGGGTATAGCTTCGATAACAAAGTCATATGGCTGAAGAAGAATAGAAAATCTGGCAAGTTTGGGGCTTTTGTGGTTTGAGCGTCGCAATGAAGCAACCGCCTTCTGGTCGGTTTGAATGGTAAAAGGCGCTCCCAACAAGAATTTTTCCAACCTTGTGATTGCCCAAACAACGGCAAGTAACTCCTTGTCAACAGTGGAGTATTTCGTTTCAGGCGATTTCAGTTTTCTTGAAATATACATAGTCGGATGAAGTATATCGTTGTGATATTGCAGTAGGCAAGCTCCGATACCGTAATTACTGGCATCTGTTCGAAGAAAAAACTTTTTGTGAACATCTGGCAACCGTAAAATTGGTGGCCTAGAGAAGATTGTCAAAATGTTATTAAATGTTCTGTCACAATCTGTTGTCCACGTAATTTTATTTGGTTTGTCTTTTTGCAATAATGAAGACAATACAGCAGTGATTGAAGACAAATTATGAACAAATCTGCTATAATACTGGACAAGACCCAGTAGACTTCGAACTTGTTTTTTATTTTGTGGGACTGTTAACTTTAAAATTTTTGATACATTGTGGGGAATGGTTTTGATACATCCAGACCCTATAATATGTCCAAGAAAAGTTATTTCGTGTAAAGCTATTTGCATTTTACTTGGTCTAGCTGTTAAGTTGTTAGATCTTAAAATCTCTAATACTGAAGTTAATCCTAACATGTGTTCATCAAATGAAGGACTAAATAGACAAATATCATCAATATATGTGATGTCAGATCGATCCGCCAAAATTTTTCGCATCATGCGAATGAACGTGGCTGGTGCATTCATTAGCCCAAAAGGCATCACATTCCACTGGTAAAGGCCTTGTGGAGTCGAGAATGCTGTATAGTATTTGGCTTGTTCTGTTAAGGGAATCTGCCAATATCCCTTGGTTAAATCGATCTTTGTGAAATATGTTGCTGTAGAAAGACGAGTAAGTAGATCGTCAGTAAGAGGGTGAGGTTCACTGTCTGCGACAGTCTGTGCATTAAGTTTTCTGTAGTCAACGCAAAGACGTATATTATTGTCTTTTTTCTAACGATAACTAACGGTGATGAAAATGGTGAGTTACTGTTTTCTATTATTCGTAATGCTAACATCTGATTAAGTTCCTGTGAAGTTTTATCTTGATAGTGGATAGGAACTGAATAAGGACGGAGTTTTATAGGTGTGTCGTCCTTCAGTATAATGTCATGAGAAATGACTGATGTACGACCCGGTATATCAGTTAAGACATCAGAATATGTCTCTAAGATTTCACAAACTGTAGTATTTTCTTGAGATGTTAGTGAAGAAGAAATAGTGACATCTCTCCATGATTCAGAAGATTGTAGTTCAGGTATAGGAAATGACATTTGGATTTCAGGAAATGATGATTCCTCTTCCTGAATCACCGAAAGATTAGAATATTGGCAAGAACCAGTAGCTTGATTGTCTAAATCCTGAAACATAGATTGTAGATGGTGAGGACGAGTGAAGAACTCTTTCAGCATGTTTATGTGGTAAATTTTTTCTGACCTTTAATGTCTAGTATGTAGTCGACGTCAGAAATTCTGTCTACAACCTTATATGGACCGTTCCAAGTGATTAACAGTCTATTGTCCTTTTTGGGAGTAAAACGAAAGCTTCGTCACCAGGAAATAACTGGCGTAATCGTCTATTTTTATTTTGGAACTGTCTAGATTTATCTTTTGCTGCTTCTGAGGAAGCTGTTGCTTTTTGACAAGCATCTATGATTTGTCTACGTAAATTAATAACGTATTCATAAGATGACTGGGTTTCCTGAGTCATCTTAGAGTCGAGTAGTAAGTCTTTGATCAGTCCCATAGGACCTCTTGGTGGAGCACCAAACACTAACTCGAACGGAGAGAAACCGGTTTGTTCATTCGGAACCTCTCTGTACGCAAACAAAACTGCTGGGATAGCCCTGTCCCAGTCTTGAGGGTTATCAACTGTAACTTTATGCAATAACTGTTTAATGGTGCGGTTGAGTCTCTCAACTGCGCCATTACTCATGGGATGGTACACACTACTGAAGTTTCTCTCTATATTAAGAATTCTCATAACCTCTTTCATTGCGTCAGACACAAATTGGGGCCCATGATCCGAAAGTAATTTACTTGGGAACCCAATTCTAGAAAATATTAGGAACAAAGCATCAGCTATGTCCGATGTGGTTATATTTTTAAGAGGTATGGCCTCTGGCCATCGTGTACATAAGTCGATACACGTTAATATATATCTGTGACCTCTTGCAGTTGGTAGAAGTGGACCAATAATGTCCATTGCCATTTTATCAAAAGGCCGCACCGATATATCACATGCCTGAATGGGAGCATTATGGAACGCTCCACGAGACTTGACTTCCTGGCAAATTACACAGGAACGTACATACGATGATACGTCTCGTGATATTCCCGGCCAGAAAAAAGACGACAACACTCGAGACCGTGTGCGAGTGTAGCCCATATGACCCGCGCATTGGGAGTCATGTGCATGCCGTAATATGTATGTTCGTAAAGGAGATGGTACCATAACCTGTTGTTTCAATTTATCCTGGTCCATACAATTTCTAAGTAAGATACCGTTTTTTATAGTGAACCAATGCTTAATCTTATTGTTGACAGCAATGTCATCATACCTGTTTACCAATGTAAAAAAAATTCTTTAAAGAATTATCTTCCCTTTGTTTGAGAGCAAACGTGTCTCTGTCAATTACCGATTTAGGTTCATTGTCAGTACAATCATCCACTTTGATACTTGGAGTATTCTCTTTTATTAATTCCTGAGCCTGAGCTCGTGTTGTTACAGCATTGGCCGTAGCCAAGTTTACTCTTTCCCATTCTGAGATTTCCTCAGGTGTGCAGTCCTTGCTGCCGTGGATACGTCCGATTGTGAGATCAGCAATAGGACTCTGGAGTAAACGTACTTTAACTTGACCTGAAAAAAATGGGGTGTTAATGTCAATTATTGCTGTGGGATAATATTCAATGGTCCCACCAAAAGTTATGCAACGTACAAACTCATTAGTAGCATAGCAAGGATGTACTAGTGATTGCCGAATGCCGATCGTGGTTGAACCGGAATCTCTTAAAACTGAAATTATGTTTCCATTGAACAGTCCTTTATTAAAAATCAGTCTCCCAGTTCCATCATTTGCAGTGAGACTAATTGCAGGAATAGTCTGTGTAATTCTCATAGGCAATTGGCTGGACTTCTGAAAAATAGCATGGCATTGTGGACAAACATTTGCCACATTATTATCAATAACACAACATGACGAGGATGAATGCGTTGGAATATCACTATTATGAACAATTGGGGTTGCATTGTTAGTCAATGCTGCCCCTGCAGTATGATCAAATTTATTTTGATTTCTGGAGGTAGGACGTTGTCTGTTATGACTACCTGAATGATTATTATTATGATTATTACCTCTGCCATTAAAACTCTTATTTCTTATTCTGTAATTGTTATTACCATTATTATGCCACTTGTTATTACTATTATTGGCATTACCATTAAATGATTTGTTCCAATTTGATTTGTTTTGATAACTATTGTTATATCTAAACTGAGGTGACTGGTTTCTAGACTGTTGTCTACCCCGGTTAAAATTCCCATTATTGTAAGAATTATTTAGTCCTTGATAATCATTGTAATTATTTCTTCTATTTGAAAAATTTCTGTCAAGGCTCTGAGCTCTTGATCTTTCAAAACCATGATATGCCATATTGGAGGCAACTGGAAGTGGTTCCCTTACTTGTGTATTGGATATGCTACTATTGGATGCGCAGTGCAGTAATTTAATGCCATGTTTTCTAGTTCCTCTAAAGTCGGAGGTTTACGTTCCTGTAAGAACGAAAAGAATGGTGAACTTACAGAAGATATGACCTTATCCCTAAGGATTAAATCAACCAACTTGTCATAAGATTTTTCCACACCAGCAAGTTCGACCCATCTGTTGAATGTATTGCGTATATTCGCAACGAACCCTGTAAAGTCTTTATTTGATTCTGGCAGGAGAGTTTTAAATTTAATCCTACATCCCTCCTCGTCCAAATAAAATCGACGTAGTAATAAAGCCTTAATGGCATCATAATCTCCAGCTATTGTTGGATCAACATTCTGAACTGCTCTTGCAGGTGCACCATCTAAAAATTCACTAAGTTTTAGTGCCCATGCAGTTTTATCTAATTTATTAACCTCACAAATCTTCTCAAAACGTAAAAGCCAGGCCGATAGATCATCAACATTCAATCTGAATGTCGGTAATTTGAAGTGATAATTGCTTCTAGTTTGGTTAGGTGCAGACATATTTTGGGAATTATCACTATGGCTAACAGTAGCATTTTGTGCCTGTAATTTCGCTGTTTCCAACCTGATAAGGGCAAACTTTTTTTCTTGTTGTCTTATAATTTCATCTTGCTTCCTTTTATTTTCCTCTATTTCTCTTATTCTGTTCTCTTTTTCAATCTCTTCCCTTTCCTGTTTTGCTATCCTTCCTGCTTCTTTTGCCTCAAGTTCTGCTATCCTTCTTGCTTCTTTTGCCTCAAGTTCTTCTTCTTGACGCTTTAATTCAGCTCTTCTCTCAAGTTCCTCCTGTTTAGCTATAGCTTTCTGTTTTTCTAATCTGGCCTCATGTTCTTCTTCTTGACGCTTTAATTCAGCTTTTTGTTCAAGTTCCTCTGCCTTATATTTCGCAAATTCCGCCACTGCGTATGCTTCTAGAACTTCTCCTCTTTTCCCAAAATCTTTACCAATTTTAACAAAATGGTCTAACGTAAGCATTTTGTAATTTAATAATCTATTTATTTAGTCAACTATCTGTATTAATCAACAATATATATTACCATCAATTACCTATGTGTGCCCAGTGGCCAACGTAGTATTATGAATAGATTAATGTACCAAGTATTATACACTATGCCTATTATATTCAAGGCAAACCCTCACTTTATAAGTATTTATCCATATATAATGCTATCATGCCCTAGTCATGATGCATAAAATGCATAAGCAATCATGAATTGGACTAATACTGCAAATTGTTTCAATTAATTCATCAAGTCCATTTTCTTTTTGAAAGTTAATTAAAATATTTATATTGTATTATTACCTAATTAATTTACACTATTATTATTACATACTCAATTTATAAGTTAATAAATACAAGACAATTAGTCAACTAAAATGTTACAAGACATTAAATAATAATAATAAATTCTTTAAGCACCAAACACGGCGCATAAGGCAGAAACCAGTGCTCTCCAGGTTGTACGTTGTGACGCCACTCCTCTTAGCTCTTGCACATTGTTTAATCCCAACGTTCTTCCTTCTCTTATTATTGTTCTTCTGAGTGTTTCTTTTGGTCTTCCTTTTTTCCTCTTACCCTCAGGAACCCAAGTGGGTGCCTGCAATGGTATTCTGTTGTTTTGCATTCGTAGGACATGACCGATATATGACCATCGTCTTTTCCTTATATAGTTGGAGACATATTTCTGCCTAGAGTCTTCTCTTATTTGTCGATTAGTCTTGAATTCTTTCCAACTGATGTTCATGAGTTTTCTAAGACATTTGTTCTCGAATGTATTCAGCTTGTTCTCCAATGATTTTGTTATTTTCCAACTCTCACAGCCGTATGTTAACACTGAGATAACATTTAAATTTAACAGACGAAGCTTGGTATGTATATTCAATGATCGTAATTTCCAAATGTTAGATAATCTATTGAAGGCGCTAGCTGCCAAAGCAATTCTAGTATGAATTTCTCTTGTTGTGTCACCATCCTGAGTCATTTTACTGCCTAAATAATTGAAACTTTCAACTTTCTGTAGTTTTTCCCCGTTCAGGATGATATTAAAGGTCTCGTTAGAAAAGTTCATAACTTTAGTTTTAGAGGCATTTATTTGGAGACCTATTTTAACCGAAAGATGACACAAATTATTTACTGCTTCTTGGGATTGTCTGGGTGTTGAACTTAAGAATGCTAAATCATCTGCGAAATCCAGGTCCCCCAGGAATTTTCCATTTGTCCATTTTATACCTAATTGTTCATTGTGGGTATAGTTTCTCATAACCCAATCAATAGCTATTCCAAAAAAAGTAGTGGTGACATAATACAGCCTTGTTTCACCCCTGTTTCTACTGTAAACCATTCTGTATTCCCTTTATTTGTTCTAACACAACATCTTGCATTGTCATATAGCGCTTTGATTATATTCACATATTTTGTTGGAAAACCATAGATTGTAAGTATCTTCCACAATGATGGGCGGTGTAGACTATCAAAGGCTTTTTGAAAATCGACGAAGGTGATAATAAGTGGCGATTGCATTTCCACTGATTCTTCTATAATTGTTCTTAGTGTGAATATTTGATCAATACATGATCGTTTCGGCCTGAAACCGCTTGTTCTTCTCTGATCTTTTCGTCAGCATGCAATTTAAGTCTTTCTAACATCATGCAACATAATAATTTTCCAGGTACTGATAATAGAGATATGCCACGCCAGTTATTACAGTCTGATAGATCACCTTTCTTCGGTAACTTTACAATAATACTGTCTTTCCATTGTTGTGGTGGTTGTTCTTCTCTCCATACTTCATTTATAATATCTAAAATTCTCAAGAGGTTGTTGTCATTAACTGCTTTAATCATTTCGCCTGAAATTTCGTCAACTCCAGCAGCTTAAAAATTTTTTAATCTTTTAACGGCTTGTTTGATCTCGTCCAGCGTGAATTCATCGCAAGTTATTGGCAAGGTGGTTGTGGGTGTTTCATTATTAAAATCAGGTGTTACTGATGGTGGTGGTCTGTTTAGCACCTCCATGAAGTGCTCAGCCCATCTCTTCATTTGTTCTTTTTCTGTTGGTATTGAATTCCCTAATTTACAAGACATTAGCACATCACAATTGACAAATGCAAACGAAAAAATGATTATATTGAAACAAGCAAAAATCGGAAGTACATGCTAAGAAGAAAAACTAAATCTAGGTTACAACACAAACACGTTAAATGATGACGTCACAGGACTCATAACTGACAAATATTTTACAATTATAAAATAAATGATAGGCAGATTAGAATAAACGGGATAGTTTACGAACAAGTTACGAAATGAATAAAATGAAACTCAATACAGCAAAATTACTACAAATATAACATTTCTTACAACTAAAACATCTAAGGTCGAATAACTTACGAGCAAACGCAGTATGCTGCTTGCAAATCTCAGCAGATGCTTTGCAAATGCAATTACTCAACTAATCCCTATTAGAACGGTTTTTAGATCTACTGACCATCTGAAAAGAGGTATTAGTCGATCTAAAAACTCCCAAATCCAACCGCCCGCTTATATAAATAACAAATAGACAATCAATGACGAACGAAACATAGAACAGTTAATTGCAGATAACATGCCCGAATAAAATGAAGTGGACTACACCTAGTTTTGATGAACGGACAAAGGTTTCAACATTCACTTATCTTTTTGCGCCCAGTGATCTTCTTCAGTTAATGTCAGTATGCATCAACGGCCAACTAGGTACAGTGAGCTGAACTTCATCGTTTTGACGGGGTTTCCTCTTGATATTCTTCTTGCATCGATACTTGTAGCAGGACATTAGATTTGACTTTCGTAAAGCTGCCAACGGTTGTCATTGACTCGGTCGAAAAGGATGATGACGTATATTTGACCTCTAGTCACGTGTAGTGTCTTATAAAGTCATGTGAACGTATTGTAAACGTAAACAATCGTGTTGCGAAGAAATTTGTCGCTAGATCTAACCTGATGAAGGAGAAGATTTTCGTATCCCCGAACTGGCCTACCAGTTCTCTGATACAGACGATCTGGTTAGCATTGTAGGTCTGTGATCAAAGTATCATGGAGGTTGCTTTAGGCCGTTGAATATTGAGTTAATAAAGAATGTTCATAATCCCTGTCCATGACTTGAGTGTTCTGGTTCTCATTAATTAGTAATAATCGTGCTTTAATTATTTGATATGCGAATGCGTGGTAAGTATAACCAACAAGTGAATATCTCAATGATCAACTTGATAAGTCCATCTTATTTGAGTCTACATATTTGACGACATCAGTTAATGTAGTTCATGGTAAGCATATATGACAAATTGAATACTTGCAAACATCCTATTATGGGTCCATGTCGTACTTGAAAAACTGTCAAACGAACATCATGGCTATATACTCGCGCTGCTGGGTTTCAGACAACCGGTAGTGAGCGCATGTGTCTTGACGAGACTGAATCAACTACTTAATCATTTATCTCTTCATCAATTACAATGGACTGACCCGTGTCCGTACTTGACTAAAATATATATATGTGCAGTAGCATCATGCACAACCTTGGAAGGGTAACAAAATCCGTCTTCACTGCTTGACGGTCAATACAAAAAGGGTACGGTAACCTAGTCACCAAGCGTGACCATATCGACGCTAACACGTCACGACTTGACCGTGCATTTCGCGTTCATAACTCCGTAAAGTATAAAGATCAATTTATATTAATTCCATTGACCCTAATCATGCGCACTGCCAATTTCTAGCAGACGCCATCAATAAAACTACCGTAACATCCAGCCTATCTATACAACTATATTTTAGTGTAAGACAATCTTTCAACCCCTTATCTCTAGAAAGATAAGTTTAACTAAACACACCCCCACACAATTATGTGACAACAAGAGACACAAAACGTGAAAAACTATGGTTACTTGGGTATGGGTCTGACCAACACACAAAAGTTAAGTTCTTTTTGTTGTTTATTATCATTAAACTTTTTTACAACATCAAACATATAGAGAAATCAATAAAATCATGTTTACAGACATATTAAAATAACCGAATAAGTGCCCTCCCCTTGTTGAGAAAAGAATCCCAAAAGAAGTTAATAACCCAAAGGTCAAAGATAAGCACTAGGTTACAGAATAGACTATGAAGAACAAGTTCCCCACTAAATTACTACTCAGTAAAGTACTTAAGTTTAGCGAAATAAAAAAAGAAATTAGTACAATGATTGTAACAAAGGAAAATATTCCCTCTCTCACTCTCATCCGTGGCTACAAACAATCTCGCTTACCCACTCTTGGTGTTGGTATCCCTTGAAAAAATTACAATAGTTCCTGAACCTATACTGTCAGGTGGGTTGCCCAAATATGGCCCCTTCTTCTTCCTCCGTCCTTAGCCACCGACCGTCAAAGCAGTCAGTGGCCATTACGCCTAGTTGCGTCTTAGGGCAACAGCAGATAGGTTTTCTTTGCCATTGTTTCCCATCACGCCTATTGGCGTCTTTAGGGCAACGGCAAATCAATCCATTTGCTGTTGTTTCCGTAATCGAAGTGACTGGCAAACGGGTGATCAGCCCGTTCGTAAAAATATGGCCCCAGTCCAGCCTATATATCGAATAATAATTACAAGGTTGACGCCAAATTTGGTGGTTTAATTTTCCATGGATGAAACAAATGTCACCGTGAATGGTTACTGAAGCAAGACGTGCTCTAGACGTTCACAGTTGCAAAAGGAGAAAAGTAATTCCCGTATTGCTAAGCATCTGGTTGCTAAGACAAATGTTACAATATGTAATAATGATGATGATGGTAAATCCTATCGGCTGGCTCTATGGTGAGTGCCGATTTTGAAACAGCGTAGTTTTCTGGATCACTCCGTTGCTACGGCTGTCAAACGTCAGGAATATTTGTTCTTTCGTATGCCCAGAGGGCTGGAAAAAATTGAATAAATAATTCTGGGTAAGGTATAGTCCAGATACGATTTTAATCTTAATGTTTATTAGTCTCTTGGGCCCAACAGGTTCACGAAGAAACTTGGGACTTGTAGCCACGAAGAAGACACCATTAATCCTTCACCGAATGAAGAAAGAGGACCGAACTAGTCCAAAAATCGAAGACGCAAAATAATAATAATGATACTGGTAAGAAACCGCTGGCCGCTGGTTTTGATCAGGTGCTATATTAGGAAGAAAAGAACATTTATGAAAAACTGCTCCTATCCTATCCACCCGTACGTTTTCCGCTATGGCATGTCGGGAAAAAGGGTATGCGCCCACTACCGGTATTGCCCGAGAGAAATGAACAGCGCACAAAGTCAATTATTATTCAATTTATCCATAAGCGCACTTTAACAAAAATCGCCTGTCACTACTAGCTATTTGTCAGCGTCTGTTGTTTTGTCACATGACATTAACACTAGTCACTTATATAATCTCACGCAATGAAATATAATGCGAATTCTATTCTGTCACTCATCCATCACGCGCAATAATCTCAGTCAGCTAAACGGTATCTTCTTGTTGAAAGAAAGTGTGGTGATGGAATTTACATTACTGAACAACTGGCAAGAAAATATCTACGCGTTATGTTATTTCACTAGTTTTAAACGCTAAGGAATTACAGTGAATTAAAATGGTAAACTTAACACATTTTAACACTTAAGCACAATTTCTATTACCACAATCAGAAAATGAAATCCCCACGACACAATTTAACACATTTAGCAAAGAATGGTTCTAGTCTGGCGTGTTTAGAGTATCCAAGAATTTCTGAGCGACTCTAATAACTGAATTTGAGAGAGCGCGGTATATATTCAGATCATGGTGTTATCATCACCAGAAGACGTTACAATTCACACCTTCTGTATAGCAGAGAAATCAGGAAACTGCGTTTCCCGGATCAAAGATTTCTTCGTTCATTCTACTCGGCGATGCTGACCGACATCAGAAGACTTTGCCGTGCACGGGCCTCTCTTACATTACGTCCCCTTTCGTAGATCAAACATTACCTCCCCCTGAAACGTGCGAACATCAAAGGTGGTCGGGAAAATATTATCGCCCCTGTATCTCTTCAAACAGTCCGTTATTTCTACGCACGTCTGTCTAATGACCGATAATTGGCAAAACAGCTCGCGTGAGAAACTCAGGTAAACAAACGTGATTCGCTCCCCTGTTAAGACTGGCAGGTTGCGAAAAGTTGGTAAACAACTCTGTTGTTATGTTCCCAGAAAAAGGGTGTGGATTCAAAGGTTGGTCATACAGACAGAAAATTGCGTGGTTTGGCTTAGCAAATGGTAGACACTAAATGGGAAAGCAAAGGCTGTCAGATTACTGTATCAATATTTCCGTTCTACGTCACAGTGATATCAAGGGATGGAACTTTGTCTCGGAGAGCATTATGGTTGTAAAACTAAAAGAAGGAGAAACCATAGTCAACCTGGTCATAGTGTATAGGCCAAATGAGGATGAGAGAGCAGAGGTCAAGGAGGAATTCTTCGAGCTGCTTCAAAGGACAGTGGATGACTGCATAGATGAAATTATCATGCTCGGAGATTTCAATGCCAGAGTTGGAAATGACCATGCTAGATGGGGTGGAGTTATCGGAAGATATGGAGAAGATACTCTCAATGACAATGGAAAGCGACTCCTTAGATTCTGCAGTGAGCAGAATCTGATCATTACAAACACAAAGTTCCCCCATACGCGCATACATGCATACACTAGATGTGAACCAACAAAGAATGAGAAGTCAGTGATCGACTATGCCATTGTTAGGAGGAGCTCATTCAAATATGTCCGGGTTGCTAGAGTCTGGAGGGGGAAAGAGATTGGAAGTGATCACTACCTGCTTACAATCAAAAGAACAACTGAAAGAGTTGCTCAGCCTAGGAACTGCCCAGCTTCACGCAAGGAACCAAGTAAACGAACGGAAGAAATGAGCATTAAGATCTACAAGCTGAGAGAGCCAGAAATTAAGACCAGATATCAGGGGCTTATTGCTACAGCGGTGAGAAACACAGAAGAACAACCTGATGACTTGGAAACCCTGTGGCTTAAATTCAAGGACATCATAAAGACAGCTGCTGCAGAAGCATGTGGTGAAGCCCTACTTGAGAACAAGAGAAAGAGGACACCTTGGTGGACAGAGGAAGTCAAAGAGAAAATAAGAGAGAAGAAAATGGCATGGAAACAATACTTGGGAGCTAAAAACACAGCGGGACAAATAGAGAAATATAGAGAATATGTGATACTCAGAACAGAAGCAAAGAACACGGTGCTAGCAGCAAAACAGAAGTCCTGGGAAGAATTTGGAGAAAAGCTAGAAAAAGATGCGCAGGAAACGAGAAATTGTTCTATAAGACCCTAAAGAACATGAGGAAGGAAAAACAATGCCCTCTCAAATTTACAAAGGACAAGCAAGGCAAATTGCTTACTGCCCCGAAGGAAGTAATGGAAAAATGGAAAGAATATTTCTCAGAACTCCCTGATGGTGAGCAAGGTCAAGCATCAGAAATAATAACCACTAGCACAGAAGAGGAAACAAATGGTGATGAAGATGACATAAAGATGGAAGAACTGAAGGCAGCACTGAAGAAAATCAAGATGGGCAAAGCAGCAGGGCATGATGGTATAACACCAGAAATGGTTAAGTACATGAGAGCATCAGGCGACCTGTTACTCTTAAGGGTCCTACAGGCAGCGTGGTGCAACAAGACCATACGAAAGGACTGGGAGATTGCCATCATAACACCAATTTTCAAAAAGGGAGACAATCGACAATGTGGAAACCATAGAGGCATATCCCTTCTCAGTGTCCCTGGTAAAATCTACTCTAGAATCCTATAGCAGAGACTCCGATGCCTAGCTGAGCCACAATTGGATGAGGTCCAGTGCTGATTCCGAGCAAACCGAAGTACTCAAGACCTAATCTTCACACTCAGACAGCTGAGTGAAAAGGCCCTTGAGTATAAGAGTGAGATCCATCTTTGTTTCATAGAAATGGAAAAGGCATTTGACAGGGTCCCCTGGAGCAAACTTTGGGACTGTTTGGCAAGGAAGAACATTCCAGCACCTCTGATTCATGCTATACAGAGCTTCTACAAGTCTTGCAGAAATTATGTGAGGACAGCAAACCATAAGTCAGAAGAGTTGAGGACCACAACTGGTGTAAGACAAGGTGATATCCTGTCACCTTATCTTTTCATACTCCTCATGGACGATGTTATCAAGTCATGTAAGGAGAGAACAAGAAAGTATTCAGTGGGGTACTGGAAGATGAGACAGGTATGTATTTCAGAGCTGGCATTTGCTGATGATGTTGCCCTGATTGCTAAATCAGAGGCACATCTCCAATCCAACCTGCAAGTCTGGAAGGAAGAGCTGGAGAAGAGAGGGATGGTCATAAGCAGCTCTAAAACAAAACCCATGGTGATATCACGAGAAGAAAGAAAACATCAGATTAAGTTGGGAGAACAGGTCCTGGAGCAGCTCGACCACTTTAAATATCTCGGAGCTATTATAGACCGAAAGGGAGGCATCAAAGAAGAGTTGGCCACTCGAAAAGCAGCAGCTGGGAGACTTTTTCAGGCCATAAATCGAGGATTCCTCAGCAAGAGAGAAGTTGGTAAGAAAACGAAGATGGCTGTATACCGCTCCACCTATGTCCCAGTCTTGACATATGGGTGCGAGTCATGGGCAATGACTACAACCCATAAAAGCTAGATCCAAACCTCAGAAATGATGTATCTGAGGAAGGTGATTGAAGTAACAAGAAGAGACATGGTCCACAACCAGACGATACGCCAAGGCCTAAAATCCCACCCCCTGCAGACCCAAGTAGAACCGTCCCAACTAAGATGGTTTGGCCATGTCTGCAGAATGGGAGAAGATCGGCTACCACGACAAGCATGGGAAACAAAGAGCCAGGGATCCAGACCCCCAGGACGACCCAGAGTCTGCTGGGAGGACAACATTAGACAATCTTTGAAGGACCGAGGACTAGAATGGAACCAGGCCAGGAGGAAGACAACCGATGGGATAGTCTGGCACTCTCTCTTCCAAACCTTTACACCTCACGGTAGAAGGGGAACGACTAAGTAAGTAAGTCACAGTGATTATCACGCGTACTCAAATCTTCCGCCAGACAGATAATCCTTGACGTACGCGGACCACAGCCGGCTCCCTCAGACAGACAATATGGCTTCCTTTGTCCCCTCCCGCCGAGGTATCGGGAGGCGCAGTGACCAACCGCGAAACACAGGTGGTCACTCACCTGCTCTGTCAGGGTCGGAAATGAGTTACATCAAATTCAACCATTACTTTTATCTTTACCGTCTGCATTCGAGCTGGCGCGACCACTTAAACGATTACAATTAATCCCCAAGATAGCCAGTTGCCCATGAAATAACACTATTGCAGTGTAAAAAAGGGTATAGAAATTTAAGGAGTGTCAATGGCACGAATTCATGTGCGAAAAATGAAGAAATAAATGGATAATGTAGGAGAGAGAGGAAAAATGTAAAAGGACACCAACAATATCGTCACACAAAGGATAATGAGTTTTAGATGATTGTCTCGCTGGAGTAGAGACTGCCAAAATTTATTGAACAAGGAATGTAGGAAAAATGTAATGCATTGAATAAGTGTGAGATTATAGTGTTGACAGAATTGCATTTATGTGCAGTAGAATAAAGGTTGAGTGTCGATTCTTCAGCCGATAGGATAGTCTGGCGCGCGCTCTCTCTCTCCCAAACCTCTACACCACAGGGTAGAAGAGGATCGACTAAGTAAGCAAGTGTCGATGAAAGTCTGTAGGTCAGAAATAAAGGTTGGTTGTCGGAATAGCTGGATCTTGAGATCGTAAAAATAGTTATCCATTTATGAAGGTTCTCTGAAACATTGGCTTTCACGGATAGATGCATATTGGAAGGATTTGGTATCTAGAATACACATGTCTTTGGATTTCTAGGACAGACGTGTTTAAGAAGGATTTAATTTCTAGGATAGAAGTCTGTTAAAAGAACCAGACCTTAAGGATAGAAAACTATAGGAATAATTATAGATATTGCCATAGCTACTTCTCCGCTGCCATGCGGGAATATCCGTTTACGGGATAGGCTTCGGTAGTAAACCCTGAGGATAAATCCCGAGTCGTAGTCCCTAAGGCAGTCTAATTAGACATTATTCTGGCAACTCCTGTGATGTTGCTGGTACCAAACTGAATTGGCTGCAGCCGTTCCCTTGGATCTACCGGCAACGTGGTGAGGGGGAACATGCCGCATTGGCAACAGCTGAATCTCCATTTGGCTGTTCCCAAGCTTGTGCCATGGAGAGGGCAACACGCCGAGAGAAACACCAAACAACAAAAAATAAAAACAGCTAAAGGCTATCACTTCACGGGCGCATTCCCATAGTCAGTTATGACCGATGGGGCTACTATAGCTAACCTTCCTTGTCTGCCACTTCATTTCCTGCTATGCCTACAACAGCAGTTATCCATCTGCTAGTGTGTATATATTTGGTTACGTGACATATTTTCTCTACTTTGTCGGGCCTACTACAGTCCTTTCTGTTCTTGAGTGCGTGTATAATGAAAGTGAATCTGTAAAAAAAAAAATTGCTGTGAGTGACAGCTGCTAACACTCACCTCAGCCAAGAATGTAGGATTCTCCATTATTCATTACATTAAAATATGTTTTACCCACTTCCCAAACGATGAGGAAGTTTCACAATGAAACAATCTCTATGGCCCACCAAACAAAGATGTCACTTTTCTGCTTGGAAATAAAGGGCTCAAAATTGCGTAGTGGCATGAGATTTCATTAGTCGCTCTGAAAGATGGGGATACCCAGATACCGACAACAGAGGAGACGAAGTGAAGAACTAAGAGATAGATACAAATATTCACCTCATCAACAGTCCAGATGCGAACCCCAGTTTATACTCCAGAGGATGGCACACTACCTTCACTCCTGATCTAGCCTTTTCTACAAGGGAATATCATACAACATCCATGACAATGAAGAGGCTGAAAGATTGACAAAGGAAGGTGGAAAGATACCTCAGTCTGATACAAGCATAACTTTCGAAGAGGCAAAGAGTTTTATCAGAGCCAGATGCAGATTTAGGCTGTTACTTTTAGCCCACTTTCTTACGGCCCTGTTATTCTTACGGCCCTGTTATTCTTACGGCCCTGTTATTCTTACGGCCCTGTTATTCTTACGGCGCTGTTATTCTTCCCACCAATTACTCTTCATCCCATTTTCAGTATTCCCCTGAACCTCATTTTCCTTCTTTTTTGTTTACACTGTTTGCTACCACGACTTTTGTAGCATTTTAAATGGTCTATCAGCAGTCTTTCCTGGCATCTTCATTTCCTTCTTGCTCCTTATGTAGCACTGAACCACCATTGCAGCTTGCCCCCTTACAGGAAATCTGATTCGAAGCATTTACGTGTCCGTGCAGTGATAGATTATGTAGAAATTTGTTTCACTTGATAACGTTGCCAGTCCCATGTACAGTCATGTATATTAGTAACTACTTACGATATCATTATTCGCATCTTATCTATACCTTATTATGCTGTCCCCTATTCCTCCCCAGACACTGTGCTTACCGTTCCTTTTATACAGTTATATTTTTGTGCATACACCTCCAAAAAAGTATCATCTGGATTTCTGTTCTTTGTGTTGAAATCAATTGTAAATGCTTTCGTTGTTTTTGACGTTCTCGCAAGTTGTTCCAGATGAAAAGATTGAATCTATTTATCACCAGCAAGTGTCATTGCACTCACTAGGCTCATCTAGTTCCCACCGTGTATGATGTCTGGAATTGATTGTGTCCTTTATTTATTTTACTTTTTAATGTCGTTTTAATACATAATGACATTCTGTAGTTTACTTCATCGTTTTTGTATGTTGAATGTATGATTAATACTATGTTTTTATCATTTTTAATGGATGTGCGCGAGTTTTTCTTGGTTTGTTACCTAGACAGTTCACGCCTCACTGTCCTTCAGTAATATATTTGAAATTATGTATGCTGATCTATCGTGTTCATTGATTTCTTTAAATTTTTCTGTATTTTCACTTGGCAGGATGACAAAGACTGCGACAAGCCTCCACCGGTTGAGATTCAGTACGCCACCAAACCACAGAGAGCCCAGCTGACCAAATCAGAGGTAACAACGATTCTTCTCGTGATCAAAAGTATTATAAAATTATTAGGTATTCAGAGAAGATATGCTTCCGATAGACTGTCTGCTTTAGTTAATAAATAAACGAAGGACGCCGGAAAGTAGATTAATTCACATTCAGATTTAGTGCAATGTGGCATTCACCAGATTGACATGAAGATTGTGAAAATTGGCGCAGGTTTTTTGCTTTCAGCTACCAAGATAATAGTATACTTTAAAAATGAAAAAGTACAGTGTATCCAAAGATATGGATTCATAAAAGTTTAAACAACCTCATTGTGTGAAACATTGCATCAGAAACAACCGCTGTCTTAGCATGTACTCACTGCAAGGAGACCAGCTGCAATTGTGGCTCCCTGCTTCTTTATGAGCGGGAAAGGATGCAATGATGATGGTGAATATATTAAAACTATGTGCAGATGCAGAATATGGTTTAAAAAAAGCCGAGAACAAACACTTGAGAGATGTCATAATGCATACTGAGCAAGCGAAATACCTGAATGAAACTGAAAATAGGTCATAAAGTCAGTGGAGATTGGTAGAAAACAGCATCCCTATCAACAATGTCTTGATTAAGAAAGTCAAAGAGTTAAACACTTTAGAAGCATTTTCTAAAATGATGGTAGAATAGATAGAGAAATAGAAATACGATATAAGAGATGTCGCGGGTTGTTTTCCTTGGCGAATGGCCCGACATTGGAGTAAAAGGATGAGTTTTGTTTAAAGGTAGCAAGCTTAGCTCAAGATTACTCTTGGCAGAGATATAAATAGGAGGATGGTGCTCCTATTGCAGAGAGTCTCACAGGGATTTTAGAATGGCTAGTACAACAACTACGTCTTCTAAGTTGATTGTAAACTTTATATTCCCCACCCACTTCTGTGAGAAAAAAGTATGTAACATTTGACTAGTATTGAATTAGCCCTCAACTCAGGTATATATTAATTGTATATTCAGCTCTGTGTATAAGTATTATAAGAAATGAGCTCTATGGGTGCAAACATCAAATTCACTCAACCAAGTTATAAATGCCAACTTATGATTTATATTAACATAAGTAACAAGAGGTTCCTTTATGAAATATTTGATGAACAGGGGTAAAATGAATAAAGTGGATTTATCAAGAAAAGGTATAATTTCTTGATGATGTATCTTCATTGGAAGATTTTACTATATGGTGAGGTTTAAAGAGTCCATATGCAGAGCCAGTACTTTGTACTTAACTGGCCAGGTGTTGACACTGATTTGTCGTTGAATTCTGGTTCCATCACTGCTGGATCTCGGTGAAGTCTTAACTGTTTCTTCTCAAGCCAGGCGTCGAATGGCTTGTTGGAGCACATTCACTGCTGTGCAGGAGTAACTTTCAAAAGGGTCGCTGCTTTGAATGTCTTCTAGACCCGTCTCAGTTGAGTGGTGCCCAGCGTTGAATTCAGGTAACTGGTACCAGAAACCCTTCAATTATGAAATGGGTTTTTATCCAGACTTGTGCACAGAAATGCCCGACGGTATCATGCAGCTGTGGAGGTGCAGTCTTTCTCCTGCGAGCTAATAATAATTGCTATGTTACAACTTCTAGCTTTTAACAAAGAGACAGATTTATAGGGGCCAGAATTTTTTTAAAAGCCCTTATCAAGTAATGGTACTTGTAATTTCACACAAGCTAATTCTTATTCTCGCCCTAATCTTCTATAAAATCTTCTATCTTATAATCCTAACGTCTGATGAGAGTTGGAAAATCAGTGGCGAATCTTTCAGCACGTAGGTCTTATGGTAAGAAACGCGCCTAAGTGAAAATTAATTTTTCTTAGTATATTTTGTTCAAACCCAATCACATTTTTAAGAGTATCTCATAGTTTAAGGTCAATCACCGTGTATGGTGTATTAGTTTAGTATATTTTCATCTAAGCATCGTCATAATTATTGGCATTTCTTATATGATAATGTAACTAATTATTACTTGACATGCCGGAAATCATTAAGTCATATGCCTTGCCATAACTCTACAATCTTGTAATCTCTTCTTCCCGTCCCTGTTGGTTAAGACGAGATGTCTTGCCGAAAATGATTATGTTTTCCGACCTAACCTAATTCCCCAATATTGTTATAATCAAGACAGACTTAAGGTTGGGCCGTATTTTTGCAAGTCATGCTTGCAAAATTAACACACCTTATCTTAAAACTACAATTCCTTGCTAATCCGACTATCTGTTACAGTCTCATCCACTAGATGAGCGGAAACAATTACGCAACTCAAATGGGGTGATAGACAGCTTAATTGACATCTATCAAAATACGCCTACTGCCTGTGACTTGCATAAACAAGCGGCCGGGGAACAAACAGGGGTTATGTGGTTTTGTTCCACGCCTTTGCTAAATGTCCACTGTCGACAAAGAAAAGATAAACAGGTCCGGAATATTGCAAAATGCATGGTGGTTTTCGGGGAGTGTGAGCACGAGGATAAGAAAATTATAGGTAGATTGTGGCGAAAAGTAAAATAATGACCTATGAATACTGACGTATAAAAGAGTGATGCTTAGATGTCACAGAAAAAATAACGATTAAGGCAAAGCAATGGCTGGTAATTAGCACGTTCATACTAATTTCTTGCAATCTGTGTCATATGCTCTTATTATATGAAGTGCTGGAGAAGAACATGGCATTTTGCGAGGTGAGATGTCCAAGCAAGGCTTCTGTAGCCATCAAACTGTAAGTGAAATGAAGAGATCACAAAATTATTGGGAAGAGCGAGCAGTATTCATCATCTATATATCATGGTATGGATACCTTATCAAAATTCAGTCAAAGCAATTACCAGCACAAACTTACAATTGCAGAAGTTCTTACCTCTGGTCAAAGGACACCTGTGTGTAAGGTGGACAGACAAGTGTCAAAGTAATCTTGAAGAAATATGGAATGCCGCCAGCCAAATCATCATATCTTGCACATGAATGAAACAGTGTGGTGGCTCTCGTGGACAAACAGTGTAAACAGTACATTATGAAAATACTTTTCAGACATAGGCACATTCCTTCACACTAGTGATGCTACTCTTCAACATCAACCACTACAACCGCACCGATGACATCCGCTGCTGCAGTTCCTCGCTAGTTCTCCTGATCAGCACATTTGGATAATCGTGGCCATCTTTGCGTCGTGAACACGTCATTCGTATTATATGACCAACAAACGTCAAATCCACCCGTGTGTTACCGGGGCCCGAAAGGGGAGCAAAGAATAGTAACACTGTTCCCTGCCATGCATGTCGTAGCAAGCGACTAAGGAGGGTTGGGCATGGGGCTGGTTACCCCATCCTGTAAAAAATTTAAACCACAAAAAACTTCAACAAATATGCACAAGTCAAATAAGGAAAATAAAACACAGCCATCCAAGACAGGGGAAGGTCCTCTCGCAGGGAGGCGTATGATGCAACACAGAGAAAGCCGAAAGGAGTCTGTGTTGCTGACTAACCTTCTTTCTTCTAGGAGAACTTCCAGATTTGGCACCTGGAATGTTCGGACATTAAACGAACAAGGGAAAGTGGCACAAGTAGCAGCAGAAATTAGGGAATATAAAATCGAGGTTCTCGGAATGTGTGAAACAAAGTGGAAGGGGGTAGACAGGAAAAAACGCATTACAGGTGAATTGGTGCTGTCCTCAGGACATGAAGACGAAAGTTCACACCACAGTGAAAGGGTAGCTCTTATGTTATCTAAAGAAGCACAGAAAGCACTCATTGAATGGAAAGCTGTTGGACCTAGAATAATAACAGCTACTTTTAAAACAGCTAAAAAGAAAATACATGTAAATGTCATCCAATGTTATGCACCAACTAATGACAAAGAAGAGTCTGTGAAAGAAGCATTTTATACTAGACTACAGGAAATTATGGATAAAGTAAAAAGAAGCGACATCACAATTTTTATGGGTGACATGAATGCAAAGATAGGTACAGTCAACACCGGATTTGAAGAAGTCATGGGAAAAAATGGGCTAGGAATAATGAATGAAAATGGGGAACTATTCTCAAACTACTGTGCTTCAAATCAACTGGCTATAGGGGGAAGCATGTTTCCACATAAGAGAATACACAAGGCAACATGTATATCACCAGACCATAGAACAGAAAATCAGATTGATCATATATGCATAAACAAGAAGTTTAGATCATCATTGCAGGATGTAAAAGTATATAGAGGAGCAGATGCGGCATCAAATCATCACCTTCTGATAGCCAAAGTAAAAATGAAACTCAAGAGATATGAAACAATGCAAAATTATAGACAACAATTTAATGTAGGACATCTAAGAAATCCACAGCGGGCTGATCACCCGCTTGCTAGCCATTCTGATTACGGAAACAACAATTAATTTTTGTTGTACCTATAAACGCCATTAGGCGTAACGGAACAACAATTAATTTCTTGTTGCCCTAAGACGCCACGAGGCGTACTGGCCACGGACTGCTTTGTCGGTTTGTGGCTAAGGACGGAAGAAGAAGAAGAATCTAAGAAATCAAGAAACAAGAGACAAATTTGCGGTCACAGTATCCAACAAATTCCAAGTGCTCCAACAGCTGGAAGATGTAGAGAATACAGAAGACTATTGGCAGCAGGTCAAAACGGTATGGAATGAGACATGCGAAGAAATACTGGGGAAAAGGGAACGACAACAAAAAGCATGGATAACAACAGAAACCATCAATAAGATAAAAGACAGAAAAAACAAGAAAGCAGATTTAAACACAAGCAAAACCAGAAGTTCCAAAGCCAAAGCTCAAGAAGTGTACACAGAAGCAAACAAAGAAGTAAAAAGAAGTATCAAAAGAGACAAGAGAAAGTATATTGAGGAGTTGGCAAGAGAGGCAGAAGATGCTGCAGCCAAAGGAAATATGAGAGAACTGTATAACAGCACAAAGAAGCTAACAGGCAAATACAAGCAAACAAGTTGCCTCATAAAAGACAAGAATGGAAAACTGCTCAGCAATATACAAGAGCAAATGAAGAGGTGGACAGAATATTTTGTGGACCTTCTCAATAGACCAGCTCCACAAAACCCCCCGGATATCCAGCCAGCAGAAGAAGAGCTACAAATTAACGGTGAAAGACCAACGAAGGAAGAAATAAAGAAAGCCATAAAGCTTCTAAGAGATGGAAAAGCGTCTGGACCTGATGGCATTCCAGCAGAGGCCATCAAAGCAGATATCGACACGGCTACAGAGATGTTATATAAATTACTTGGTAAAGTCTGGGAAAAGGAAGAGATACCGGTACCAGCAGAATGGAATGAAGGATATCTGGTTAAGTTGCCTAAGAAGGGAAATTTACAAGAGTGCACACATTATAGAGGAATAATGTTACTATCAGTGCCAGGAAAAGTATTAAACAGGATTATCCTTGAGAGATTAAAAGATTCCATAGACAAGAAACTGAGAGATGAACAAGCAGGTTTTCGACAAAACAGATCATGTACAGACCAGATAGCCACTTTGAGAATAATAGTTGAACAAAGTCTGGAATGGAATTCACCACTATACATCGGATTCGTGGACTACGAAAAGGCATTTGACAGTGTAGACAGAGAATCACTTTGGAAATTGATGAGGCATTATGGAGTTCCCCTGAAGATCATTAATTTAATAAAGAAAACATATGAAGACATGACATGCAGAGTTCTTCACGAAGGACAGCTTACAGAACCGTTTGGGATAAGAACAGGAGTGCGAGAGGGATGCCTCTTGTCTCCATTTCTTTTCTTACTAGCAATAGACTGGGTTATGAGATCATCGACAACACACAACAGAAATGGAATCCAGTGGACTCTGACTAAGCAGTTGGATGATCTGGATTTTCCTGATGACTTGGCTCTTCTGTCCCATAACCGTAATCAGATGCAGGACAAATTGAAAACTCTCGATGAGAGGTCACAGCAATTGGGTCTGAAAATAAACAGGGAAAAGACAAAAATAATGAGAATAAATGCAGGTAATGATAACAGGGCTGAACATGAAGAAACACCAATACAAGATGTAGAATCGTACACATATCTTGGCAGTAATATGGACAAAGTTGGAGGAACAGACAGCGATATCAAAATAAGAATACAAAAGGCAAGAGGAGCTTTCATTGCATTGGGAAATATATGGAGGTCAAGAGAAATCGGATCCAACACGAAAATAAGAATCTTCAACTCAAATGTGAAGTCAGTCCTATTGTATGGCTCTGAGACATGGAGAAAAACAAAGACAACAACCAAAAAGCTACAGACTTTCATAAATGGGTGCTTGCGTAGAATAGAGGGATTAAAATGGTATGACAAGGTTACCAACGTGGAACTGATGAAGAGAACTAGACAAGTGCCAGTGGAACAAGAGATGAGAAGAAGACGATGGCGATGGATAGGACACACACTGAGGAAACCTGTTGATAGCATTACAAGGCAGTCCTTGTTCTGGAACCCCCAGGGCAAGAGAGGCAGAGGTAGACCAAGAAGCACATGGAGAAGAGACCTGGAAACAGAGGTGAAAATGATGAGGAGAACGTGGAAAGAACTTGAGATGATGGCACGTGACAGGAGGACTTGGCATGTGTTTGTTGAAGGCCCATGCTCCTTTGGGAGTGGAGGGTTATTAATGAAACGTCAAATCAGCTGGTCAAACTCCGTTATTTTCCATATCATTTCTGTTTCCAATTCTTCCCCCAGGTTCACTTGTTCTAATGTTCCTGTCCTGTTTTTACTCTTTGACTTTTCATAAGAAGCTACTTTATTCACCTCTGTCTCCAGCACTGTTCTCACCTATCATCTAGTCCCTTAACAGTAGAAACTACTTTTTATCATCTCTGTCGTCAGCAGAGTTCTCACCTATCGTCTAGTCACCTAACAGTAGAAACTACTTTATTCATCTCTATCGTCAGCACAGTTCTCACCTTTCTTCTAATCACCTAACAGTGGGAACTACTTTATTTATCTCTATCGTCAGCGCAGTTCTCACCTATCTTCTAGTCACCTAACAGTGGAAAGTACTTTATTCATCTCTATCGTCAGCACAGTTATCACCTATTGCCTAGTCACTTAACACTGGAAACTACTTTATTCATCTCTATCGTCAGCACTGTTCTCACCTATCGTCTAATCACCTAATAGTGGAAACTACTTTATTCATCTCTATCGTCAGGACAGGTCTCACCTATCTTCTAGTCACCTAACAGTAGAAACTACTTTATTCACCTCTATCGTCAGCACAGTTCTCACCTATCTTCTAGTCACCTTTTGTCGTAAATTTTTAGATAGGTTTGAAAGATATTTATGGTCCCGCTTGAGTGGATGGTTATAAATACGTGAGAAATAAAGGTGTGATAAATAGATTTCACGAGTGAATAGCTTAAGAAGAAGATCTGTCTCTGGAATGAGAAGTTTCTCTAGCCTATCTATACGACTATCTTTTAGTACAAGACAATCTTGCCCCTCTCTATACCTAGAAATATAAGTTTAACTACACCCACACACAATTATGTGACAACAAGACACACAAACGTGAAAAACTATGGTTAATTGGGTATGGGTCTGACCAACACATAAAGTTAAGTTCTTTTGGTGTTTATTATCATTAAACTTGACAACACCAAATATCTAAAGAAAGATCAAATAAAATCAGAATTACATGCATAGAAAATTAACAGAATACATGTGTCCTCCCCTTATTGAGAGAAAAAAAGAACCCAACAAGTTAATAACCCCAAAGGTCAAAGGTTAGCACTATGTTACAGAATAGACAGTAAAGAAAAAGAACAAAGTTCCTACTAAATGCTATCCAGTAAGTAAACAATATTTAAACGGAATCCAGATAATACAATTTTCCTGTAACAAAGAAAATATTCACTCTCTCTGACATACGTGCCCACTCAATCACGCTTACCCTATTCATGGTGAAGAAATCTTTTGGACATACAATGTCTGAATATAGATATAATTTCCAGTGTTTTTATCTTCCAAATTGGCCCCAGTCCCTCCTTTAATAATTAAATTTTATAAGGGGGACGCCTAATTTGGTGGTTGATTCATGGGTAGATAAATGTCACTTCGAATAGTTAATGTAGCAAAAACCGCGATCTGGTGTTCACAGTAAACAGTAGACAGTACTTCCAGTATATAGAGAAAACATCTGGTTGCAAAGAACTGTTAATTATGGTGATGATGGTAAATCCTATCGGCTGGCTCTGTGGTGAGTGCCGATTTTGAAACAGCGTAACTTGCTGGATAAATCCGCTGATACGACTGTCAAAAGTCAGATAGTCATGTTATTTATGTTACGCCACAGTGGGCTGAAAAAATTGAACAAATATCTGGGTATTGATAAGTCCAGTTAACTTTACTATTTTAAAATGTTAATTTGTCTCTTTGACCAATCCTGTTCACAACTGAACTTGGGGACGCGTAAGCCAAGAAGAAGACAACATTAATCAATCAGTAGATGAAGAAAAAGGACCAAAATAGACCGCTAGTCGCCCTTTGATCAGATCTGCTTAAGAATAGAGAAACATTATGAAATAAATGCTACTAATATATATCTACATATATGCACATGGAAGGGGACAAGACGACCTCTTATCTTCTCCGTCAGTCCTGATTAAGGTTAAAAGGCACACGGTGTCTTTAGCCTATCCTATCGCGCGTCGCTTAGCGGGTGCGGGTTGGGTTGAGGTATGCAGCCTTTCCCCTCCTGCTCCGGTCACGATCAGCGCACAATGTCAATTATTATTTAATTATCCATACGCGCACTTAACAGGTATCGCCTGTCGTTAATAGCTATTAGATTGTCGGCGTCTGTTTGTTAAGTCGTATGATATCAAATAATAGTCACTTACTAAAATTACACAAAATGAAATATAACGTGAATTCTATTCTGTCACTTATCAGTCGCGCCTAGTGTATTCATTAGTCAACTAAAACGTCTCTTCTTGTGTGATAGAGCGGGTGGTAAATTATCATTAACCTGAACAACTGGTAAACAAATAGCTACGCGTTATTTTCCACTGGTCTTTAACAGCTAAACTTTAAGTGAATTAAAATGGTAAACTTTAACACTTTAACCAGCTTAAGCACAAATTTATATTACCAGAAAATCAGAATGAAATTCCCACGAAGGCTATTAACACACCTTCCACAATGGTTCTAGACTACGTGTTTAGACTATCCGAAAAATTCTGATCGACAACTGATAACTGTTTTCGGAATGCACAGTTTATATATATTATTGTCTCTCTGATCTATAGATGACGCTACTTTTCACATTACCATGTGAATCGGGAGAATTGTGAACACAGTTCCCCAGATAAAAGGCTTTACGGTCGCTCTGTCTCAGCGTTGCTAATCGACATCAGAAGAATTCTCACGTCTAACGGGGTTCTCGGAGAATTTTGCCCGCTTCCGGAGATCAAAGCCGCTCGGGAAATTCCCGGCTGTCCTGACTACGAACTTCAAAGAATCTTCGGTTTCTTCACGTGCAGTCTGTCAGTTATCGTGTGATTGACAGATAAGCTCGCGTGAGAAACTAGGTAAACAAACCTAATTCCCTACCTGTTATGACTGGCAGGTCGCGAAGTTTGTAAACTTTGCGTTAGCCCGTGTTTACAGAAAGAGGCGTGGATTAAAGGGTGAGTCAGACAAGCAGAAAAATGCATGCTTTTTTTGGCAAATCATATACGCTAACGAGGTCACGAAAGACTGTCAGATACTGCAGGCTATATTTCCATTATACGTCACACCTGTGGCGCGTGGGCAGTTTAGATGATAGTAACAAGTAGTTACTTTTTTATTAATTTTTTTTAAAGATCTCATTAACAACAATCATTGAAGCATTGTTCATGGATCGATGTACAGAAAATTGCATTTGATGGAACACAGAAATTAGCAAAAGGAGAAATGAATGAAAGAGCAGAAAAAAGCGCTTCTCTACCACCGAAACAACTTGGACACCTGAAGCTTAGTCGTTGGGAAATGTGAGTGCTAGAATTGTATTTTAATACCACGCGAAAATTAAACACCAAAGTCCATTTGCAACGGAGAAAGGAAAACAAAACAAAACTAAAACTAGACGTCCCATTTACGACCGCAGCTACAGCAACAACAAACAAACTAGCATATATCATTTGTTGTCTAATGATTCTTTTTCGTTTTCTTTGATGACAGCTGAAACTGTTGTCCTGTTACCTGGACTCATAATTCAATGAAGCTATTAAAAAAATACAATCTTGTTACGTATGGGTCTAAGTAATAACCATAAATTGTTGAAACGCACACAGTTACAGCTATTTTTTTTAATTATTTAATAGAAAATCCATTATCACACAACAATACAATCATATCTCTCGCTGCTTCCTTGTTTACAGTTTGAGCTGCTATACATCGAAGTGTTGTATACAATTAAACACAAGATTGGTACCACTTCCGGAGGTCATTCGCCGTATATTCAAGACCTGTTTCAATATGCCAAGGAGGCCTTCGGTGTCAGCCCAGAGGACCATGCTAGACTGTTGGCCAAGGCTACAGAAGAGAAGGTAAGTTTTTTTTAAATTTTTTTTTTTACATGGCGTCACATTCTTACGTTCGTATAAACAGCTTCAGGTGATACAGTATTAATGAATTTGCTTCGTCTTCCATTTGTTTAAGCCATCATCATCATTCTTCCATTTGTTTAAGTCATTATCATCATTCTTCCATTTGTTTAAGCCATCATCATCAATCTTCCATTTGTTTAAGCCATCATCATCAGTCTTCCATTCGTTTAAGCCATCATCAGTCTTCCATTTGTCTAAGCCATCATCATTCTTCCATTTGTTTAAGCCATCATCATCATTCTTCCGTTTGTTTAAGCCATCATCATCATTCTTCCGTTTGTTTAAGCCATCATCATAATTCTTCCATTTGTTTAAGCCATCATCATCATTCTTCCATTTGTTTAAGCCATCATCATCATTCTTCCATTTGTTTAAGCCATCATCATTCTTCCATTTGTTTAAGCCATCATCATCATTCGTACACTTGTTTAAGCAATCATCATCATCATCATCATTATTTTACTTTGCGCTCCTTATGGATCTACTGTAGTGGTCATGCCGGGGTACGTGGCAATGAAAGAGCTGACAGACTAGCTTCAAGAGTACCCATAAAAGGTGCATTGGCCATGGATAAGGAAGAATTACTGAGAGCAATTCATGTTCGTCAATTAGAAAATGACACTGCAATCGATGAATCATCAAGGCTAAGACTGCTGGAATTCGGCATCAAACGTAAGACCAGCAGTGATGGTCGTATGAGAGGACGCATCCGCCGTGTATACAACCAGTGCGCAACAGGAACAATTAGCATTCATACCCTTCGACATTTGCTGCGGGAGACTGAGCACATATAGGTTTGCCTGGAGTCCAATGACGTCGATTCTGATTAACAATAACAATAACAATAACAATATGGAGAATGGGGCTATCACTGCAGTTGGTTCCCAACAGAAAGCCTGCACCTAACATTCACACACTCTTACAGTAGTGCTTTTTGTGGCAATTAGTATTTCATGATGAGGTTGCCAACCTGATATTAGTGGCCTTGTACGACATGCCTGATGGTGCAGTTGTCCTAATCTTTATTTGTTTCTTCAAAGAGCCCTGGGAACTACACGGGGCATTTGTTTAAATACATGATACTTAATACATTCTGTGACCGAGAATTTTTGTTTCGTATTCGTCCATTTATTGAAACACGCGGTACTTATGACATGTTATGAGAGGATGCATCAGGCGTTTATATAACCAGCGCGCAGCTGGAACAATTAGCATTCATACCCTTCGACATTTGCTGAGGGAGACTGAGCACCTATTGGTTTACCCAGAGTGCAGCGATGTCGATTCTGATCAATATCAACCACAAATATTGCGACAGTGAGTTGGTTTCTTTCATTTCTTGTTTCTTGAGATATCGAATGATGAATTCTTGCATGCAGCTTCGTTTTGATATTTATCGTATGAAAAAGCAAAGTAGAGAAAAAAGAAATGAAGATGTAGGTGGGAACAAAATATTGAACCAGCTACATTGGTCAAGTGTATAGCTCTGAAACGTGAGAACAACAACAACCACAACGCTACAGACCTTCATGAAGGGGTGCTTGAATAATAATAAAAGGATTGAAATCGTATGACAAGATGGGACCTAAGACGCAGCAACAGTGATAAATGCAGTCAGCGACCCATAGCTTGACTGCTTGCTTCAGGGTCAGCAAACCAGAGCTGACCTAGACCCTACTCCACCTCCAAGTAATGGTCCTGGAAACAGAGAGTAGGGATCGAAGAGGAGGCTAACCCGGTCCCAAAAATGTCTAACTGAAACCGAATGTGTCAGAGCCGAAAGGCGCAAATATCGCAGCTTTGCTGTAAACGGCGACACAACATAACCAACGTCTTTTTCAGGACGAACGCAGAAGAAGAAGAATGACAAGATCATTAATGTGGAACTGATGACATCAACCAAACAAGTGCCACTTGAACAAGAGATGAGAAGAAGACATTGAAGATGGATAGGACATACACTGAGGAAACCTGCTGATAGTATTACAAGGCAGTTCTGGATTCCCCAGGGTATGAGAGGTAGTAGGAGACTGAAGAACACACGTAGAAGAGAATTGGAGACGAGAAATTAAAGAACACACGTAGAAGAGAATTGAAGACGAGAAATTAAAGAACACACGTAGAAGAGAATTAGAGACGAGAAATTAAAGAACACACGTAGAAGAGAATTGGAGACGAGAAATTAAAGAACACACGTAGAAGAGAATTGGAGACGAGAAATTAAAGAACACACGTAGAAGAGAATTGGAGACGAGAAATTAAAGAACCCACGTAGAAGAGAATTGAAGACGAGAAATTAAAGAACACACGTAGAAGAGAATTGGAGACGAGAAATTAAAGAACACACGTAGAAGAGAATTGGAGACGAGAAATTAAAGAAACCACGTAGAAGAGAATTGGAGACGAGAAATTAAAGAAAACACGTAGAAGAGAATTGGAGACGAGAAATTAAAGGAATGAGGAAGACTTGAAAAGACCTTGAGGCCAAGACACAGTAAGATTTGACATAAGTTTCATAAAGGTGTATCCACCTTGGGTACCTGAAATGGGATGTTTACCACCTACTTAGAATGCACAACACCTTCACAAATTGTTAACAGGAGATCTGGCCTCTGAGAATAAGGATGTCAGAGAGGACATTATTTATTTATTGATTCTTAATGGCGTGAAGCAAATCGTGTACACAATAACGAAATATGACAAAAGAACAAAAATATGGACGAGTATTACATCTACCGTGACATCACATTGTCTTATTACTGTTTTATTACATCTCCATGTTACGGACTTTTATAAATATATCGTAACAATTTCTGGATTTCCTCTGACTTCGATTCTGTCTATTAAATGCTGCCGTAACATTTGGGTTGGTTAATGTTTTCGTAGATTTTGTATGAACGAATGTTTCTATTTCTCTTCTTTTGTGTTCAATTCGTTTGTGACGTTTTGTTTCATTCTATATTCGTATTGATGTAATGAAGATTAGTTCGTTCAATAGGTTAAAGGATAACACTTGATTGTCGAACTGACAGAACTATGAAAACTTCTTGTAGTGAATCTCAACAAACTTGGCAATCAACATAAAGTCTTCTGAAGACGACATTCTCAATTTAATTATTTGAAGACATATCACATTATGGAAAACATGAACTAAATACGTGGTTCCCATTTCAAAATAAGGAATGACATCACAGTCTCATGCATTCTCAACTATTTGACCCTGAGTGGTCATATCAACCGTCGACCTTCGTCTAATTTTCTGTGTTCATATATTTCAGTTGAATACTATTCTATTCAAACTGTCTTGACATTATCACGTCACATATTATGCCTAATCGTTGGCTTTATATTTCTATTAAGACATCTTGTCTATTTCATAAAATCACAGGCTAAATCAATTATTCTCAGTTTGGCTGTCCACGCCACAATTTAACCTTATCGCTCCAATAGCGCGTTTTATAATACACTGCGTTCCATCTAGAATATCGCGTGCAGATCTGCGTTTTAATGTCAACGCCTTCATATATTCTCGGGACTCAAAAGTCCTTATTTATTACTTATTCCATTAACTAGGAAGCCTGCACACTGACGGTTGAATATTGTCGTACATTTTTTATAGGTATTTAAGATCTATTTTTGGTCCCGTCTGAATAAAATTAACAAAGGTGGCAACTCAGTGAGAGATAAGGTAAAGCAATAGATTTCACGAGTGAAATGGTGAAAATAGAGTCTGTCCCTGGATTTTAGAAGGTACTCTAGTCCAGCCTATCTCTACAACAGCAATTTGTTTATCAGACAGTATATTCTCTAGACATATTAATATATCTCAACCACTCACATACACACACACAGATAAGTGACGACAGTTAGACGCACAAACGTGAAAAAAACTATATTAATGGATTTGGGATATTGGGACGAGCTGACCGACACTGGTAATAAGTTTTATGTTAATGTTTATTTATCATTTAAAAGAAACAACTTCACAACAGTTATATAAGATATCCAAAAAATACTAAAAAACCATATGTTACAGACTTAAATAAAGAAGTAGACCCATTAAGTGTCCCTCTCTCTGTAGAGACAAAATCCCACAAGAAGAAGTTAATTAACCCCCAAATGGTCAAAGAATAGCACTAGGGTCTAGGATTTTACTATACGGTAAAGAACAGAGTTTCTACGTTAATCTATTCTGAGATGAACAGTATTAGCAAAAGATCATAAGAAATAAACAAAGTGAATATAATGAGTATACAATGGAAGAATTATTCATCTCTCCTTTCTCTCGCTTCATACAAACAGTGGCCACGTTTTCACTCTTACCTCATACGTGTTTTCACAAAATCTGGAACATCTCCATGAAAAAAAACCCACAGATCCAAGGTTGGGTGTTTGGCAAAACAGACCCCAGTTTCTCCAAGACTGATTAATCTTTTTATTGGGAAACGTCTGCTTTGTTATTCCTTCTTTAGAATTCTGTTTATGTCACATCAATTAGTCCAGATAGGAAAATACTTAAGAGCTTAAATGTTTACTGAGTCAATAGCTGGTAAATTTGATACTTGAAGAGAATGTCATGTATTTAATTCTTTTCTGGGTAAATTTTCGCCCCAACACAAGTGGTCGGTAGTCGGGCAATGTTAATGTTTGATATGTCGCCACGACGGGCTGACTGTATATATATATTTTAATCGTCTAGTAAATGCACTTTTCATTATGAGTACTGACGAAATATATATATATATATATATATATATATATATATATATATATATATATATATATATATATATATATATATATATATATATATATATATATATCGTCAGTACTCATAATGAAAAGTGCATTTACTAGACGATTAAAATAACTCTTACTGGTTGATATCAGTTAGTTAAATTAGCGCTACAGCCGGAACAATTTAGCTATAGATTACTTTTAATTCGCTAGACAATTAGCACACACTCCTAGTGAAATATAATGACGGACTTAACAATTAGATCACTCTACACAGAAAAATCTTAGTGAAATAATATTTACCGTAAACACAGAGTTAAGTCTACTCCAACGAAAAACTAAGTACAGTAGAACTCCATTTATCCGAACCCCAATTATCCGAACATCCAATTATCCGAACACTTTTTCCAGAAAAAAAAAAAATCAGTCTCCACCAGTCACGTTAGACTACAGTTCTGAATCTTTTGATGCGGCAAGCTTCAAATGTGTGCGAACAATTTGTAGACAATGAAATGGGCTAATGGACGGTCGC
Organism: Oreohelix idahoensis; assembly: GCA_024509875.1. Taxonomy (NCBI): domain Eukaryota; kingdom Metazoa; phylum Mollusca; class Gastropoda; order Stylommatophora; family Oreohelicidae; genus Oreohelix; species Oreohelix idahoensis. The sequence continues at coordinate 420,546 of JAMPIV010012846.1, read as the reverse complement.
TTACGTACATGAAGTCAGTTAGATCATAAAGTCCGTTAATATCTGGTTTACCAATCCAGTGTACGTGTGAGTTCTAGGCAGAACACTGGCTAAACAGACAGTTCAACTTAAAATAATTGTGTCTGCTACTACAGCAGAATAATTTTGGTGTACACGTATTTCTCTGTGCGACCTGGCATCTTCCAGTAGGCCTAAAGCATATAAAAGGAACCGCAATGTTTTGTCAATTGAAACGAAAACAGAAATTATCAAGAGACTAGGAAAAGGTGAAACTGTGTCTTCATTTACGAGGATTTTCAATGTTGAGAAAGCTACCGTCTCTGACATCAAAAGTAACAAGGATAAAATTATGAGTTTTGCATCGAAATTGGATAGTGAAAATGGGTCGAAGAAACATAAAACCATGAGAAATGCGAAAGATTTGAAATTGGAAGAGGCTTTGTATATATATGGTTTGTGCAAAGAAGAAGCAAAGGGGAACCTATCTCTGGCTCTCTATTGTGTGAAAAGGCACTTCAGTTCAACAGTCAACTTGACGGTCCTCCTGACTTTAAGGCTAGCCAGGGATGGTTAAGAAGCTTTAAATCTCGTCATGGCATACGAGAATTGGAGATTCAAAGGGAATCTTCATCTAGCGATGCAACTGCCGCTGAAAATTTTAAAGAAACATTCTTGGCTTTTTTGGAAGAAGAAGGTTATTTACTCGATGATGTGTATAATGCCGATGAGACTGGCTTATACTGGAAATCATTGCCTCAAAAATCACTTGCATCTCAGCGCGAAGCAGCTGCCCCTGGGTTTAAAAAGTGCAAAGAGAGAGTAACAATTTTGGTAGCCGCGAATGCCAGTGGAAGTCATCGTTTACCGTTGCTAATGATCGGCAAAGCCAAAAAAACCCGTTGTTTAAAGAATGTGACATGTCTCCCATTGTGCTACAAAGCACAGAAGAGTGCTTGGATGAATAGTGAAATATTTCTTGATTGGTATACAAATCAGTTCATCCCAAATGTGAAGAGGTTGAAAGAACAAGAAAAGAAAACTGGAAAAGTAATTCTTCTACTGGACAATGCACCATCTCATCCAGAGACGGATACATTGAATGCAGTTGATGCAAATTTTAAAGTAATTTTTCTGCTTCCCAATGTAACAGCACTGATTCAACCAATGGATCAGGGTGTTATAGCAAAGCTTAAAAAGATGTACAAGAAGGAAGTCCTGCGTCGTTTATTGTTGGCTGAAGATGAAGAAAGTGTGGTGGCGTTTTCAAAAAAAGCTTAATCTCAAAGACTGCTGCTATATGTAAGCTGATGCTTGGACCACCCTGTCACAAGATAATCTCAACAAGGCTTGGAATAGATTGCTTGGGAAAAAAGGAGGAAATGAAACTACTGCAGTGGACACAAATGATGATTGTATAAATGAAGTTGTGGAACTGTTTCAAGCAATGCCCGGATTTTCGGACTGTGACAAAGATGATGCACACATGTGGCTAGAAGATGATAATGATTCTGGTTTTCAGTTTTTGAATGACGAAGAAATTTTGTCTTTTGTGCAAGAAGAAAACCAAATACATGTAGTGACCGATGATGAAGACTCCTCAGAAGTACATGATGTACTTGTAGATTATGAAGAAAACCCAAAACGTCGACCAAGTCCTGAAGAGGCCTTTATAGCACTAGAAACAGCGATGGCTTGGTACGAGCAAGAAGATGACAGCTGTCCTACACAGCTTCTGCTGTTGAAGAGAATGCGGGACTTAGCAGCCAAAAGCAGACTATCCAGTTTGGCGCAAAAGAGGATTCCTCATTATTTTAAATAGTGGGCTACATCTGTGCAAGTACATGTATACGTAAGTTGCGCCTGGTTTTGAATTGTTTGTAATGTTATTTTGAAAACATTTCTCTTTCTTAACAAAAATAATTAATACAAGTAGTACATGCACTGCAGTGTAATGAAAGATTTTGGTGATACAGTGATCTAATACAGTGTGGGTATTATTATTACAGTACAAGTAAATATGTTTTATAGTGTATTTTCCTTGTGATTGTTAATTATTTTTAGAAATATGTGTACATGTACTCGATACATCATGTAATCCAATTATCCGAACATTTGATTATCCGAACGATGCTCGGTCCCATGGGGTTCGGATAAATGGAGTTCTACTGTAATTCCAAATGGTATAATGGATCTAGAAATCGCAGCTAGTAGTTTCTAAAACTTCTGTGGGTACTGAATAATCTGAGTTTGCAAGAGGAGACAAATATATGATTTAAGCAGAAAGTCGCTTACTCTTGCGAGATTTAACACCTACGGGAATTTCTCTGCTAAAATCTGAATGAAAGGAAATATTCACACTTTTTACCGCTTGCAGACTCTGGCTACGAGCGAAACGGTCTTTGATCTGGCGACGCTCACCGTATTTAATTACGTTTCCGAACAACCAGAAATAAGGGGGAATTAACCGTGATTCTCTGCCCTTGGTTTCAAATTATCTCCCCCTGAGAAATGCAATTACCAAATTCCGTCTTATAGACTAAACGCTCTTAATTATCTTCATAAGATTATCTGCCCTTGAGCCAAAGTACGACTGTGGATAGTCGCCCCTTTCTTTCAGATTATCTCCTCCTTCTACTCAAGTTATTCCCCCTGATCACTGTCTACCGAAAATACGTCATATCTCAACGCGTTCCGCCTACCTGTGAGACCGTAGAGAAAGAAAAAAATAAGGCGTGTTAAAAATTAAGAAAGAGATATCTAGAAGTGAAGGGTTCCGCATTTAACAAAACATGCATAACTAATAAGGAAGCTAGGAGAAGCCAGGTGGAAGCAAAACGTGTAGATATCATGTAATATATTTACATACTCTCTCACAAATATATGAGTTAAGACTCAACATATATTAGTGGACTCTGCCATACATTATCTAAACAATGCTATTAGCAGAAAGGCTACATCAATACTCTCTCGTTACTAGGCTTAACGCGTCATCCAACGTTTTATGCGTACCCGTTGAAGTCTAGTTAGTTGAGGTGTTGCATGGTGCGACCATCCAAATCAAGATAAAACCAAAATGCTCGTAAACCATGCAACAATCCTCAACTTCTATTCCCCCCCCCCCCTCCTTCGATCCCAAACGTAACACTTGTGGCACGTGTGAGGTCGGTGGAGAAGACAGAGCAAATAAAGACTTAATTTAGTACATAGAGTAAAATGTGCAGGTATGGCAACATATCAATAAATTCGTTAAACTAATGCACGAATAATAACAAATGTCACTCTTACAAAATGTTCATCTATCATGCACTGTTTCGTGATAATACTCGTAAATCCGCCAGGTGATTTTTTTGGCCAAAATTGACCTTGAGGTCATAAATCCACATAATATAGTTTAATATACCCTCCTATACACTATAAACCATAAATCCAGCAACCTGGGAGGATCAAACTGCCAATCACACCAAGTGGCGATGAAGAGAGTAGAAAACGTCGTAAGGAACACCAGGAAAAAAAGCAGCTGAGGGTTGTCACTTCAGGGGAGCACACCCATAGTCAGTTACGACTGAAGGGGCTATTATTTATTATACACTTTATTACAGTTTACAGTTTGGATCATTACGAAAAATTTCATTTTAATGTGATATATACTTATTTTCAGCTAGTAACCCAAAAAAACTTGGAACATGCTTTTCTCAAAACAAGCTGAATAAAACAGTACTAAGGCGATAAATCAGTCTACAAAAGTTGAATAACAACCTATCGACACAGACAGACAAAAAAAAAACTATGTAACTAGAAAAGTGGAGGGAACATGATAACAACAGAATAGGAGAAACAACCTGACGACACAAGTAGAAGAAGTAAAATGGTGTCAAAACTGGAAAAAACCAACATAACTACATAAAATTTGACTTGACTTGTCTTTGATCCACGGTCATCGAGCGTCAGCTCTTGGTGACCTTAATGCCTTTACGTGGTACTGTGTAGTTCGCTTAAGCTGTTTTGGGCTGCCATAAAGTGTATTGTCTATGAATGGGCTGTGTGGTAGGTGGAGTTGTCTCATTCCCTAGAGTGCAGGGCACAGAAGTTGATGGTGTTCAAGTACCTCCAGCGGGTTTGGGCAGTGTCTACACTTTGCTATATTTTGTGAACACATTCGGTTTCTGTGGCCATTTAGTAACTACGTAAGAAAAATGACCCTTAAGTGGTACTGTGGCACACGGTGAACTCAAAGCAGCTTCAAAGAATGTCTGTATTTTGTCAGTTTGAAGATAGAATTCGAAATCTTCGATGCCTGCGAGACTCTCTGTCTGGTACAGTTGACCTACGCATAATGCTGGTACGCATCTCGCTGGTATCTGAAATATTTGCAGCATTTTCTGTTGTTGGTCAAAGTTTTTTTCTGGTTTCTGGTTGAATTTTTGAAAGATCTCCAGGATAAAGAACGTCCGATTGGCAAAGAAAGTGCTTTCCTTTCCCGGTACAATTAGCGGATTCCAGGATCAAAACCTGATATCGTCACGCTCCAGTCTACCAACTGTCAATGGGTGCCTGTCTGCTCTTGATGGTCCAACAATGGCCAAAACCTAGAGTATCTAATGTGGGTCTTCAAAGGTGTCTACTTTCGCACAAGATTACTCTTGGCAGAGATGCAGATTGAAGGATGATGATGCTTCTACGTTCAGGGAGTTTCCACAAGATATTTCAGAAGTCAAGAATTAGGAAGCTTAGTTGTGGTATATAGATCAGTAAGTTCTGTTAAATCGGCCTGCTAAAAATGACATTTAGCTTCCAAACTGCTGGAGTGTTTATGCCGCTTTTTCCGTCAATTCGTCTCTGTAGCGAGGGCACGTCTCTTGGTCAAGATAAGTATCTTCACAACCCCGTTGAATGTAGATTTCAAGTGTCGGTCGCAAGCTTTGAACCATAGAACAGCAGTACAGCTGAAATTGTAGAATTGTACTTCAAATGGTCTCGTAAACTCGTACCACAAACTTTAGAGTGAATAAAAAAACAATTTCCGCTGCTAAGTCGTTGTTTTTCTGATATTAATCAGATATTGTCTCTGAATTTTTACTCTCTCTCAGCGTATATCATATAAATCACGGGATTTTATAAAAATCACCACTCGTTTAGTTCATTTACTGAGAAAATTTCGACTGGACAGCTGCAGGTGGCTTGTGCCTGAATGGACATGTTTAAATATACATACACTTATTACTAATGATATTAAATATATATAAAGATGATGGCATCATCTTCCACTCTCTGCTCCACTAGGAGTATGGGGTTTCCTCTGCATTTGGTTTGTTCCCTGTAAGAACGCGCATGAAGCAATCACCAGCGCTTTGATCTGGTGGTTCATGAATATATCATTTTCATATGCTGCGGTTGTCAGCCTTGTAAGGACCTGTATAACCATCGGCAAGTTCAAACATGTCAAATTCAAAATATATAAAATATGTTACAACTCGCCCCAATAACTGGGACATAGATTTCTTGCTCAGTAGAATAGTCTTGGCAACTTGATAAAGATGCCTCGAACACGCGTCTGGGGTATTATTTCCAGTACAGAATCCTTCTGTGACTTTGTGAGCAGGTCCTATAGGAGTCCGATTTCCGTATTAAAAAGTGAAGTTTCCTTATTGTGTTATTCAAAAGGTGCTCCACTACTTGTTTTACGTTCCTGTAAGTTCAGAATCTTAACTTCTACTCTTTCCTGGCTTCAGTATGAGCTGTCTGCTTTTGACAATTCTGGAATGCAGGGTTGTATGTCTAAAATATTCTACGTTATATTGCAGTTTTCCTGCCACGCTAACACCTGGCGTTTCCGACAAAACTTCCAATCAACATGAATGTATATTAGCCTCTAAACTGCTAAGCCAATAGCATTCGAAAGTGCATGTTATGATAACTTTCCTCATCAACTTTTCTGCATGACTCACGCGTTTGTACAATTCAAACGGTCACTCTGCGTATATAGAATTGGTATTTCCGTCAATTATCGGTAATGATTACCACTACACCTTCTTACATTTATCTTGCTTATAACAAGCTTGTCCGGGTGTTTTTTTTAGGTGTGTCTATAATATGCCACCAGATCGATAATTGACCGGCACTCCCTATGCAAACAAACACCGGACGTTATTACTCGAAAATGACTTATCGCCAATCTGGGTTACCTGTAACTTATCTCCGCTGGGATGGGTTGGCAAACATGACACGTATGAATGGTAGAAGTGTAAACATTGACGCGAAAATACGAAATACTGGCGGAGGGAGGAAAATAGAATGTGTCAACAATCGAAAGGCGCAGATATTTAGTACGCACAATAGAGGTAGATCAATACTGCAAGAGTGGAAAAAAGGGTGAACAAAGTTATATGACAGACCTCCTATCCTAAGATATTTTTGAATACCCAGCTTTGGGCGGTCACTTTTCCGTGGATTTTGCTGTGCACCGGATTCCCTCTCTGTCGTAGAGTTTTTCTCTCTTCCCTCTACTGATTTTTCCGGTCGGCAGTGAGTATACCTCTGGACGTATTGTCTTATGTCCTCTCTTTGACCTGGCCAAACGCGATGTGCATTTATACTGCACGTCGTTGCTCCTACTGACATGTGTATCCATGAAGGAGGCGATACATGTCCAGCTCTCATAATATGAGATCTTAAGGGGAATGGGTCGACGATTTGTCTTGTCCCAATTCTCGATCTTCGGAAAAGAACTCCATCTTCTTTGTAAAAGGTTGGAACCGAAGTGTGGAACTGTGTTCTATTTCGCTGGTGAAAGTAGGGTGCTAAGGTTATATCATCTTCTTGCGCTCTTTTCAACTCTGCCATGCTGAGAAGAAGTGATGAGTTAAGGTCAGAAATCTCCAATGTTGGGAGGTGTGTGCTCTGCTCCATCACCATTCTCGTAGATAAATTATTGTTTTCACCATTCTGGTTGCCCAGGCTATGGCAGTCTGAGCAATCCCGGACATACTGTCGAATATCCCGTTGCTTGTCTGGCCAGAAGTATTTTAGAGAAGCATGTCTTAATAAAGCACGAGCACCTCGATGAGGTTGTAAATGAGATTTATGCATTCGCTGCATCAGTCAGGTTCTATATGGGAGTGGGAAACTGTCTCTTGTTCCCGAACCCTCCTGTAAACTAAATCTTTCTCCCTATAATATACTCTCTGGGGAGTATGGGAGTAATTTCCAATGCAACCTTGCAAAACACGACTTAAGAATTTTATCATCCCTTTAATGCCTTCTTCAGCTCCGATGTGTTCGACTGGTTAGAGATGAGAGCTCAGGGGCTGCATGGGCGTGTCCTGGGTTCTCTCTCTTTTGTGTCGACCTGAGGTTCCGTGAAGGATCCCCAAGGAAGACACATTTCCTCCTTAAAATGAGGGGGTAGACTAAATCGTCTAAGACTGCGGAAATGATTTTTCCCCGCACAAATCGGGTTGAAACATCAACTTCCGCAACTGGAAGAATCATAAGCTCTATACTCTTCCGGAGCCCCTGTATTTCTACAGTTTCGCCAAAGTACTGGTAGGCCTTCACCAAAGATGGTGAAATTAGAGCTGAATATTCTAAACCCGAATCATATGAACAACGAACGGAGTGGTTACCGACAGTTACTTGTTCACTAATGGGGGGATGACTGGGGTTTAGTTCGTATGCCTGAAGGTCATGGTTCCCTGTTGACCTCGTGAGCAGGAATGCAGCATTATTAGGGCCTGTTTTCGACCTCTTACAGTTCGATGTGAAATGCATGTCGGTTTTAAACGATTTGCACCATCGCCTTCCTGTTCCCTGAGCTGAATTGTTCTGTTTCTGTCTATGGTGGTCCTGTGGTTGCTGTTGAGCCGTTTTATGGGTTGTGTGGTTCGTACTCTTGGAGTCAGTGTTCTGGTGATCCTTTTCTTTCGGGTGACTCTCGTGGATGCGCCTCTTTGCTGGGGTCACCACCAACTGGGTGCTCTGATTACGGTCAGAAAATAACACCACCTGCTTAAGAGTTTCGGCCCCATGCTCCGCCAGGAACCGCCTCATGTCAGGGGCGAGTGATTTCTTGAACTGCTCTACGATTAGCATTTCCTGCAGTCCTTCATATGATTCATTCAGACTCTAAGATAGCTTCTTGTTGTATCTCTTCCTATCTAAGCCATATGTAGTAGTTAAGGACTCAAACCTAGAGAGATAGATGTCTATTTCCTCTGAAGCCTCAAAGTAGACATCTAATTGAAAAGAGGCCGCACTAGGCACCACCGCGTGAGAGCTATTTTCCCCATTACTACCTTGGGAACTGCCCGACCTACTAGATTCGACTCTCCTTTCTTCAATTTATAGTTCCTTCAGTCTGATCTCGTAGGCCCTCTTCTTTTCTCTGTCTGTTCTCTCCTTTTCCTTCTCTTCGGCTTCCGCTCTGGCTTTGTCAGTTAATTTCTCTGCTTTGGCTTTTTCGTGCTGTCTCTCCAACTTTCTCTCTTCGCGGATGGCGGCTACCTATTTTTCTGTCCGTTCATTGTCTTCTTTCTCTTTCTCTTCCTGTTCTCTCACCGAATTCAGAACAATGTCAGAAAGTTCCCATTTGATGCCTAAAAAAAAAAAAAGTCTAAATCCTTGCCTAAATTCAGGTAAAAAGGTGTGATTTTTTGGGGATGGCCATTCTGAGCAAGAAGTCTATTGACAGGCTACACACAAATGCAATATAAAATTAGCAGCTTTCTAATACAAGTAACTAGCTGACTAAAATTATAAATTAATCACAACAATAAGAATAGGCCTCACAACTGAACTCTGTTTTCCACCTTTACAAATCATTTTAGAGGAAATTACTTTTTATCACTTATTAAATTATTCTCTTTAGTTATTTCACCTTATTATTTATTTATTTACTTATTTGTGGCACACGTATGATCAGATCTTTCCAAAATATAGTTGACAATACTCTTTCAGTAAATCTAAAATGTCAGTGACTTCTAGCGGAATTAGCCCTCAGGTTTTTTAACCCCGGACGGTACACCAATTTGTCACGGGGTGCCTCCCCTTTGTTCTCTCTCCAGTGAGGGTCTAACATTGGCCAAAACCTAGAGTATCTAATGTGGGTTTTCAAAAGTGTCTACTTTCGCACAAGATTACTCTTGGCAGAGATGCAGATTGAAGGATGATGATGCTTCTACCTTTAGGGAGTATTCACAAGATATTTCAGAAGTCAAGAATAATGCTGAATGTGTCTTAGAAATTTTAACTTTTATCTACCCGAAAAGCTTTGTGAAGAGGTATTATATAATTTAATTAAGCTCGTACAAGCCCCCAACTGAATTAACAGTAAAATTCTCTTTATTATTTGGCTCTATAGATGTAAATATAGATATATTAAGGATGCTGATTCGTCCGTGTGAACTTATTTCTGTAATAACTAAATCAACTATGATTTTGTAGAAAACAACATATAACAAATTTAATGATCAATTACTTTGCAACAAATGTAAATAAATATGAACTTGTGATTACTAAAAAATAGGTTTCGTCATTGAAACTGATATCGGCTTTAGGAAGCTTAGTTGTGGTATATAGATCAGTAAGTTCTGTTAAATCGGCCTACTAAAAATGCCACTTAGCTTCCAAACTGCTGGAGTGTTGATGCTGCTGTTTCCGTCAATTCGTCTCTGTGGCAACGACACGTCTCCTGGTCAAGGCAGGTATCTTCACAACCCGTTCAATGTAGGTTTCAAGTGTCGATCGCTAGCTTTGAACCACAGAACAGTAGTACCTCAAATGGTCTCGTAAACACGTTCTACAAACTTTAGAGGGAATAAAAGAACAAATTCCTCTGCTAAGTCTTTGTTTTCCTGATATTAATCTAGCGCCTTTCCCGCTGTCCGTCAACCGAATCTTTTCTCTGAATTTTTGATCTCTCTGAGCGTATATCATATAACTCAGGGGATTTGATGAAAATCACAATTCTTTTAGTTAATTTACTGGGAAAATTTCGACTGGACAGCGGCAAGTGGCTTGTGCCTGGTTGGACATGATTAAATATACATGCACTTATTACAAATGATAGTAAATGTATATACATATGATGGCATCATCTTCCAATCTCTGCTCTACTTCGGGTTACCTCTGCTTTTTGTTCCCTGTAAAAACCCGCATGGAGCAATCACCAGTGCTTTGCTGTGGTGGTTCTTGCATATATTATTGTCACATGCTGAGGTTGCTAGCCTCCTAAGGACCTGTATAACCATCAGCAAGTTCAAACATGTCAAATTCAAAATATATAACATATGTTACAACTCGCCCCAATAACTGGGACATAGAATTCTTGCTCAGTTGAATAATCTTGGCAACTTAATAAAGATGCGTCGAACACGCGTCTGGGGTATTATTTCTAGTATAGAATCTCTCTGTGACTTTGTGAGTAGGTCCTATATGAGTCCGGTTTCCGTATTAAAAAGGGGAGTTTCCTTATTTATTATTCAAAATGTGCTCCACTACTTGCTTTCCGTTCCTGTAAGTTCAAAATCTTAACTTCTACTCTTTCTTGGCTTCAGTCCGAGCTGTCTACTTTTGACATTTCTAGAATGTAGTGTTGTATGTTTAACTCTTTGACTCCGCAATTATTTTCCACCCTGTGCTGTAATTTTAATTCGTGATAGACAAAAAACAACTTTCAGAGAGTTGTTTTGGCACGGGTGTCAAATCTGACCAACGCTCTGAAAGTTGTTCTGGAGTCAAAGAGTTAAAATACCCTACGTTATATTGCAGTTTTCCTGCCCACGCTCACACCTGGCGTTTCCGACAAAACTTCCAATCAGCGTGAATGTATATTAGCCTCTAAACTGCTAAACCAATAGCATTCGAAAGTGCATGTTATGATAACTTTCCTCATCAACTTTTCTGGATGACTCACGCGTTTGTAAAATTCAAACGGTCACTCTGCGTAAATAGAATTGGTATTTCCGTCAATTCTCGGTAATGATTACTACTACACCTTACATTTATCTTGCTTATAACAAACTTCTCCTGATGTTTTTTCAAGTGTGTCTGTAATATGCCACCAGATCGATAATTGACCGACACTCCCTATGCAAACAAACACTGGGCGTCATTACTCGAAAATGATTTATCGCCAATCTGGGTTTACCTGTAACTCATCTCCGTGGAGATGAGCAGGCAAACATGACACGTATGAATGGAAGAAGTGTAAACATTGACGCGCAAATACCAAGTGCTGTCGGAGGTAGGAAAGTAGAATGTACCAACAACCGAATGGCGCACATAATTAGTATACACAATAAAGGTAGATCGATACTGCCGGAGAGGAAAAGAGAGCGAACAAAATTATGTGACAAGAAGAAAAGGAAAAGGCAACGAGGAAGGGAATTAGTCACTCCAGGTAATTAAACAAAAACTTTACCTAGTATGATGAAGTATGTAACGCTTCGCGCGTGTACGACAGTTTCTGCAAAGGGACCTTTACCAGGTTACATCAAAGACACTGTGTGACGAGCGATTCCCTCGTTCCTTTCTCTACATGCTTCTAATTTTTCCTCACATTCGTCCTTAACTCAGTTGAAAGATCATCCCCTGAAAAAATGATGTGTGCTCTAACGCCATATCTGAAGATGAATATTTGTATATGTGTTTTACGGCGGGGATGAAGTGCCATGCCTGGAAGACATTAATCTGATATTTGATTGACCCAGGGTCGGAATGGCTAAGAGGTATGGCGTACGCCTCGAATTCTAGAGGTACAGGGTTCGATTCCCAGTTGAGGGAATATAATTTATGGCAATTTTTGTTTTTTTGATCCAGTGGTCCTAATGCTGTCGTACTCCCCCCTGGTCTCCTGGGTAGTGAGATCGGATGCCAAGCATTCTCGGATAAGGGCGAAAAAATAGGAGGTCAATGTGTGCAAGGTGCGCACGTTAAAAATCCCACGGCAGTTGGAAATCGTAAAGAGTAGGCCTGTCAGGACTCTGCCCTCTTCAAAATTTAAAAATGAGAAACCTACCCACCACAAAAATATTTATAGAATGTGTGATTCCTATAGACACGTATTGGGATTCTCGCCGGTGCTACGGAATTCCTGCACTGTGCTAAGATCATCACTGTGTGATCTAATGGAGGAGATCGGAGTACTGATGGAGTTGTCCGTGTGCAGTGAAGATAGTCCTTAAAAACCAAACCAAAAAAAGCAAAACAAAAAAATATTGAGCGCTAAAGATGACATGCGTTGTCTATTTGGGATGTTTTGGAAAAATTACTGTTGAAATATCAACGATATTGAGAGAATTACATAGTCGGTTCGAATTATCTTTGCACAGCTGAATGTTTTGTTTCTCAGTCGAACCAGAACGCCGATGAGCAACTGGCAGAGCTTTACAAGACGTGTTGTGTTCTAGCATTTTTTTTAAATCACAGTGCATTAAATGGGTCTGAACTGTTTGAAGACTACAGGAGTGCTGTACGCTCTCTGAACAGAGCAAAACAATCGTGAGGAAATCTGAACTGTTCTTAAGAAGGATTATCTTTCATACATTTTGCAATGAGCGTGGAAACATATAGAAGTCTGGCCTACGCTCTGTAAGTTCTCTTGGCCCTGTCTGTGGCTATTGTATCATAGAAAAATTATTGCAGCAAGTTGAAGCTGGGAAAATCATACGTTAGGTAGACCATGACCCAAGAAAGACAAACAAATCTTGTTTTCTATCAGTCAATGGGTTCGGAGAAGTTATTATTTACTTTACAGACATAACATTAAGAAAGGCGGAAATATTTTGATTGACCTTTCATATAAGTGAAGCGTTTTCATTTTCTTAAGTCAGATGTAATTATACCAGTAATGGATCTTCAGCGCTACAATTATTAGAGGACTGCGAATTCTTTTATGAAACTTCTGCTCATTTGATAATTAATTTTTAAAAAATTTTGAAGTCAATGCTGCACGAAACAGCCCCTAGTTCCGTGCGGAAAATTACACTGTTACGCCATTGGCAGTGACAACAAATCTTCTACCGTGTCTCTTCATCTGCATTAACTCTAACCCTGCTTTTCCACCCTCCACTTTTCTTTCAGACAACCTTAATTCACACACATCATTCTTCACTCACAGCCTCCAACGCTTACTGCCTAATTTAGGTTACCACCGAGAATCTACTTTACCATCTCCACGAACCGTCCTGATCAAGTGGTAGCCAAGCAATCATCCAAGCTGTCCTTCTCGTTTACTCAGTATCAGGAAAAACGGAAATTCGTTTCAGTTGCTCCGTGATTGCTGATTCTCCCGTACCCGCTCTAAATGTCAAAGCATACTCTATCAGCCATTATTTCTCTTTCTGTTTAATTATATCCCTCGCCATATGTTATAGGCGTGAAGCTGACCACATCACCCCTAGTGTGCCGATGTTAAGAAAATATGAGCCTAACACCATATTCTCAATATGCCTCAATGGGTATTGTCACGGAGAGTTATGTTCATTGAATTTTCTATATCCTCTTCTTTTTCCTTCACCCATATTCTCTAATTTTATTATCGCAGTTTACCTTTTTCCTGTATTTTTTTTTTTTTTTTGCATCCATTCGTTTGCGAAAAATATTTTCATCCTCATTCCTAACGTTTACCTGTTTCGTTTCTAATACTAGTAACGCAATTATTGCATAAGACGTGAAGTCCCTGGGCGGACTGACATTAGTGTTAGAACACGTCCCAGCAGACAGCTGTCTACAGTTTCCCCCTGGGACGGTGTTTCTTCGGCTTAGTTTCTGGGCCTGTAGCGTGAAAATTCACTCCGCCAGACATGGCCGGCAGACGGATTGTCTACATTTTGCAGCAATTATGAGAGCTTTCGTCAGAATAGCTCCGGCGGAGTGTGGAAATCGCCCATGCACTGCAGACGGTTGTCTGAGATTTGCAACTGACACGCGCACTCTCGGTTACTGATGGCAGTTACGGCATGCTGATCAGCGTGAGGCGTGAAGTAGTAGAAGTGTCAGTTCATGGGTGTCTTCTAGTTGACGTAAGGTGTTTTACACGTAAAAGGGGAGATTATTTCGTTTGCGAAATAAGTTGGGGCTTTTGTCTAATTTTAAGATATTGGCCCGAGTTTGAAACTAACTTCACTCATTCTCCATTTTACAGTAGACGTGGTCACTTCGTTCTAGAACACCTAAACTTATAAGTGATGTCTCTTAGTTTCGTTGTGATACGTAGTTCTGTTTGAGGTAAAATATTATATCTAGTATATCTAGTATTTTGCGAAATGTTTAAAGTGGTTAATCGTTTATTTATTTCCCTAGTTAGATTTGGTGCAGAGCGATTAATTTATAAGTCTGTATTATTTTCTAGTGACACATACAGTGGAAAGCAGAATAAATTATATTTCTAGCTTAACAAACATGTAGCCATAATGAATTTAATTTAACTGCTAACTACTTAGTCGAGTATATTTTTCTAAACAAACTTAAAAATGCTAGATGCATCATGAGTGGTGACGGAAATACGCAGATATTCCTAATTCATGACGAGGGATTTTTTTTTAATATAACTTATTTCACGGGAAGCTTTAAATATAAGTCAAGCTGTAGGCTTGCCGTTTAAAATGTAAGTTATAACGAGTACATATTCTGTATATTATATTATATGTTGTTTTTCTTCATTCAGCGAATACTGGGGTAAACCCAACTTGCCGGCGTTTAGTAAAGAGACATACTTGTGAGAAGCATAGACATTTCCTATCTTTAACCACGTGGGTTTTTTTTTCAAGTAACACTGGTCTGACAGTGCATGTGCCATCAGAGATAAACAGTAATACCAATCCCACTAACGGTTGCTAAAGACTAATGTTTATACTGGGCTTCTGAGCCAGTTCATATTTCTTCTCAAATTGAAATATACATGCTGCCTGGCGGCGAGAATAAATTTCAAGAAATAACATTAACATTTCCGACATTATCGAAAGAGTGGATAGTGAACCAAGACTATCTGTTGAGCAGTTGTCCACTGTTCAACTTTTTCCAAAGTAAGGGAATCCTCGTGTTTTAGACTGTGTGCCCGTTTAAAATCGCTTACCCAAAACTGATTCAAGTGACATTAACAGTAAATCTAAAATTTAAACTGGTAAAGTGAACGCTCCCCGAAGACAGTGGAAGAAACCTGTATTTACAGAGCTGGGATTCGCTTTATCCAAAGAATCCAGATTCACTGTAGAGAAGTGTCCTAAGGTTGCGCCAGACGGTGATCAACATCAAGTTTTTTTAGGTAAGCATGAAAGCCAGGGTACCCTGATGAAAGAACCGAGTGAAAGTGACGGAAGGATGTTCGTTGTTTAAATGCACCCACTTTGTAATTTTTCCTTATGAAAGACTTGCTGCTTAATTTAATTGTTCCTTTAGAATAGATACTGCTGTCATAAGTCAGTTCTTACCTTCAAGAAAGGGGACAATATTAGACCCTAACCATATGCATCTATAACTCTTTGGGCCATCATCTGTCATCCTAACGGGACTGTGGGCTAAACCTAGAGTTAAGATCATAACGGGGCTATCATCCTTGTAGCATTTTCTTGAATTTGACGACTATTTGTATATGTTTTTTTCCTTGATGTATTTTTTTTAGGTGTGGTGAGAAGATTTTTTTTAGATGATAATTAAAATCTCTCTTGAACTAATCAGTGCGTTGGTCAGCTCGTTCTAGTATATATATATATTCATTGTTATAGATTTCCCACGTGTGTGTGTTTAACTGTCGTCACGTGTATGTGCGTGCCCGTGAGATAGATAGAAATATGTGTAATATATATATCTGTGTTTAGACTGTCTGACGCCTTAAAAGCTGTCGTAGAGGATAGGTGAAAGAGAGAAGATTTCCTCGATTTTCCAGAGACAGCCTCTATATCACAGTCTATCATCTCACTTGTGGAAATTCTATTTTTCTTTTTTACTAACTCTCACGGTGTCTATCACCTATTCTAACCTATTCAGAAGGGACCAACCCAAGTCTTAATTCTCCTATCAAAAATCTACGACAGGTGTGTAACCTTACCTCTATTATACCTTGTTTTACCATGTATTTAAAAAAAACAAGGTTTTCTCCTTACGTATGTTTTCCTGTCTAAACCTCTTTTAATCTGTCTCTTACCTCTTTCCCTAAAATGTGTAATTTGAGTGTGTGCTTTCTACACGTACCGACCGCTTTCTACCAGAACTCTAGATTTTCTGTAAGTTAGAAGTAACTACTCCTATGACACATTAGCCTGCTGGATATTGACGACATCTCGGTACCGGTATCTTCGATTGTGGGACATTTTACATCAACGATGGGCAACCCAGTAATTGATGGAATCTACTTTAGACACACCGAACTATCTAAAGATTTCTTCTTCTTCTTCTTCTTCCATCCTTAGCCACCAACCAGCAAAGCAGTATGTGGCCAGTACGCCTAGTGGCGTCTTAGGGCAACAACAAATTGATCAATCTATCGCTGTTTCCACCACGCCTAGTGGCGTCTTTGTGGAACAGAAACAGACCAAACAATCTATCGTTGTTTCCGTAATCAGATTGGTTGGCAAGCAGGTGATCAGCCCACTGTGCAAAGTTTTTACGGGATGGGGTAAACAGCCCCATGCCCAACCCTCCTTAGTCGCTTTTTACGACATGCGTGGTAGGGTGCAGTGTTACTATTCTTTGCTCCCCTTTCGGGCCCCGGCAACACACGGGTGCAGAACATTATTGATGAAAGATAATTGCTTCTTTCGTATACGTGGATTAAGCTACAACAAATCTAAAGATTTACTATGATAAAATCATGTTTGTTTTCAGATTACATAGTATTTGGAATTTGGAATAAGTACAGCCTGTGTAACCTAACCTTTGAGGTGAAGACAGGAGTATGACAGGGATGCCCCTGATCAACCACTCTATTTTTAACAGTCATAGATTGGGTGATGCGCCAGACAACAGAGGACAGTCCGAGAGGAATAAGATGGACTACATTTTCTACATTGGAAGATCTGGAATATGCAGATGACATTGCACTACTAGCACATTCACATCAACACATCCAGGAAAAAACGGATAGACTTAATAATTTTAGCCAGCAGGTGGGCTTGAACATGGAATTCACAGAGAAGGAAGAGGTCAAGACGCTCAATGTCACACAACCCTGAGCCCATAAGTAAAATTCAGCGAACTTTTGGCCAGACAGACACCATCACATACCAAGGATGCTGTAAACACCAGACGGCAGGACATGCACCACATCATAGCTGGCAAAGACACTGGAGCAACATCAGAATGAATAAGGCAAGAAACGCCACTATGCGTGATGGCCACTGACTGCTTTGACGGTCGGCGGCTAAGGATCAAAGAAGAAGAAAGAAGAACAGCCTGTGTGTATTTTTTTTTCCTAAGCCGGAAGATCTGTTCTCTGCAATTTCACCAAAATAGCTGCGAAAAATACAAAATAAATTATACTTTACCAAATGGCAACTCCACTTCACAGAATAGATTACTTTCTTATCTGATGTGCATTACGAATGGAGTAAATTTAGCAAGCTAGCTTGTAGGTTTTCGTTGGGAACGTAAACAAGTGAATTTGATCATAGGAATACTGAGTTGTAAATGCCGACGGAAAATTCTTTCATTTATTTACTCATTCATTCATTAATTCATTCATGTATTCAATAATTCACTCATTTTACTTCACTTATTCATTCATTAATTCATTCATTCACTCATTCATTCATTCACTCATTCATTCACTCATTCATTCACTCATTCATTCACTCATTCACTCATTCATTCATTCACTCATTCATTCATTCACTCATTCATTCATTCACTCATTCATTCACTCATTCATTCATTCACTCATTCATTCATTCACTCATTCATTCATTCATTCACTCATTCATTCACTCATTCATTCACTCATTCATTCGCGCATTCTTTCATTATCTAATTAATTCACGCATTCATTCATTCATTCATTCACTCATTCATTCATTCACTCATTCATTTATTAATTCATTCATTCACTCATTCATTCATTCACTCATTCATTCATTCACTCATTCACTCATTCATTCATTCACTCATTCACTTATTCATTCATTCACTCATTCATTCATTCACTCATTCATTCATTCACTCATTCATTCATTCACTCATTTATTCACGCATTCTTTCATTATCTAATTAATTCACGCATTCATTCATTCTTTCATTCTTTCACTCATCCATTCATTCATTCATCATCCTTAAGCTTCCCACGGAACCTAGGTCTTCAACAAACTTAGACTTCCTGTCACGTGCATCAGCTCAAGCTCTTTCCATGTCTTCTTCAACCTCTTCATGTCTGTCTCCAGTTCTAGATGTCTTTAACTGATAAATTCTCCCCCCCCCCCCCCCCCCCTCCTCTATCAACTAAAAATCTACCAAATTATCCCTTGTGATCAACCAGTAAAAAGCGATCGACCGGTTGCCGACTCCTGTTTAACATCCTATATATCGTTTCGGATTGGTTAAACATAAATAAATAATTACATTTACCGCGGATAAAGTAAGTTCTCTGTCGCGGGTTTCCTGTGTTGAGTTGTGTTTTGTTGATTGCCAATGAAGTATAAGCCCAAAGTTGTCAAGAGGATAGACGATAAGTGAACACTCAACCTTCACATCACGTACAATATTATGCTGAAGAAACCGCTATGATCGCCCGACATCTTTATTAATATCACTTTGAACAATAAATGAGATTCACGTATAAAGCAGACTAATGAATAATATGTTCTGGTATCCCCACTGATACCCACATCCTCACATTCACTTCATAGGATGGACGTATAAAATAGTTCTTCATTTAAGTGATTCGCATTCCACAGGACACACTTGGACACGTTGGGCGCGCATGGACACTTCCAAGACCTCTCACCAAAGACCAATCACACACTGGACCACGTATGGACACATCGAATGGCTCTCGTACAAGATCAGACGCTTGCGTTAAACACACGTCCGATCATCCAGAAGGGCTGACGCCAAAGACATTTGTAACAACTCTTACGTCATGCTTACGTCACGCTTAACAATTACGTTATCAATCTTACTAGGTGACGTAATGCACACCATGCGTTCATTGGGCGTGCTATGTGGTACAGAAACAACACAAAACAAAGTTAATTGACGTTTGTGCACCCCAAAGCAGCTCCCAACATCCTCATACTTTATACAAAAACGAACTCCTTATATAACCACCAGCTATGCACAATGCTACAATATATGTACGTGGAAGTGAACCTATGTCTGTGAGGCTAATTACTTCATCATTGACTCTTGAAATCATCCACACACTTCCAGGGATTCCCCCTGTGGTAAAACTTGTTGAGAACACAGCAATGCAGACAAAGCTTGGAGAAGTCACTTGAGCCCCAGGCGTAATTCTTTGACATTAACTGCATGCAGAAGGATCTCAATATGGACCCCCTTGGAGTGATAGCAACGCAGGGGACCAGATGTGACGATCCTTTAAATGCAAGTCAAGCTGGAGAAACTAGAGCTCATGACTTCAACTCATTAAACACATTTCGGAATGACAGAAAAGCCACAGAAAAAGTCTAGATCTACAGTGTAGATAATAACAAGGAGTCTTCAACTTGGTATTGGCTGGTAAAGAGTGAGAAGCTCAGCAGTCCTAGTTCATGGCAAAAATGGATTGTTTCTTTAGCGCAGCCTGTGTTTGCCGTTTAACAACAAAAATATTGCTATCACATTATCATACGTGAATTTCTTCATAGATCTTGTTACCTGTCGCTGCTGTACATTTTCCGGTAAGATGTATTTTTTTAGGGCTAGAATTGATTTTAAAAATCTTAATCGAGTAATAGATTTTTTTTAAATCGGAGATTAATCAATCAATTTCGAACAATTTGATAAAGTATAGAAAATCATAAATAACATTTCTTTTAAATCATTAATGACTTTAATGATTTTACTTGTTATAAGGCAACATCGTCCTGAAAATGTAAAGAAAATACTGAAAAGTCACAATCAAACAATTTATTATCATTGACCATACTTCCTAAATTCCATATTCCAAACCTCTAGCTATCGCATTTAAGCAACAACAAAAATTAATATGTCTAAAAATGGAATAACCTTTTAAAACGTATGCTAACAATTAATCGATTAAAAAACTTTACCCGATTAATTGATTAATTAATCGTTAAAGATCCAAGCCCTAATTTTTTTAACGTGTCAAACCGTCTTCTAAAGACCAATCCCGGTTTATTTTAATTACGGGTCGATAACCCAGAAGTTTTTTTTATTTTTTGAATCTACTTTAGTAACACTGAGCACTGTAAAGATCTACCATATATATATACATATATATATATATATATATATATATATGTGTATGTGTATTGTTTGTATGTGAGAGATTTTAGCGGGTGGGAAAGTGAGATGATAAACCTTACAAAGAAAAGATCGCGTTCCTATCTCACGCAGTTCACGAATATATTTTAGTAGCCAGCTCGAGAGTTTTCACTGGGAATGCTGAAAATGTACCCTTGATCCCGGGGACACAGCGATTTTAAATGCCGGCGGAGGAGATCTAGTACAAAATTGTTCTAGTTTAATAAGTCTTTTTTAATTTTGCCCGCAGTCGCCTAAAAGACTGGGATCTAATGGTAGATCGGGATTGACTGATTGCCGACATCTGATCTGAATTATAAATGATAAAAAAAAATACCAAATACTAAATGGAATTCAAAGGCAGATTAGATGGTGGTGTTACAAAATGGCTTATATAAGAGTCTGTCAAAGTAAAGAAACAAGACACCAATTCTGAAGAAAGTCTGAGAAGATAAATTAAGATGAGAATTAAAGTGACTGTAAAGGATGAGACTTATAGCTTCAAGGGTGAGAACCTAGATTGCCTCTCCATCGCCACTTGTGACTTGTTTTTACAGCTACTGCCTCACCACCTCTTGCTCAGGCTGAGATAAGGTTTCCACTACTTACTATCTACAGACACAACTGTACAGTTAAAGAATACAGGTGCAGTATAGTAAAAGACAAACTGATCCAGTGCATATTTATAAGTTTATTAAACAAAAATTTTTAAAACAACAATAACGTGCAAATTCGCACAACCTGGAAAAAAAGAACAAATAAATGAATGACACAAATATCAAATTACCACGCTCTCTTCCACATCTACACGAAGCAAATAAGGTTAAAGAAATATAATGGGCGGGGGGGTCTCTAAGTAAGAGCCACCACCAACTGAACACTACTATTACTAACTAAATACACTGTGGAGTCCCACACACCACAAGGCTACACTCCACTAGTTTTCACTCTGTCCCTTTTATCCAGTCAGAGGAAGAATTATTAACTTATCTGATTAAAATGTCTCAAGGCGCTCCCGGCTGTCCTACACAACTAACTTCTACACAACTAAATTCTACACCACTGAATTCTGCAGAACTAACTCAGAGTCTCCCCTCCAAGTATTATCTATCTAACTCTTCAGTTCCTGAAAACAACTAACTCCACTCTCTCCCCTCTCCTTCAGTCCTGGGCCTTCCTGTCTGTCACGTAGGTCTTTATGTCATTAAATTACCTACATCTTCTTCCTATTCTCTCACCCTAATCCTTTCATTTATATTCTTTCCATACTTGTTTTTCCTGTATTTTTCGCATCACTCGGTTGCGAAAAATATTTTCTTCAGTATTTTTAAACTTTACCTGTTTTTTTCTCAAAACTGAGAATCGCGCTAGGACGATATTACGTAGATGTCAGGGCTGCAGGGCGTCAGAAGGCGTGATAAGTCGGTTCGCTGAACATAGGACGTAGACAATAGTCTACATTCTCACCGAGCGCGCGAGTTTCTTCTCGGCATAAGTCCCGGTGAGGTGTGATACTTTACATCTGCACCGGTCAGTATTCAGACATTTGTCTGAAAAATCCCCAAACTGACACGGCGCTCACTGTGGGCCATGGTCAGCTGTAGTGTGAAAACTGCCCTGCATTGGAGACAGGTTGTCTGAGATTTGAAACTGACACGCGTACATCTTGGTCAGTGGTGGCAGTTACGACATGTTAGGTGTGAAAACGTATCGTTTAAGCCGGAAAGGGGAGAGCATTTCGTTCTACGAAATAATAGTTCATCCTTTGTCTGGTTTAAAATATTAACCCACGTTTGAAACTATTTCATTTCACTCAGTAACTTTGCAGTTAGACTAGAACAACCTTCGTTCGATTTCTAAATAATCTCTGTAAATAGAGATGGCCTTAGTTTGGTCGAAGTGGTTTAACGTTCTTAGTAATTCTGTGGTTGAGGTATATTAATATTATATATAATAGATATCTAGTTTTGTGAAGTGATTTAGTGTTAAAATCGCCGATTCCATTTTAAACTAGTTCTGTGTGCAGAGTGAATATTTTGATAGTTTGTTATTTCTTAAATCGTCGAGTTGCAGTGGAAATACAAAATAAATTATATTTTTAGCTTACTAAACAAGTAGCTGAAATAAGTTTAATTTAACTGTTAAATACTCAGTCGAAACTGTTTTAATAACAAACTTATAAATGCTAGATGCTACATCAGTGAATAGTGACGGAATACGAAGATATTCCTAAATTCCTGATGATTGATTTTTATATAACTTACTTTATGGGAAGTTTTAATTATAAGTCAAGCGGTCGGCTTGCTATTTAAAATGTAAGTTATATTGAGTAAATATATGTAAATTATTTGATATGTGTTCTTTCTTTTATATAGTGAAACGGTGGTACCCAACTTGCCAGCGTTTAGTAACCTGAGAGACATATTTGTGAGAAGCATAGACATTTCCTATCTTTAACCACGTGGGTTTCTTTGTTTCAAGTAACACTGGATCTGACAGTGCATATGCCATCAGAGAGAGACAGTAATAGCAATCCCACTAACGGTTTCTAAAGACTAGAAATATATATTGGGCTTTTGAGCCAGTTCAAATTGCTCCACAAATTTAAATGTACATGCTGCCTGGCGGCGAGATTATTACAAGAAACATTAAACCATCCCGACAGAGATTGTGACTAGTATTGTGGTGACAAAATATAGTACCTTCCTGGAAGTAGACACCGATCTGACATTCCTTAATTCTAGAATCCAAAGCTAATGACATTGTGCTCTGCTAACTTTCGTGCCTGGACAAAATTTTATGTGACTTAATCAGACATTCGAAAAATTAGAACCCCCAAGGAATCGTTCCCTGAGAGTTTAGTACGTCTTTTGGAACTGGGGATTTCTTGGTCAAGGACTGCATCTTCGGGTCTGTGTGAAGGTCCTAGAATTAGTATGTTCCTAGAGGCAGCGAGCAAAGTTGTGAGTATACATGTGTAAGAAAGGCCATGGCTGGATGAATGAGAGTACACAGGTCTGAGTGTTATTTTACCGATGTATTATCGTCCCACATTTACTGTCTTAATTCTTTTTGTTTAACCTGCAGAATTTGTTACTATTTGCTAGAGTTTCTTTACTTCTTAGGTTAAATCAGATTTACCAAACTCTGTGCATACATTTACGAGAAAAGAAGAAAAACTCTTAGCCTAAACCCTACGTATCTATAACTCTTTGGGCCATCATCTGTTCTCTTAACGGGGCTGTGGGCTAAACCTAGAGCTAAGATCATAACGGGGATATCATCCTTGTAGCATTTTCTTGAATTGTATGACTATTTGTATATGTTTTTTCCTTGATGTATTTTTGGTGTTGTGAGAAGATTTTTTTTTTTTATGATAATAATAAAAATCTCTCTCTTGAACTAAATCAGTGCGTTGGTCAGCTCGTTCAAATACATATAAAATCATTTTTTATAGATTTCCCACGTCTGTGTGTTTAACTGTCGTCACGTGTATGTGCGTGCCCGTGAGTAGATAGAATTATATGTAATATATATGTGGTTTAGACTGTCGGACTCTGAAAAAAAAGCCGTCGTAGAGGATAGGTGAGAGGGAGAAGAATTCTTTTTCGCTTTCAGCGACAGCCTCTATACCACAGTCTATCATCTCACCACTCGTGGAATCTATTTCATTTTTTCAAATTCACACTGGGACTCTCACTCATTTCAAGCTATTCAGAAGGGACCAACCCTAGTCTTAATACTCCTATCCGAAATCTACGACATTGTCACTATCGGCTTCGTCTGAGGCTCAGATGCGTTACCCTTCGTCGGGTACCTCCTCCCGTTAATATTAGAGAAGCATGATATCCCTCTCTCCTCCCCAGAATAACGGATGAAGGGGCCCTTGGTGACTATATATATATAAATATATATATATATATATATATATATATATATATATATATATATATATATATATATATATATATATATATATATATATATATATATATATATTTGTGCCTCTGGCTGTAGATCTAGAAATGATGATGGCACTCAATTCTCACACACAAACGACGATTTAAACCGCTTCGTGTTTTGGCCTACTGCTTTATTGTGGCAGTATGTAAATAATACAAGGAAACGTAGCCTGGTGCATACTGGGCCGTAGGAGCCAAGCGCTCAAATTTCTAGGCAATTCCACGCTGAGGTATATGTTCCCCCAAATCAGGAGAATCCATAATGCCTCTCAGTCTTGCAGACGTAACTAGAGGCGCCCGTTACTTTGTGTGTACCCAGATTTCAATTATAATGATGTCTCTTGCCTCCCTCCCCGAGAAGGCAAAGTCCGTTGCAGGCTTAGGGTTACCTACAACGCCGTGAATCGCTGAAAAAAATAACATATATACAACCAATTCCCTACAACCATAATTCAACAACATTACCTACACTAATATTCACATACACCCCGTTTCCCATACCATAATTAAAAACTACAAACTAAATACAAGCTCTCATGCTCTACCCTATTTCTGCCCTCGGGTCAGACTTAACAGCTCACCCCTTCCCCTCTCTTTCACAGACAACAGCTTGTCTCTTACGCTTAACACAGACGCGAACTGACCTGATTGCTTCTGATTCGAGTTCGTGACCTAGGCAGATACGCGTCACAACACCGCTTCACTGTCTCCCAATATTATAAATTTACTAAATAATTCCCCAGCAATATTCTTATATTACAGGCAGCCCGTGGAAGGTTATTAAAATAGCACAAATATTTACACACAAATGTAAACACTATATCTCATAATACTAAACACCCTTCACCTCCCTCCCCCTCCCCCCCCCCGTATCCTTCTGAGCTAAATTATATACACATGGCCACTTAGGCACACACACACACACACACACACACACAAAACTCCACGTACATACGCTTCTATTTTATCATAACCTAATGAGGTTACCCTGAACTCGCTATTACGTTACACAGTGCTTACGTCAGGCTTAAGCCCCTATACTCATACAGTTAAATATATCAAAACAGCGCCACTATATCCAAGAAACTCGCTCGCTAGACATCGTATAATTATCAATACAACTTACACTACCCTGGATATAGCATTTAGAAGTCAGGTAATTGATGGCAACTACAGACTAATAATTAAAATAATCCCATTAGAAGGCTTACTCTGTCTTGCTAAAAACCCTAAGTCAAAGTTCCTTCACATCAACTATCTAATTCTAAGTACATACATACCAAGACTTCAGAATATCCCTTCAGGCAAACTGAATTTAGGTCTGACAATATTCACGGCAATAAAATTCCAGGACTGAGAGACGACTAACGAGCCAGGGCCTGTTTTAAAGTAAAAATTATCTGATGCAACTTAGGAACACGTGCACGAGAAGACAGACACGATACTTAATAGATCTAGAATTATCTCCAACAACATGAAACTTCCTCCAATTTGACATAATAACGGGACTACCTCCTAATTTAAAATCGAAAACAATCGTAAGGGTTTCCCTGAAACAGCATAACATTATCTTAACATATGACAACAGTTACCACAGAAAGCAGCTACCAATCGCCAAGCGAACGCCTGAAATCGGAGATCAAAGGACTAGTTCCGTGAGCAAACACGAAGAAGGTTCGCTCCGATAAAGCAGACAAAAGATGTTACTTACGTAAAATCACCTCATCACAGACCACTTACAAGTCCCGCTATGCATGTATAATGAAGGCCAGCACGAAACAAAGCCGATTACCGCCGTGTGTTTACCTAATGTAACATCAATTTACTGACCGTCTTCCTGCACTATCCCCGCTAAGAATGAAACAAAATAGATCAAGCAAAATGCAGGTAGAGGTTACCACCACGCCGTAAAGAAAAGGGTTTTGGTGGTGTTCCTGCAGTTATTAGAACCATGGCAAGAAATGAAAACATCAAAAAATCTGAAAACCTGATTAAAAATAGAAGAGAAAAAGAAACAACCATAATAATAAAAAATAACGGACGGGTTGAAAATAAAAATAACAGTCAATTTACAACAGGTGAACTGCCCAGTCGAACCACAAAACAAGAAAGCCCCATAACCACCAGAACAAACAATGAACAGCAAAAAGCAAGCTTACTCATTGTCGCAGAGAGATTTATGATTAATAAATTTCTATATCTTTTCTTTATTCTACCTGTGTCTTCTACTTTATTATCGCTCTTTTATCCGTTCTTTTTTTCGCATTCGTCTGATTGTGAAAAATAAAACTCTCCCATTCATACCTTCGCCTGTCTCTTTTCTTATGTAGCAACGCATTTTTATTGCTGTTAAGCTAGGTTCGTGAGGAGACCGAATAGTGTGAAATTCGTCTCGACAGACATATGATGGCAGACATATCGTCTAGCATTTTCATCTGACACGGCGCTCTTGGTTAAGTTTCTCGGTGTTAGGTGTGAGAAGGCGCCAACATGCATCGCTGGGAAATGACCAGAGGTAGCTGTAGGTGTTAGAACGAGCACTGACAGTTCTATTGCTGGCGCCTGAGTTAATGTGAAGTGTTAAGACGGGACGCTATTTCGGGTTTTTAAGAATGGCGTGCATCCTTTGTCCGTTTTCATATATTAAACCCCAGTAGTTAGACTTCAGGCATTCAGTACTCCTAAGTTGCAGTAGATGGATCGCTTGTGCTAGAGTATAAGCTTGTATAGCGAAGTTCTTAGTTTTCTCGTCAAATTTTTGCCGAGCTTACCTATCTAGTGAATAAATTCTAGTTTCGTGGTGATTTCTGTAGTTCTGTTTGGAGGTAATATTATTTATCTAGTATTTTGTGAGTGATTTAAGTGGTAAATCGCCCATTTTATGTTCACTAGTTAGATTTCTGTGCAGAGGGATTAAATTATAAGTCTGTTATATTCTCTAGTTACTGCGTTACAGTGGAAAGCAGAATAAATTATTATTTCTAGCTTAAACTCATGCAGCTGTAAATAGATTTAATTAAATTGCTAGTAATCAGTCGAGAATATTTGAAACTAACTTATAACTGCACCGTTTCATCATTGAGTATTGACGAAATACGTGTGTATTTCTAATTCCTGATGATTGATTTTTTAAAAAAATGTAATATTATATTTTACGCGAGGATAGGAGGTGTGTATAATATTATGGTTAAGTATTTTGTACTTTTCTCTTCCTTGTACAGTTTTGGGTCAGCCCAACTTTTTCCAGCGGTTTTAGTACAACTGAGAGAAGAAACATTTTTTATCCTTAACCACGTGGGTTTCTTCGATTACGGAAACAACAGCAGATGGATTGATTTGCCGTTGCCCTAAAGACGCCAATAGGCGTGATGGGAAACAATGGCAAAGAAAACCTATCTGCTGTTGCCCTAAGACGCCACTAGGCGTAATGGCCACTGACTGCTTTGACGGTCGGTGGCTAAGGACGGAAGAAGAAGAAGAAGACGTGGGTTTACAAGTTAACACATGTCTGGTAGTGTGTGTGCCTCCAGAAATAGACAGAGTACAAATCTCACTAACGGTTTTAAAGACTAAATGCCTATACTGGGCCTTTAAGTCAGATTATATTTCTTCACAAACTCTCAGGTATATGCAGCCCCGTGGCGAGAAAAAAATTACAAAACATTAACATTCCGACATTTTGACTAATTGTGGTGTGACCAAATTAAATTTCTATACTGAGAGAAGGCACCGACCTGACATTCCTAGGTACTGGAAACCCTAAGCTATTGACACTGTGCTCGCTGTTAACTTTCGTGCCTGGACAATTTTAATGTGACATAAACAGATATCCTAAATAATAATAACCAAGGAAACGTTCCCTGAAGTAGTGAATTCAACCTGTCTTTGCGGAGCTGGGGTTCCCTTGGCCAAGAATAACACTGGAGATTCTGTATGTATATGTCCTAAAAATTGTTTTTCCAGAAGTTGCTACCAAAGCTGTAAGTACGAATGCAAGCGCGTGGCCACGGCTGAGATGAATAGAGTGAATGCAGGACTGAGTGATTCCTTTATTGTTGTATTTTTGGCACCCATTTTGCTGTCTTAAATTCGTTTAAGCAGTTTTTTTTTGTTGCTAATGATATTTTCCCTGGGATAGAGTAGAGTATCCGTTCTGTTCATACCTTTAAAGGGAAATCATAGAACATAGCGTATATATCTGTGACTCTTTGGGACTATCACTTTTTCTTCTAACGGGATCGTGGGCTCTACATAGAGGGAAAGGATTACACCTATGGGTCTATTGGTCTTTTGGTAATTCATTACCTTATATGTATTTTCTATTTTTGATATTAACATTTATGTGTTTTGGTAAGTTTTCCTTATGTTAATAAATTTACATAAACTTTATTCAAGCGTGTCGGTCACCTCGTTCCAAAATATCAATATTTCATTGTTATAGTTGTTCCACGTCTGTGCGTCTAACTGTCGTCACTTATGTGTGTGTGTACGTGAGTGGTATATATATATATATTTAATATATATGTTTTTAGACTGTCTGACTCCTCTAGATCTGTTGTAGAAGCTAGGCTGAAATAGAGAGAAAATTCTCGATTTAAGGGACAGACTCTATTAATATCTACCATCTCACACGTGGAAATCTATTTCTATTATTATCTCTCACTGTTGCTATCGCTTATTCAAATCTATTCAAAAGGGACCAACCCAAGTCTTAATTCCCCTATCAAAAATCTACGACACCCATCCATAAAATTATAAGGAACAAACCAAGAATTAGTAAGAACAAATTTATTTATAACAGAAGCCACACAAATGGGTGGTTAAATCAGAGCCAAACTGTAATAAAACACAATTTTGAACAACTTTGTCGGAATGATATGTCCAAGAAGACTGACACTAAGTCCTAATGTCAGTCTGGAAGATGAACGATAAAAAAAGAGGAATTTATACATATAGGGCATCTCGCAGTTAAGACATGTTGGGACAGGTATATATATATATATATATATATTTTTTTTAAACAAAGTATCCCGTTCAAACCTCTATGGGTTATAATTAAGATAGCAGGCAGATATCCAGTTGCATGAATGAAGAATAAGATTTCACAGTACAGCACCAAATGAAAAGCGTGCTTTAGAATAAACTCAGTAGAATATCAATTAAACAACATACTTCATTCATTCAAATATTTATTCCATTAAACTGCCCAAGGGTCTATGCCAGGGGTCGGCAACCCGCGGCTCGCGAGCCGCATGCGGCTCTTTGAGCCATCTCGTGCGGCTCTCGGCTCTCTACTTCTTAACTCTTAGTGAATGAGGGATACCATGTGATTTTGATTTTTTTTCATGCAGCTCTCCAATTTGTTAAAATGGAGACAAAATTAAATATTTGGCTCTTTGTCACCAAAAGGTTCCCGACCCCTGGTCTATGCCATCAACAAACGTCTGCTATGTCCTTCTGTCACGTGCCATAGCTCAAGTTCTTTCCATGTCTTCCTAGTCATTATCACTTGTGTCTTCAGTTCTCTTCTCCATATTTTATCTGTCTACCTTGGCTTCTGTTGTCCTGGGGATTCCAGATTGAGGAATCCACTTTTTACCATTTGTGGGTAATGTTCACCCTGAGCGCCGCCCAGATCATATCGTTTACTTTGTACTTGGTATCGGAGTTTACAAGAATTAAGGTATCATGACCATTTGATGGACAAACTGACCTCGACCGGCGATGGACACCTATTCTGATGCAGTCGGCTCGGAATTATGTGCTCGATCCAATAAAGTTAAAACGCTTCGGACGGAACATTAAACTCCGATACCAAGTTACAGAGTAAACGAAAATTACGATATGATATGGACGGCGCTCAGGGTGAACATTACCCATGCATTGTTTTCACTCTCTTTCTAATTACACACTTTTTTTTAGCTAATCAAAATACTATTTTTTCCTATGTCAGTAACATTTCACTTGTTTATAAAGTGCGTCTCTTCTTTTCCTTTCTCTTTCTTATTGGCCTTCTATGTTTCCATTGTAACACCAACCTTTGGTTGTTTTACATTCTGTCATGTCCTTCTTCAAAACATGTGTGATCTTCATTGAACATTCCACAACTTTTTTATAGCAGAGATTCTATCAATAATCTCCACTGATGTTAGTGTCACGGTCTGTTGATGTTAGTGTCACGGTCTGTTGATGTTAGTGTCACGGTCTGTTGATGTTAGTGTCACGGTCTGTTGATGTTAGTGTCACGGTCTGTCGATGTTAGTGTCACGGTCTGTACCACGCTACTTCTATCCTAAGAGATTTGTAACGTGCGGAATAAAAAAATAAAAAAACGAGATCTTGGTTGTCCGAAGATATTCTGAAATCCTGAACATCTGTTTAACTTCCCAGGGAACAGGCTATAGCAAACTAGCAAACACGTGAGGTATTCTGTCAATATATTCCTTACACGAGAGTAAGATAGATTTAGCCAGGAGATACGCTACTTCTGGCACAATGATTTTCAGTTTTCTGTTTGAAGCAACTTAACCCGGGGTTAGGAGTGGACCCAACCTACCCTACCCATTTCCATTTGCCCGTTTAAAAAAAAAAAAAAAGAGAGAAAAAAAAAACTCTGATAAACGAAAAATGAAAATTTGATTTTGGATAGATTTTTTTCGTAGCCCATCAGGAAACATTCGAGACAAATTTGACACTATCATACATAATTTAAACATCACTTCTAGTCGTACGTATCTCAGGCTTATAGCTGGATCAAGTTAAACACAAATTAATTGTTTTTTTCCATATATATTCTTATCGTCATCATTTTCCTTTACGCTTCTAATGGAGCATGGAGCCACAGCTGTAGATGGTCCCCTTGCAGGAAACCTGTACCAAGCAGTCACATGCTGTTGCAGCAGTAGTTCATGTGGCAATTTATTTTACATGATGAGGTTGCCAGCCATAGGTGCAGCCTCACATTAGTCACTTTGTAAGAAATGCACCTACTTAGCCCTTCTTTCTTCAACAGCCTCTTGATTTTCAACGCGATAGATTTACGTTCTTAGCCCTTCTTTCTTCAACAGCCTCTTGATTTTCAACGTGATTTACGTTCTTAGCCCTTCTTTCTTCAACAGCCTCTTGATTTTCAACGCGATTTACGTTCTTAGCCCTTCTTTCTTCAACAGCCTCTTGATTTTCAACGCGATTTACGTTCTTAGCCCTTCTTTCTTCAACAGCCTCAAGACGTTATTCTGAATGCGACAGTTACATTTACTTAGTCCATCTATTTTCAACAGCCTCACGACTTTATTTTTAATGCAACTGTTAAAACTACTTAGCCCT
This sequence comes from Oreohelix idahoensis, assembly GCA_024509875.1. NCBI lineage: Eukaryota > Metazoa > Mollusca > Gastropoda > Stylommatophora > Oreohelicidae > Oreohelix > Oreohelix idahoensis. The sequence goes on along the minus strand of JAMPIV010012846.1, from coordinate 388,849 downwards.
TCCTTCTTCAACAGCCTCAAGACATTATTTTGAATACAACAGTTACATCTACTTAGCCCTTCTTTCTTCAACCGCCTCAAGACATTATTTTGAATACAACGGTTACATCTACTGAGCCCTTCTTTCTTCAACAGCCTCAAGACATTATTCTGAATACAACAGTTGCATCTACTGAGCCCTTCTTTCTTCAACAGCCTCATAACATTATTATAAATACAACAGTTACATCTACTGAGCCCTTCTTTCTTCAACAGCCTCAAGAGATTATTTTAAATACAACATTTATATCTACTTAGGCCTTCCTTCTTCAACAGCCTCAAGACATTATTTTGAATACAACAGTTACATCTACTGAGCCCTTCTTTCTTCAACAGCCTCAAGACGTTATTTTGAAAACAACAGTTACATCTACTTAGCCCTTCCATCTTCAACAGCCTCAAGGCTTTATTTTGAACACACCAGTTACATCTACTTAGATCTACTATCTTTAACAGCCACCAATTGTATTTTCAAAGTGACATTTACATGTTCTTAAGTTGTTCTTTGGTCAACAAACTCAAATTGTTACTTTGAATACGTCATTTACATAGTCTTCTTCTTCTTCTTAATCCATATCGACAAAATACATAGAGAAACATTACCCACGCAACACCTTGAACCATGCATACACAGATGGATCAGTAACAAATGCAACAGAAAATGGAGGTGGAGGTGTCTTTCTGACCTTAAGCACTGGTGCACAAAATAAGCTGTCAGTGGCAACCAGACAATTCTCAAGTAACTTCAGAGCAGAGGCAGAGGCCTTGAAAACTGCGGCAGAGGTTATAATGACAGAGGAAAGCATAGACAGACAAGTTGCTTTCTTTACCGATGCACAGTCAGTGATTGTAGCATTGAAAAGCCAAAATAATACAGACCTGGATGACGTCAGAATAGTGCTCCACAAACTATGTCAACGATTCAAAAGTGTTGCGATCCAATGGATCCCATCTCATTATAACATCACCGGCAATGAAGAGGCTGACAGACTGGCAAAGGAAGGTGGAAATCTACCTCAGCCTGATGCAAGCGTAACTGTCGAGGAGGCAAAGAGTTTTATCAGAATCAGGGACAGAAACAAATGGGATGTAGAGCATCGATGTCACACACAAAATGATGTATATTACCAGCTCCACAGAAGAGAACAAGTGGTAATCTTCAGACTCCGCACTGGCCACAACAGATTGAGATACCATCTATTCAACAAGCTAAAGATAAGAACTACCGACCAGTGTAACTGTGGCACTGATAAAATGGCTGCTGAACATCTGCTTCAAAGTTGCCCAACATATGCGGAACAGAGAAAGCATATATGGCCGACACCAGGACCATTCATGGAAAAGCTCTAGAGATTCAAATAGCCTCAAACTGACTACTGCTTTCTTTGAAAACATTCAAGTGGACGTCTGAGAGTGTACGAAGAAGAAGATTTACATAGTTTTGTTTTCTTCTTTCTTCAACACCCTCAAATTGTTACTTTGAATTCGTCATTTACATAGTCTTATTCTCTTCTTTCTTCAACAGCCTTTAACCGTTGTTGTGTACGTGACATTTATTTCTTTATTTCTGTTTTCCTCAACAGCCTCTAATTGTTATTTTAAGTGTGACAGTTACATGCTCTTAACTGTTATTTCTTCAACAGCCTCCAATCGTTATTTTAATTGTGACAGTTACATGCTCTTAATTGTTATTTCTTCAACAGCCTCCAATCGTTGTTTTGAATGTGACTGTTATCGAGGCGAGCGGCCTGGAAGCTAAAGATCCTGACGGTAAGGAACATCTCAAAGTGTACATGTCTGTCAACAAATGAGGATAAGAAAATAATGCAGTCAAAATGATGTAGAAATTGTACTACTTGGGTGATTATAATGAAGTCTCTAACAATTCCCTCCTGTACGGCAGTATTTTATATGGGTCTACATTTACCTTTGAGTGTCCGATTTACAAGAGTGGTTAGAGCGCTGGCCTTCTGTGGCATAGGGTTACGCACCAGTCTAACCAGCTGTAAATGGGTAACTGACTCTGCTTATGAGTTAGGAAAAGTAAAGGCAGAGAGGAAGAGAACCTCTCGATGCCTTGATAGGCCTACTCTTTACGATTTCCAACTGTCTTGGGATTTTTAACGTAAATTAATATTAGACAAACATAAAGGTATGTTTTCAGGCACTCGTAAGAAATAAAGAAGTAGAACACTTGGACAACAGAAAAACAACAGACGTGAGTGGCTTACCCAGGGTTCGAACCCCGTACCTTCCGTACGACAACTCCGCCTAGCTATCAAGCAAATCACACTGACCCCACGGCCAGCTAGGCATCCCCAATAAAAAAGATTGGGGATGCCTAGCTGGCCGTGGGGTCAGTGTGATTTGCTTGATAGCAAGGCGGAGTTGTCGTACGGAAGGTACGGGGTTCGAACCCTGGGTAAGCCACTCGGTTTTTCCCTTCCTTATGGATTTTTAACGTGCGCAACTTGCACACGGGACCTCCGAGAAAGCTAGTAATCCGTTCTCACTCTAAACTGGCCACAACGGATTGGGATGCAATCTGTTCGACCAAGCTAGGAATGATAAGGCCACAACGGATTGGGATGCAATCTGTTCGACCAAGCTAGGAATGATAAGGCCACAACGGATTGGGATGCAATCTGTTCGACCAAGCTAGGAATGATAAGGCCACAACGAATTGGGATGCAATCTGTTCGACCAAGCTAGGAATGATAACTGCCAATGGGTGTAGCTGTGTCGCCGATAGGGTGACTGCTAAACATCTGCTTCAGGGATGCACAACATATGATGAACAGAACGGGCACATATGGCCGTCGCCTGTACCATCCTTGAAGAAACTCTATGGATATTACAAATAGCGTCAATCTGACCACTGCTTTCTTTAAAAATATCCAAGTAGACATCTGAAAGTGTTCGCAGAAGAAGAAGAAACCAAACAGGTTGAGTTCTATTGTAGAAAAACAGTGTGTGCGTTGTTTCTGTTGCTGAATATTCCTCTACTCACTCCTCCAACAAAGCAACGTCGTTTTAAGGACGTGCATATTCTGTGAATAAAATTGTAAACACATAATGTATGACCGCGTACTCTGTATTAATTTTGGCGACCAAAAACAAAAAAATGAATAACCATTTTCTTTGAACAAAATACAGCTTTTATAAATAACAGAAAATCCCTTCAGTAATTTCAATCAGTCAGTACCCTTAATTCCCCAAGGAGCATAGGCCTTCAACAAACACAAGGTAAGTCTCTCTGTCACAGTCCTTGTTCTAAAATCCCCGGGGTGGGGGGTGGAGAAGAGGCAGAGGTAGACCAAAAAACACATGGAAAAGAGAATTGGGGACAGAAGTGAACATGATGAGGAAGAGCTCCAGTAATTTCAATGCAGACATTAAGTATAAAAATGAGTGAAGATGGAGTGAAAAGGAAAATCAAAATAGAGTGACGAGGTGACTGTGTGACAATTATGCATTATACTGCTTTTTGTCATACAGAAACGAAATACTCTTTCTGGTAATCAGGAACGCCATTAACCTTCTTGTTCTACCAAAATCGTGGGGTCTTACGCCTTTTTTTCAGTCAAATCCCTCTCGGGCCACAGCAGTCACTTTTCCCGGCTCATGAAAAATAAATGAATTTATCGTTAAACTTTCAAATTACTTCTCGTTCTGACTCTTTTCTTGAATTCACAAATGCTTCTAAATGAGCTGTTTATCACACTGAAATCTTATCACTGTGCCCTTCCCGAACTTTTCATGCATCTCTCTATCTTATGTACCTGCTCATTCATTCAGCTGCTGAGCCTTTCACATCTAATGTCAAGCATAATCCAAATTTATCAACCAATACCATTTATCTCCCCCAGGAGCAAATGCCTTCAATGAACACATGCAAAGTCCTCCTATCACGTGACATCAGTACAAGTTCTTTCCATTTCTCCAGCTCTCTTCTATATGTATTTTGTTGGTCTACCTCTGCATCGTTTCCCCTGGGGATTCCAGAATAAGGACTGCCTTGTGATGCTATCAACAGGTTTCTGCAGTGTGTGTTCAATCCACCGGTAGCGTTTTATTCTCATCTTTTGTTCCACTGGCACTTGTGTCTGGTTCTTGTCATCAGTTCCACATTCGTGATCTTATCATACCATTTCAATCCTTCTATTCTATGGGCTTGTGGCTGCATCAGTGTATGATTTATTGAAACTGTTGGGGCTGAGGGGACAGTCGAGAACAAGGGCACTGAAGAGGCTTTGTGAAACTGCCGAAAAGGCATCATGCTGGCTGTGGAACAACCGCAATGGGCAATGGAAATCGTGACCGTAAACTCTGAAGAGGTGTTAGGCACAGAATATCAGTTGCTAGCGCGCAGTGGCTAGCCTCGTTGGCTTCGCTCAGGTGTCTCGGTGTGTGTCCTTAGTTGTGATGTGCGACGGAACGAACGGAATAATTTGTCTTCTCTTTGTTACTTTCACAGTTGCCTCCACGGCTGGCGGAGTTGTGGAATTTAAAGTTGCTTACCATAAGTGAAATGGGTTCATTTTCGATACAAGACAACAGGAAGCTGAGACGCTTGGGAGTCATGACCCAAGTGTGCCCGCCCCCCCTTAGAGTGTAAAGGAGTATACTGGGCCGAAACACTTGTCGGTCGGGGGGACTTTTTCTGATGATCAGATTGCCTCCTGTTGTATCGCTCTGTAAAGAGTTTCCTATCATATGCAAGCACCCATTTATGAAAATCTGTAGCTTTTTGTTGTTTTCCATGTTTCAGAGCCATAGAATAGGACTGGCTTGACATGTGAGTTGATTCTTATTTTTGTATTGGACTTGATTTCTCTTTATCTCCATATGTTTTCCAATGCAATGCCAGCTCCTCTTGCTTTTTGTATTTTTTTTTATATCATTGTCTGTCCCTCCAACTTTGTCTATATTGCTGCCAAGATATACTCGTATGTACGATTCTACACCTGTAGTGGTGTTTCTTCAAGTTCGACCATTTTATCATTTCTTGCATTTATTCTCAATATCTTTGTCTTTTCCCTGTGTATTTTCAGACCCACATGTTGTGATCTCTCATTAAGTATTTTCATTTTGTCTTGCATCTGATTATGGTTATGGGACGAAGCCATCTGCAAAATCTCGATCACCAAGCTGTTAATCAGATTCCGCTGGATTCCATTTCTGTTGGGTTAACATTCGATAAAATGTAATTTAATTTGAATATCCTACCCCTCTTTCGATGGGCTTGCGGGAAGGAGGGCGTCAGGTAGAAATGCAAATTAAATATAAGCTGCACTCATTCCAAATTCCAGAAACTCTGAAACCTGGAAACAATCATTTTATCAGGGTAAATCGTTAGAGAGCTCAGTTCCAAAGTAGATCACTACACCCCTGGGTTGCCTACCGCTAGTCTAGGGTACGTCAATAAGTTTCTATAAATTAAATGTGAGATCGAAAGCCTGAAATCGGTCTAGTGTTTTTAAATACAATTTCCTATTTCCAAGCACACACACACACACACACACACACAAACACAAACCAGAGTACCAACAATATGCTGAGGTCAGTTTTCAACTTATCGTCATGTCATTTCATTGACCAAATAAGCTGTTTGGCGAGAAACGACACTCAGCAAGCCAATAATTTGGTAGTCTTCGTGATTCTGAACAAAGTTTTCATATTAACTGTGCCCTAACAAGGCACATACTTAAGACGAAGGAAAGTTCTTCATTTTAATTGATAGGACACTCATTTCGCTATCATTCATTCATTCAATACCCTTTGCATCCCCAGGGAGCATAGGCCTTCAAGGAACGTATGTCAGGTCGTCCTGACCTGTGCCAGAAGCTCATTGTCTTTCTATATCTTCTTCATCATTAACTCTCCTGCTCCAGCTCTCTTCTAACAGGTTACCTCAAGTGTGTGTCCTATCCATCGCCAGCATCTTCTTCTCATCCTTGTTCCATGAGTACTTCTCTTGCCACACTGTATAAACATTTCTGTACGCGTGATATTTGTATTATTATTTTCCAGTGGTTTTTAACAATTTTGCATTGCTCTATTGATTTTCTGAAAAGTTTAAAACATCAGATTTGTGCAACAAGACACCTTACATCAACCGGTTAACATCAATTCCAGACCATGAAACTTCGCAAAACAAAATCTATAACTTCCGGATATCGCATTTTCAGCCATTTCTTAGCTAAATTTATGTCGTTGTTATATTATTTTCTTAATGACATTTTTTATTACCCGTATTCACCGCTCTTTTGAACTATACATTTTCTTTCAAAGATCTTCTTTCGTTTTTCTAATTCTTTTATTGTAATGAAGCATCGCAGGAAGAGTTGAGCAGGGGTTTTTGATCCAGATGTGTCCCTCTTTGCATTCAACCTGCCTAAAGAAAATTCTTTGAATTTTTTTGCCCTAATACTATCGCCAATCATTAACTGCTTAATCTGAGCAATCAAGAAGATATGCATACCATCATTGTCGGTAGACGCTGGACCTGGGTTGGCTACGTCCTCAGAAGATATCCCGATACCATCATAAGAACTTCTATGCTATAGAACGCAGAGGGAAGGCGAAAGAGAGGCTGACCAAAAAAAACTTGGGACAGAACCGTGGAGGCCGAGATGCAAAATATGAACTCGATATGGAGCACCACACAATGGATGGCAACCGATAGAGCAAAGTGGAGACAGTTTGTTGCTGCCCAACTAGGCGTGACGGCCACTGACGGCTCTGCCAGTCAGTGGCTCAGGCTCCAAGAAGAAGCCCCAGGTGTGGTCTGGTTTGTTATCATATATGTAGAATTTAAAATGCTGCTTCCAAGAGAAGAAGGTAGAGATGTTTGTATTTAAAGGTTAAGTGGGTAGGGATACTGCAACAAATGAAAGTGTACGACCGCCACTTTTCAAAAGGAAATACAAACTAGATTCACACAATATTGAGGATGTGGAATTTTGAAACTAGAGAAGACAAGACGCCGCGATCCTAAGACCGTCATCCCTCCATTCCCTTTTGTTCCCTGCTATTTGCTAGCAGTGTACAGATGTTCTGTAATCTGCGACTTCCAACCAAGTTTGTGGAAATTTCTCTACATGACAGCAGCAACCAACACTGTTATTTCGTTATATATTACCGTTATATATTACCGTTATATATTACCGTTATATATTACTTCGTGTTCTATATCTAAATATTATGCTTCTCCCTTAACCTCCCTTGCTGTAAAAGGTAGCTAATATAAGGTTTTGAGTTGCCCTGGTAACCTCATCATGTAAAACAAATTGCTATACAAACCACTGTTACAAGAGTTTACGTTTTGACGTAAATTTCCTGAATGTAGCAATTATATGCTCAATTAGGAGCTGAAAAGGAGATGATGATGATGAACTAGCGCATAGACATGTGTTTTCCAAACAGCTTTTTGCGGAGTATTAGAGTTTTGCAGATAAAGCCATTGCTTCCGCAAAAAAAAAAAAAAACTGTTTTATAATAACTGTCATGTAGAGAATTAAAACTTCGAAAATGTCGGGAAATATTTCTAATATCGCTTGAAATATGACTGAAATGTTTCTAATATCGCTTGAAATATGACTGACATTGTTCTACAGTGGTCGATAATACTTCTTACCTCTGTGTACTAGCGTTTCTTGTCTGACAACCATTAATTGCAAAGCAAGATATCGTCTGCTGTCTGTCAAGTGATAGTGATAAGAATCGCACTAGAAAGCATTACACAAGGAGATTTTCTGATCAATAGACGTTTCTTGAAACTAAGAAAGGCCGAGTCAACTTGGATCATAGCTCCCTCGTTTCATTTTCTTTTTGACATTTTTTTCCAACTACTTTTTGACTGCCATTTTTATCCAATCCAAACTGGTTTCCATCCTTGAGACAGTTTTGCCCTTAGTAATTTTGTTGTATTTAAATGTTGTGCCCTAATTTATTTTGCTGACTGGGGTAATTCCACAGTCTGGTACGAGACCTCTTCGGCAGGTTCACTAAAAGATTCTCAATGCTGCTATTATTGAAATATTACAAGACAACAGGAAGCTGAGACGCTTGGGAGTCATGACCCAAGTGGGCCCGCCCCCCTTAGAGTGTAAAGGAGTAATTGGGCCGAAACACTTGTCGGATGGGGGGAGTTCTTCTGATGATCAGATTGCTTCCTGTTGTATCGCTCTGTAAAGAGTTTCCTATCATATACAGAGTTTGCGGCTTACCCTCCTGTCCCTACTTCTGTAGATATGAAAAGGCATTTGACAGTGTAGACAGAGAACCACTTTGGAAATTGATGAGGCGTTATGGAGTTCCCATGAAGATCATTAACTTAATAAAGAAGACCTATGAAGACATGACATGCAGAGTTCTTCATGAAGGACAACTCACAGAACCGTTTAATATTAGAACGGGAGTGAGACAGGGATGCCTCTTTGTCGCCGGATGGCCCACTACTGATACCATAGCATCATTCGTGTTATTAGTTATCAAGTACATTAGAAAGAATAGTTACGAGGTTTTATTGAGATACGCGGTTATCAGATGGAAACTGGAATTAGGGTAAATAGCGACTAACCGCTGATCTTTGGCGGGAGTTGCTCGGCAACCGATGACGATCCAAGAAAGAATTAATAGACTGTCCAACCAAAAGGCTGGGAAAAGCCCGGAGCATTTTTTTCAAAGGCAAGCTTCGAGGTCACAAAGCAGTTGATCCCGGAAAGCCAGTCTGTATGGACGTACACTGCTGTCTTGAAATATCAAGACATCAACTCAGTAAAGCAGATAGCTTTATTTTATAATGTTAGAATTCACAATTTCCTAGTAAGTATAGCTTCGAGTGAGACCTTGTTTATATTTCAGAATTAATATATCGTTAGGCCAGAAATGCCTAAATGTACAGATGACGAACTGAATTTTTATAAGGTATGAAACGGAACCCTGCAAAGGCATCCTAAACAAAACTCATAAGGAAAATAGAGACTCTAGCAGAAATACTCACCCCAACACGGATAGGCTAAAAGAGAAAAAGCCTTTAAAATGAACTATATGTTTGTGGTGGGTTTGATGTTAATACAGTTTGTTGTAAAGAAATCTTAGTGTCCTGAATGAGGTCAGCTGTGAAGGTCCCTGAATATAATAAATATTAGAGTAAATTTCCAGGGCACCTTTCTACTACCACCACTATGATCTCATTCAGACTTATTCTAGATAGACTGGAAGATGACTACGTTTGGTGTCTAGGGTTATGAAATGTTAGTGTAAGGTTGCATTAACCAACTGAACATATAAACAATTACACAAATTATTTTATTATCTAATACAACACAACAGTACCACGACAATCACATACAAACTACACTTTAAAAGACTATCTTTAGTAAGTCAGTGGTTGAAAGTTTGGTAAAGTTAATGTTTTTCAATTTATTGTCCTGAATCTGATTTATTTGGAATCAGGACTGACAATCAAAGTGAAATCATAGAAATTAATTACATCAATCAATTTACACAATGGGTCTTCTGACCATAATACACATATTATTATATAAGGGTGTAGTTGTATTGTCTAACTGAGGTGACTTCTAGTATACACTGGTTGATTGTTTATTATCATCATCTCTGCATGTTGTTTGTAAGTTTTTATGGACACTGATGGAATGTTTATATCACTATTCCCAGTTTCTTATATTTTAATATAATGTTAGTTGAGCGATCAGGTGCCGAAACATGCACCTATCTTTGTAATATGATGTAGGAATCTTCCTGCACTTCACCGAACGACAATCTTCAGCTCCCACTTCTTCAAGAATGATGGTGGTTTACAGTTGTCTCCGAAAAAGGCAAGACTGTGACATGAATATATCGGCCCACTGTAGTCTGGCACCAGTTATTGACAGCAACCAAAACCCTCTGAAATCAGAAGGATATGCCTCCTTCGTAATCAACAGCCTACAATACTATTCACCAACCAGTACAGGCACATTACAAACAAACATGCAAGATCAGCTCTTTACGACAATCCCTTTCACCAGTTTCTTTTGATGTGACCAGGTATACCAGTATTCCTCTCCCCTAATAGTTACAACGCCTCTGCAGTTCCAGCAATAATCTGTTGTCCATACAATAGGATAGGTATTATGCTCCTGATGATAATCCTATATAATTTAGTTGGTCTACACCTCTCTGATAGTCGTTCATATGCTGGATCAATCTCTAGACTCTGTTTTGAGTCTGCCATAGACTCACTTACTTACAGTCGTATGTTAGTATTTCACATTCAAATTTTATTTTAAATAAAATGTTAAGAAAATCAATCTTACCACAGATGCAAGGAAATAACACAAGTACACGATGACTAGGCAATAAAATATGGCACATTTTCGATCTGCTCTATGTCCAGGCTTTTCCTATGTTAGAAAATTTCTCCGCCTGCTCTCATCGATCTTGCTTTACACAAAATTTACTTGAAATGGCAGTGAACAGTCCCCGTTTCGTACCAGTATCTACTGCTTTGTCCAATGGGACCATGTTTACATTTATTTTTGAATCTATCGTTTCAAATAACAACTCCCAATATGTTTCCAAGGCAAATATATTTTTAGTTTTAGGTCAACCAATCATACTTCGCCCTCCTTCAAAATCCACCCAATCAAATATCCCGTACCTTTTAACCTCATTTACCCAAAGTCGTTTTTTCAAAACATGCCATAACAAATTATAAGCAGGCATGATCTTTACTTGACAGTCTGGTCGGGTCCACTATAGTATTATGGCTATAATTAGTTAATTAATGGACTATTTGCGTAACTATTTCCATATTCTTTGTCAGCAAGTCCTAAGGTACACGAATATACAATTTATATGGGACTAGTTGGCTTGGTTCAGAAGTACACAGTTTTTTTTCTATGTTAGTGTTTTTATTTTTAGTCTACTACACGTTCAATTCTTTTCCATATGCTGTCTTCTCTATTTACGTGATAATTACGTCCTTTGAAATAAGAGCTAAGGTTGTTTTTGTGACACGAGTTGTCTGCATGTTCTAACTTTTTCCTCGTATTTTGGGGAAACCCCTAAGGCAAGGCTTGCCCCTGTATTGGTATTGGCTTTTAGTTTAAAATCAATGCGAAACGAATTAGCATTTCATCTATCTTTTCCCCTCCTCGTTCCACAATGCATTTTAAGCACATATTTTCTTAGAACTAGGAAAAGTGATTATGTCAAGGACGAATTTGAAAAATTGGGTACCGTTTTGTTCTGCTATTCGTTAGCAAATAATAATCTGAAGGCGTAGGCGATATCAACAGTTCTAGTAGAAAATTCTTTTATACTTTCTTATTTTGCCTTTATGCCCTATATTGTTATATATTAATTTAGATATTGTATTTAGAAATTCACTACACATGTCCCCCCTTTAGAACAGACGATCATATGTCAGTTCCTATTTCTAAATACACATAGATGAATTTACTATCTATGCCTGATGACTACTCTGATGTTCGTCGTACGGATGTCTGCTTAAAAAATCAGCTCCCACATTAGTTTTTCCGGGAATGTACTCTATGGCAAACTGCAATGGCTGTAAGAGCAAAGACCAGCGTAATAATCTAGCATTTTCATGCCTTGCTTGTGACAGACACACGAGTGGTTTATGATCTGTCTGGATCCTAAATGATTGTCCATAAAGATAAATCTGGAACTTTTTTATACCCCAGATAACTGCCAGACATTCTTTTTCACTTGTTGAATATTTTTGTTCTGCTGTGTTCAACTTACGGCTAGCATAAGCTACTGGGGTTAATTCCCCATCAAGTGAATTAGACCGTTGTAATAGAGCTGCACCCAAACCGATATTACCCGCATCCGTTCTCAGAATGAATTCTTGACTTAAGTCAGGTAATTTCAAAATAGGCCTGCTTGTGAGCTTTTCTTTCAATTCTTGGTATGCTAATTCACACTGCGCTGTCCAAATAATTCTATCAGGATTTCCTTTGCGCGTTAAATCAGTCAATGGAGCACATATGGAGTTAAAGTTTTTTATATACTTTTGGTAAAAACCACATAATGAGACAAAAGATCGCACATCCTTTTTTGTCTGTGGTCTTGGTGCTTTTTTAACTTCTCCAGGTTCTTGGGGTCAGGGGTCATGTTTCCCTGATGTACTGTGTGGCCCAAGAATTCCAGCTCTTTACATCCAACACAGCATTTCGTCGGTCTAGCTGTCAAATTGGTCTCTCTCAATCGATCAAACAACATATTCAGAGAGTTAATGTGTTCCTCAAATGTTTCTGTTGCTATGAGAATATCATCCATGAAGTTGGTGATGCATGGATTCTTCAGGGGATCCAGTAACTTTCTCACCATCCTCGAAAACACACTCGGTGCATTTTTCAGCCCGAATGGCAACATATTAAATTCATAATGTCCTTCCGAGGTACTAAAGGCTAAATAAGGTTTGACTTCCGGCTTTACTGGAATCTGATAGTAGCCTTTGCTCAGATCCACTTTAGAGAAATATTTAGCTCTATTCAGCCTGGCAAACAGCTGATTTGTATCAGGTAATGGATCCACCTGACCTTCTGTGACAGCATTCAGTTTCCTGTAATCTATACACAGCCTGTATTCTCCAGAGGGTTTTCTTAACAGAACCACACTGGAACTGTAGGGAGATTCACTGTGTGAGATAATCCCTTCTCTCAACAGATAATCTATCTCCTCCCTTAAAGCTTTTTCCTTAGCGAACGGAATCGAATAGGCTTTCATACAGATTGGTGTTGGGTCTATGAGTTTCATATCATACTCCAATAAATTTGTATGCCCCGGACGGTCCGTTAACACATCTGTATGATTATTCAGAACCTGTTGAACCCTCTCCCTCTGAATTTCCGTTAAGTGTGTGCTGATTTTTACCTGTGCGCCGGTTTCACAGGGATGTAAAGGATATTCATGAGAAGTGAGTGGTTCCTTTTTCATCTCCATTGCAACAGACAAGGTCAGTAGGTGTGTCTCTTCCTGGTTTTCTCTGTCCAGATATTTCTTCAGGAGATTCACATGATAGATTTTCTCTTTCCCTTTCTTATCTATCTTATAATTTGTTCTAGACACCTTCTCTAGAACTGTATATGGACCTTGCCATCCAATTTGCAATTTATTCTGGCTGCCGGGCAGTAGAAGGAGCACCTTCTCTCCCACAGATAATTCTCGATCCTTCGCTTTCTTATTGTAATAGGCAGCATGAATACATGCTTACGGTAAGCAATTGAGGGCAAGTTCCGTATCCTACTAATGACTAGGCTGTTGCTACTGGTGTCAGACTGTATCGGCTAGACCGTTCCTCTGACGTCCAGGCCGGGTCATGCTGCATGGGCAACAGCTTGATCTAACATTGCCCAACCTCGTGCCACCGAAAGTTATTTCGGGAGGTACGCTCCTTTGGTCAGAAATGACTAGTAGGGAAGATCACAGGCAGCATGCTTTTTCCTGGCTTGTCTCAAATTTTCATTGGCAAGTTTCCAGCCAGTTTTAAGACGAGTGGTCAGCTCGTTCACATAATAATATGATGAGGTAATATTTTCTTCTGCTTTTTCATCGGTCCAGGTCCTTAACAAGGCTTCCAAGGGACCTTTTATTGGCCTTCCAAATAACAATGTTGCCGGGGCCATACCGGTTGAACTATGGGGTACCTCCCGGTAGGCAAACAGGGCGGCGGGAAGGTACTGATCCAATGTATCTGGTTTTTCATGTGCCAACTTCCTCAGGATCGACATGAGAGTCCCGTTAAATCTTTCTACTTGGCCATTTCCTTGAGGATGATACGGGCTACAATGAAAGTGTTTGGCTTGAAAGATCCTGAATACTTCTTCTGTTAGTTTCCCCTTGAACTGAGAGCCATTATCAGTCAAGATTTGGTTGGGAAAGCCTAACCTGGTGAAGATTGTGAGTAATGCCTCTGCCACATGCTTCGAATCAGTTGATGACAGGGCTACCGCCTCTCCCCACATAGAACAAGTGTCCACCAGAGTCAGAATGTAACTGTTCCTCCTCTTGGTCCGAGTGAGAGGTCCCACAATGTCCACGGCAACTCTTTCAAAGGGGGTTCCCACTATGGGCATTTCCCCTAGAGTTACTGGAGCAGTCCAATGCTTTTGAGCTACCCGTTGGCACTCTGGACAGGATTTTACATATCTCTTTATGTCTTCAGTTATTCCTGGCCAGAAATAATGACAAGCTATACGCTGTCCTGTTGCGCTGATCCCCATATCACCACTGAAGGGAATCGCATGCCCTAGTTCCAACACTTTAGTCCTATATGAAATTGGAAGGATCAGCTGTCCGTGACCATTGGATCCATTTCCAGCCTTCCTATATATCAATTTGTTCTTCATATAGAAATCTCCCTTGCCTGGAGGTGTATGACATTTGGGCAATTTCTTAAAACAAGGCTTGAGGGTCTTATCCTCCGCCTGTGCCTTCCTCATCTCATCTGGATGGGTATTTATCGGATTATCCTCCTCCTTTTTAGACTTGATCTGGTCTGCACTGTTGCCATGGTCACAGGTCTCTTGGGATTCCCCAAGAAGACATATCTACACCCCAATATCAGAGAGTAAATTGGTTCATTTATCACTGCTGCTTTTATGATTCCTTCCACATATCGCGTTTTCACATTTATCCTGGCGACGGGAAGTGTCATGGTCGCTACGTCCGTGGTTGCAGTTTGAATCTCCACTGTTTCTGTGGTGTATTGATCTGCCTGCACCAGGTGAGAACTCACAACTGAATCATAATCTAATCCAGTATCATACAAACACCTTATGGTGACACCATTGCATGTTACATCTTCACACACTGGGGGGTGGTAAGGTTCCTGTTGTTCAGTAGGGTTGACCTTTACTCCCTTTCTCCCCATTTTCATTGCAGCGAAAGTAGGAGTTTTCTTTCTACAATTTTCAGTGTTATGGTTGTCCATCCGACAATGTTTACAATACTTCTTTCCTTGGTTAAAGGGTTTTCTGTCATTATATTTCCTTTCATTGAATTGTGAGGTTTTATTATTATAGTCATTGCGTGGCCTATCAAACTGGTGCTTACCTTTGTTCTGGTCTCTATGGTCAAACTTATTAAAGTTTTGAGGTGCCTTAAAATTGTCTACCTGTTTCTTTTTATTTCCAACTACCTCTGCTTGGGCTGCCTGATACCTCTCAGCAACATTGAGTAACTCCCCCAGCCTCTCTGCACCTTGTTCCATGGGAAACTTTCTCAGGTCTGGAGCCATGGACTCTCTTAGTTGCTCAATAAGAATCATTTCCTTAAGATCTTGGGTTTTCCCCAGAGCAGTCCATTTCTCCAAGTAGGTCTCTAACCGTGCAGAGAACTGGTGATAAGTCTCACCCGACAGTAGTTTGGCATTCTTAAATTTTTTCTATAAAATTCCCCATTCTTTTCATATCTTAACAAAAGAGCCTGCTTTAGCATGTCATAATTGTCCTGATCATCCCTGCTCATCTTGGCAAAAACTTCATAAGCTGTACCACGAAGCCCTTAGGATAACTTTAGGCTCCACCTTTCTCTCTCTAAACCATACGTGGTAGCCAAAAGTTCATATCTATTTAGATAACTTTCTATGTCATCGTCTTTCTCAACAAAATGGTCTAAATGAAAACTCATAGCTGAGGTTGAGGCTCCCTGACTACCCGTAGCATCTGAGGTAAAGGGACTGGCACCATTTTCAGGAGCATGGCTTTGAAACTCAAACTCCCTTAGTCGTAACTCATGTTCCCTTTGTAATCTCTTCTTGTGGTAAAGTGGGATGTTATAAATATTTATAGGGGACTTATTGTACTGACTGAGATCAGCTGTGAAGGTATCTATATCTAATAAGAGTAGTGTATTATAGATAACCTTACTTACTGCCACATATGTATACCTCAGTCAGAATTATTCTGGAATAGTGTGATGACTACGTTATATGTCTAGGGTATGTGTATGATGAAGTGTAAGTCATAACAACAACAGACAGATAAATAATTTAATTTATTCCACCACACTTGACAACACTGTGACACTCACATACATATAACACTCTAAGAGGATATCTTAAAGGAGTCACTGATAACTTTTCAAATAACAATATGTATTCAGTGCTGTCATGAATGTATATGTGTCCTGATTCAAATACAAAGGGAACCAGGAATCACAATCAATTTTAATTACAAGTTATATGTACAGAATTTATTAATATGATTCTTGTAGTGACATATATTATTAATGGTATCCTATGTGTGTCAGTTGTGTAGTGGTAATATGAGGTAATACTGGTCTTGTTTTGTTCAAGCTCTGTTGGTATTTGTCATCATGACTTCAATAGTTTGTTTCTATTGGAACTAGTATTGGAGATGTTCTCAGTTCCTGGTATTAAAACAATTAAATTCCCCTCTTAATTTTAGTTTATAATGTCATTTTAAGATGGGGGTACATAATGTTGAACTCCATGGCCACACTCTCTTATCTTGCGTGATGACTGCAGTAAAAGACTCCTCTGCTCGTTTACTTAAATGAGTTCTGGAGCCACCCCACTGGTTGCTATATGGACCAAGGAGTATGCTGTCCACCTCTGGCTTCAACAAAGCTCTGACCAGGTGCTGCTCAATAACTTTAAGACCACGGTCCCACAATTCATGGAAATAATAATAAACAGTTTCGTTGACTGGCAATGAATATAGCACAACTCCGATCTGCCGATGTCCCAGGCTTTATTTTATAAAAAATATACACTGGTGCTCAACGCACTGCTTCTTAGTAGGTTTATTACAAGATGTGGCAATGAACAGACGCTCTGAATTGAGTATATTCGCAGCTCTACCCAATCAAACCATGTCTACACATCTTTTCAAAAAAGTACCCCTTTCTCACGTTTCCCCTGACAACACAAGATAGTATTTATAGTCCGACCAATCGTGTTTAGTCTTTCATTTGTTGCGCTCCAATCAAATAGGAGTTAACATGGTAGGCTATTTCCGTAACGTAATGTTTCTTCAAACACGTTATAAAAAAATTTTATGAGCAGAAATGATTTCATGCTGTCAGGCACCCCCACTATTTTATTTTGGCCATAACTTGGTAATTCCTAGACTATTTGCGTAACGTTTTACATATTCTTTGTCAGCAAACCCTAAGGAACCCAAATATACGAATTTAAGGGAGCTAGGTGGCTGCGTTCAAAATGTGCATTTTCTACCACCTCCTGTTCACTTCAATCCCCATGTGGTGTCTGGGTACTGTCATGTTTTCAAACGTAAACCCATCTAATGTCATCTTTCCCAATAAGCGTTTTTTAGGATTTTAAAACCTAACTCTGGTATGGGTAGTGAATTTTATCACTGTCGATTTGAAATAAAGTTAGTGCATGTGGCCTTACACGCGTGATGGCAGCAATTGTGTATCGCGCGACGCGTGTTTAGTGTTGCAGGTGTCCCTGCTTTCTGCCTCTCCCTTCTCTCTATCCTTTAGTCCATCTGTCTTTTAGTTACGCCGTGTATAAAATGGAATGAATGAAATATTAAATTTAGGTCATTGATCAGCCTGCGTATCTCAAGGTTTTTCCAAGAAATACAGTACACGTTTCATTGAAGAAAGCGTGCAGCGACACAGTAGGCTTTTACTATCAACGTGAAAGCGTTACAATTTGCCGACGAAGTAGAAAACAAGGGGGATTTCGAGTACAGGCATTGTGACAGCACTGTTCTTTACCATTCTTCTTTCCTTTTATTAAATTTATTTGTTAGGCTTTGCATTTACGTTTTAATTTATATATGGGGATTAGAATGATTCACGACATCTCCCCTCTTAAAACAGACATTATATGTCAGTCCTTTATTCTATATACACATAGAGAAATTTATTATTATTTCTGGGGTTTACGGTGATTCTCATCACACGGATGGCGGCTTAAAAAATCCGCTCCCAAATTTGTTTTTCCAGATATATACTCAATGCTAAAATTATAGGGAGCCAAAAGCAAGGACCATCGGAGTAACCTATAGTTCTCATGCCTAGCCTGGGCTAGAAACGATAAAGGTTTGTGATCCGTTTGCAACTTAAATGCCTTCCCATACAGATAAATATTGAATTTCTTTATTGCCCATATTACTGCAAGACATTCTTTTTCGCTAGTTGAGTAGTTGATTTCAGCTTTATTCAATTTTCTGCTAGCATATGCCACTGGGCTTAATTCCCCATCCAATGCATCTGATTTCTGTAGTAGAGTTGCACCCAACCCAATATTACTGGCATCCGTCCTTACTATGAATTCTTGACTTAAGTCAGGTAATTTCAAAATAGGTTTACTTGTGAGCTTTTCCTTCAATTCTTGGTAAGCCATTTCACATTGTGGTGTCCATGTAATGCGATCTGGATGTCCTTTACGTGTCAAATCAGTTAACGGTGCACATATGGAATTAAAGTTTTTGATATACTTCTGGTAGAAACCACATAATGAGACAAAGGATCTCACGTCCTTCTTGGTTTGTGGTCTCGGGGCTTTCTTTAGTTTCTCTAAATTCTTTGGGTCAGGGGTCATGTTTCCCTGATAAACTGTGTGTCCCAAAAATTCCAATTCTTTACATCCAACGCAACATTTGGTTGGTCGGGCTGTTAAATTTGCTTCCCTAAGTCGATCAAACAGCATCTTCAGAGAGTCAATGTGTTCCTCAAATGTTTCTGTTGCTATAAGGATATCATCCATGAAATTTGTTATACATGGATTATTCAGAGGGTCCAATAATTTTCTCATCATTCTAGAGAAGACACTAGGCGCATTCTTCAATCCAAATGGCAATCTATTAAACTCATAGTGTCCTTCTGAGGTACTAAAAGCTAGGTATGGTCTAACCTCAGGCTTTACTGGAATCTGATAGTATCCTTTACTCAGATCCACTTTTGAGAAATATTTAGCTTTATTTATTCTGGCAAACAGCTGATTTGTATCCGGCAATGGATCCACCTGTCCTTCTGTAATAGCATTCAGTCTCCTGTAATCTATACAGAGTCTATGTTCTCCAGAGGGCTTCCTTAAGAGTACAACACCGGAACTATATGATGATTCACTGTGCGAAATAATTCCTTCCTTCAACAGATAGTCTATCTCTTCCTTCAAAGCTTTCTCCTTAGCAAACGGAATCGAATATGGTTTCATACAGACAGGTGTGGGGTCTATCAGTTTCATATCATATTCCAATAGGTTTGTATGCCCTGGTCGGTCTGTTAACACCTCTGCATGATTATTTAGAACCTGTTGCACTCTCTCTTTCTGAGTTTTTGTTAAATGTGTACTGATTTTCACCTGTGCTGCTGTCTCACAGGGGTGTAATGGATATTCAAATGATGAAAGTGGTTCCTTTTTCATCTCCATGGCGATGGACAAGGTCAACAAGTGTGTCTCTTCCTGATGTTCTCTTTCCAAATATTTCTTCAGGAGATTCACATGATAGATTTTTTCTTTCCCCTTCTTATCTATCTTATAATTTGTTCTAGACACCTTCTCTAAAACTGTATATGGACCTTGCCATCCAATCTGTAACTTATTCTGACTCCCGGGGAGAAGAAGCAGTACCTTCTCTCCCACAGCCAAATCTCTGTCTTTCGCCTTCCTGTTATAATAGGCAGCATGTTTCTTCCTGGCTTGTTTCAAATTTTCATTTGCAAGTTTCCAGCCAGTTTTTAAACGAGTGGTCAGCTCATTCACATATTGGTATGAAGATGTAATGTTTTTCTCTGCCTTTTCATCAGTCCACGTTCTTAACAAAGCTTCATATGGACCTTTAATTTTGTGGACCTATTTGTCCATGCACCATTATGGTCTCTTCCACTCGAAGCTCTATAGTGATGATTTTTCTTCCCAGAATTATCATGCATAAAACGACCGCTACCAATTTTTCTTTTGGGGCTTTCTCCCCACTTAAAATTCTTGATGAGAGATTTCCTCTCTACATCCTCTTCCTCCAGTTTGTTTAAGTCCGATTGAGGGATTTTCAGCTTATCCTGGGGTAAGACATCTTTTTGCACTCTCCGCATAGTGGCCATTGTAAAACAGTTAAGTGAAGCTTGTCCGTGAAAAGGGGCTTCCCATTCCATTTGGTCCACTTTATCAAATCTATTTTTCTTTTTATTATCAGGCCTAATTTTGCCCCGTGGCGTGTCCAGGTCCTGATCAATGTTCCCACTTGTGGGTGTTCCCTCATGTGCTATGCTACACCTTTCTACAAAATTCTCAATGTCCCATCTTGCTTTGGGCCAATAAAAATGGTGAGCCACCTTTTGAATGATGGTACCTATCTTCTCATGGTCCCCATCTGGTTTCACATGTAGGCTCCTTATTAATTCTGTCCTATATCTCTTTGGAAGAACCAGCTGTCCGTGACCTTTGGATCTAGCTCCAGTCTTCCTATACATCAACTTGTTTTTCATGTAAAAATCTCCCTTGCCTGGAGTTCTATGACAAGTTGACAATTTCCTGAAACAAGGCTTGAGGGTCTTGTCCCCAGCCTGTTCCTTCCTCATCTCTTCTGGAGTGGTATTCAACATAATATCCTCCTCCTGTCTTGAGGTCGACCTGACCTGAAGGGTTGCCATGTACACAGGTTTCCTTCTACAATGGTCAGTGTCATGATTGTTCATCTTACAATTTTTACACCACCTTTTTCCTTGGTTGAAAGATTTTCTTTCATCATATTTCCTTTCATCGAATTGTGGGGTTTTATTTTTATTTTCATACCGTGGCCTATCAAACTGGTGCTTACCTTTGTTTTGATCTCTAGGATCAAATTTATTAAAGTTCTGTGGTGCCCTAAAGTTATCCACTTGTTTCTTTTTATTACCTGTTACCTCTGCTTGAGCTGCTTGATACCTTTCAGCAACATTTAGCAACTCACCCAGCCTCTCTGCACCTTGTTCCATGAGAAACTTTCTCAGGTCTGGAGCCATGGACTCTCTTAATTGTTCTATAAGGACCATTTCCTTAAGATCTTGGGTTTTCCCCAGAGAAGTCCATTTCTCCAAGTATGTCTCTATTCGTGCAGAGAACTGGTGATAGGTTTCACCTGACAGTAGTTTAGCATTCCTAAATTTTTTCCTATAAAATTCTGCATTCTTTTCATATCTTAACAAAAGAGCCTGCTTTAGCATGTCATAATTTTCCTGATCACTTCTGCTCATTTTTGCAAAAACTTCATAAGCTGCCCCACGAAGTCCCTGAGATAACTTTAAGCTCCACCTTTCTCTCTCTAACCCATATGTGGTAGCTAATAGTTCATACCTATTTAGATAGCTCTCTATATCATCGTCTTTCTCAACAAAATGATCTAAATGAAAATTCATAGCTGAGGTTGAGGCTCCTTGGCTAGCAGTGGCATCCGAGGCAAAGGGACTGGCACCATTTTCAGGAGCATGGCCCTGAAACTCAAACTCCCTTAGTCGTAACTCATGTTCCCTTTGTAATCTCTTCTCCTCCTTTTCTGCTTCCCTCTCTGCAGTCAATCTTCTTTCTTCGGCTTCCCTTTCTGCAGCTAATCTTTTGTCTTCTCTTTCTGCAGTCAATCTTCTTTCTTCTGCTTCCAATTTCTTAGCCTCAGCCTCAATCTGCAACCTCTTAATCTCTTTTTCAGCTTCTATTCTCTTATCTTCGGCCAATCTTTCAGATTCTAATTTTCTTTCGCAGTCTGTACAGCAGCAGATCGAAATTTTGCCAGGTCGGCCATTGTCTAACAGATAAATGTCTAAACAATTTTATCTATGACTAATTAACTCAAGACAACACAGGCACTGTGAGCTCAACCTTATTTATTTTCACCCAAGGATACCCTTTAATTCTTATTATTCCCTGAAGTGAGTTACCCCCAATATTTGTAATAGGGAAAGATTCAAAATCCCGAGGGCGAGACCCCAATATATGTGGTAAAGTGGGATGTTATAAATATTTATAGGGGACTTATTGTACTGACTGAGATCAGCTGTGAAGGTATCTATATCTAATAAGAGTAGTGTATTATAGATAACCTTACTTACTGCCACATATGTATACCTCAGTCAGAATTATTCTGGAATAGTGTGATGACTACGTTATATGTCTAGGGTATGTGTATGATGAAGTGTAAGTCATAACAACAACAGACAGATAAACAATTTAATTTATTCCACCACACTTGACAACACTGTGACACTCACATACATATAACACTCTAAGAGGATATCTTAAAGGAGTCACTGATAACTTTTCAAATAACAATATGTATTCAGTGCTGTCATGAATGTATATGTGTCCTGATTCAAATACAAAGGGAACCAGGAATCACAATCAATTTTAATTACAAGTTATATGTACAGAATTTATTAATATGATTCTTGTAGTGACATATATTATTAATGGTATCCTATGTGTGTCAGTTGTGTAGTGGTAATATGAGGTAATACTGGTTTTGTTTTGTTCAAGCTCTGTTGGTATTTGTCATCATGACTTCAATAGTTTGTTTCTATTGGAACTAGTATTGGAGATGTTCTCAGTTCCTGGTATTAAAACAATTAAATTCCCCTCTTAATTTTAGTTTATAATGTCATTTTAAGATGGGGGTACATAATGTTGAGCTCCATGGCCACACTCTCTTATCTTGCGTGATGACTGCAGTAAAAGACTCCTCTGCTCGTTTACTTAAATGAGTTCTGGAGCCACCCCACTGGTTGCTATATGGACCAAGGAGTATGCTGTCCACCTCTGGCTTCAACAAAGCTCTGACCAGGTGCTGCTCAATAACTTTAAGACCACGGTCCCACAATTCATGGAAATAATAATAAACAGTTTCGTTGACTGGCAATGAATATAGCACAACTCCGATCTGCCGATGTCCCAGGCTTTATTTTATAAAAAATATACACTGGTGCTCAACGCACTGCTTCTTAGTAGGTTTATTACAAGATGTGGCAATGAACAGACGCTCTGAATTGAGTATATTCGCAGCTCTACCCAATCAAACCATGTCTACACATCTTTTCAAAAAAGTACCCCTTTCTCACGTTTCCCCTGACAACACAAGATAGTATTTATAGTCCGACCAATCGTGTTTAGTCTTTCATTTGTTGCGCTCCAATCAAATAGGAGTTAACATGGTAGGCTATTTCCGTAACGTAATGTTTCTTCAAACACGTTATAAAAAAAATTTATGAGCAGAAATGATTTCATGCTGTCAGGCACCCCCACTATTTTATTTTGGCCATAACTTGGTAATTCCTAGACTATTTGCGTAACGTTTTACATATTCTTTGTCAGCAAACCCTAAGGAACCCAAATATACGAATTTAAGGGAGCTAGGTGGCTGCGTTCAAAATGTGCATTTTCTACCACCTCCTGTTCACTTCAATCCCCATGTGGTGTCTGGGTACTGTCATGTTTTCAAACGTAAACCCATCTAATGTCATCTTTCCCAATAAGCGTTTTTCAGGATTTTAAAACCTAACTCTGGTATGGGTAGTGAATTTTATCACTGTCGATTTGAAATAAAGTTAGTGCATGTGGCCTTACACGCGTGATGGCAGCAATTGTGTATCGCGCGACGCGTGTTTAGTGTTGCAGGTGTCCCTGCTTTCTGCCTCTCCCTTCTCTCTATCCTTTAGTCCATCTGTCTTTTAGTTACGCCGTGTATAAAATGGAATGAATGAAATATTAAATTTAGGTCATTGATCAGCCTGCGTATCTCAAGGTTTTTCCAAGAAATACAGTACACGTTTCATTGAAGAAAGCGTGCAGCGACACAGTAGGCTTTTACTATCAACGTGAAAGCGTTACAATTTGCCGACGAAGTAGAAAACAAGGGGGATTTCGAGTACAGGCATTGTGACAGCACTGTTCTTTACCATTCTTCTTTCCTTTTATTAAATTTATTTGTTAGGCTTTGCATTTACGTTTTAATTTATATATGGGGATTAGAATAATTCACGACACTTCTCCTCCTTTTCTGCTTCCCTTTCTGCAGCCTGTCTTCTTTCCTCAGCTTCTCTGTCTGCAGCCTGTTTCCTTTCCTCTGCTTCTCTTTCTGCAGCTAGTCTCTTTTCTTCTCTTTCTGTAGCTAATCTCTTTTCTTCTCTTTCTGCAGCTAGTTTCCTTTCCTCTGCCTCCAACTTTTTTGCTTCAGCCTCAATCTGCAGCCTCTTAATTTCTTTTTCAGCCTCTAACTTTCTTTCTGCTTCAAATTTTCTTTCTTCACGTTCAATAAATTTGTCACATTCAGTTGTGACATAAGCAATCATAATTTGCCCCTCCATTCCCAGCTCTTTAGCAGCCTGCACAGCAGCAGATCGAAACTTTGCCAGATCAGCCATTTTGTACTAGGAATTATAACTAAGAACAACCACAGGCACTGATAGCTCAACCACTATTTAATTTCTCCAAAAAGGAATGCTTTTAGTTTTATACTATCTGAGATTCCTAATATAATTGATAATATTTTAAGAATTTAAAATCCCAGAAGCAAACTACCCAATATAGCTGGTGTTATGAAAAGTTCAATCCCCAGGAGCGAGACCCCAATATATGTGGTGGGTTTGATGTTAATACAGTTTGTTGTAAAGAAATCTTAGTGTCCTGAATGAGGTCAGCTGTGAAGGTCCCTGAATATAATAAATATTAGAGTAAATTTCCAGGGCACCTTTCTACTACCACCACTATGATCTCATTCAGACTTATTCTAGATAGCCTGTAAGATGACTACGTTTGGTGTCTAGGGTTATGAAATGTTAGTGTAAGGTTGCATTAACCAACTGAACATATAAACAATTACACAAATTATTTTATTATCTAATACAACACAACAGTACCACGACAATCACATACGAACTACACTTTAAAAGACTATCTTTAGTAAGTCAGTGGTTGAAAGTTTGGTAAAGTTAATGTTTTTCAATTTATTGTCCTGAATCTGATTTATTTGGAATCAGGACTGACAATCAAAGTGAAATCATAGAAATTAATTACATCAATCAATTTACACAATGGGTCTTCTGACCATAATACACATATTATTATATAAGAGTGTAGTTGTATTGTCTAACTGAGATGACTTCTAGTATACACTGGTTGATTGTTTACTATCATCATCTCTGCATGTTGTTGTAAGTTTTTATGGACACTGATGGAATGTTTATATCACTATTCCCAGTTTCTTATATTTTAATATAATGTTAGTTGAGCGATCAGGTGCCGAAACATGCACCTATCTTCATAATCTGATGTAGGAATCTTCCTGCACTTCACCGAACGACAATCTTCAGCTCCCACTTCTTCAAGAATGATGGTGGTTTACAGTTGTCTCCGAAAAAGGCAAGACTGTGACATGAATATATCGGCCCACTGTAGTCTGGCACCAGTTATTGACAGCAACCAAAACCCTCTGAAATCAGAAGGATATGCCTCCTTCGTAATCAACAGCCTACAATACTATTCAACAACCAGTACAGGCACATTACAAACAAACATGCAAGATCAGCTCTTTACGACAATCCCTTTCACCAGTTTCTTTTGATGTGACCAGGTATACCAGTATTCCTCTCCCCTAATAGTTACAACGCCTCTGCAATTCCAGCAATAATCTGTTGTCCATACAATAGGATAGGTATTATGCTCCTGATGATAATCCTATATAATTTAGTTGGTCTACACCTCTCTGATAGTCTTTCATATGCTGGATCAATCTCTATCAATATCAATCTCTATCAATCTGGATCAATATGATGAGAGAGAGAGAGGAAGGGCAGAATGTCAGACGGGCCTGCGTGCCCAATTCTTAACCCTTTGAAAATAAAGTTCGTTCGTTCGTTCGTTCTAGACTCTGTTTTGAGTCTGCCATAGACTCACTTACTTACAGTCGTATGTTAGTATTTCACATTCAAATTTTATTTTAAATAAAATGTTAAGAAAATCAATCTTACCACAGATGCAAGGAAATAACACAAGTAAACGATGACTAGGCAATAGAATATGGCACGTTTTCGATCTGCCCTATGTCCAGGCTTTTCCTATGTTAGAAAATTTCTCCGCCTGCTCTCATCGATCTTGCTTTACACAAAATTTACTTGAAATGGCAGTGAACAGTCCCCGTTTCGTACCAGTATCTACTGCTTTGTCCAATGGGACCATGTTTACATTTATTTTTGAATCTATCGTTTCAAATAACAACTCCCAATATGTTTCCAAGGCAAATATATATTTAGTTTTAGGTCAACCAATCATACTTCGCCTTCCTTCAAAATCCACCCAATCAAATATCCCGTACCTTTTAACCTCATTTACCCAAAGTCGTTTTTTTCAAAACATGCCATAAAAAATTATAAGCAGGCATGATCTTTACTTGACAGTCTGGTCGGGTCCACTATAGTATTATGGCTATAATTAGTTAATTAATGGACTATTTGCGTAACTATTTCCATATTCTTTGTCAGCAAGTCCTAAGGTACACGAATATACAATTTATATGGGACTAGTTGGCTTGGTTCAGAAGTACACAGTTTTTTTTTCTATGTTAGTGTTTTTATTTTTAGTCTACTACACGTTCAATTCTTTTCCATGTGCTGTCTTCTCTATTTACGTGATAATTACGTCCTTTGAAATAAGAGCTAAGGTTGTTTTTGTGACACGAGTTGTCTGCATGTTCTAACTTTTTCCTCGTATTTTGGGGAAACCCCTAAGGCAAGGCTTGCCCCTGTATTGGTATTGGCTTTTAGTTTAAAATCAATGCGAAACGAATTAGCATTTCATCTATCTTTTCCCCTCCTCGTTCCACAATGCATTTTAAACACATATTTTCTTAGAACTAGGAAAAGTGATTATGTCAAGGGCGAATTTGAAAAATTGGGTACCGTTTTGTTCGGCTATTCGTTAGCAAATAATAATCTGAAGGCGTAGGCGATACCAACAGTTCTAGTAGAAAATTCTTTTATACTTTCTTATTTTGCCTTTATGCCCTATATTGTTATATATTAATTTAGATATTGCATTTAAAAATTCACTACAATGTTGATTGAGGAATTATTAAGAAAATGCATTCATGAGACATTGTCTGGATTGTAAATATGAATAAACCGTTTTAATGGATATTGAAGACGTTCTTGCCAACTCATGTTGCAAGTTATACAGTGTATGCTATAATTAACACACCACAAATAACACCACAGAGGAATTTCTGGAACAAACCTGGGTTACAATATTCATCAAGAAGCAAACATCTCTGGCAGTATTCCAGTAATTCATGACTTGAATGATACCATAAGCATTTACACACCCCACACGGTCACATCTTGCCTCCATTTCTTTTTCTTACTAGCAATAGATTGGGTTATGTAAACATCGACAACACAACAGAAATGGAATCCAGTGGAATCTGACTAAACAGCTTGATGATCTAGATTTTGCAGATGACTTGGCTCTTCCGACCCATAACCATAATCAGATGCAAGACAAAATGAAAATTCTCGATGAGAGATCACAACAAGTGGACCTATACATAAGCAGGGAAAAGACAAAGATTATGAGAATAAATGCAAGAAATGATAACAAGGTTGAACTTGAAGAAACACCACTAAAAGATGGAGAATCGTACACATATCTTGCTAGTAATATAGACAAATTTGGAGGGACAGACAGGGATATCAAAAAAAGAATACAAAAAGCAAGAGGAGCTTTCATTGCATTGGGAAACATATGGAGAACAAGAGAAACCAAGTCCAACACGAAAATAAGAATCTTCAACTCAAATGTGAAGTCAGTCCTATTGTATGGATCTGAGACATGGAGAGCAACAAAAACAACAACCAAAAAGCTACAGACTTTTATAAACGGGTCCCTGCGTAGAATAGAATGACTGAAATAGTATGACAAAGACACAAATGTGGAATTGATGACAAGAACCAGACAAGTGCCAGTGGAACAAGAGTTGAGAAGAAGACGCTGGCGATGGATAGGACACACATTGAGGAGACCTGTTGATTGCATTACAAGGCAGTCCTTGTTCTGGAATCCACAGGGAAAGAGAGGCAGAGGTAGAGCAAAAAACACATGGAGAAGAGAACTGGATACAGAGGTGAAAATGATGAGGAAAACATGGAAAGAACTTGAGCGGATGGCACGGGACAGGAAGACTTGGCATGTGTTTGTTGAAGGCCTGTACTCCTCGGGGAGCTAAAGGGTATTGACTGAATTTTATTTCTCACAGTATCAGTCAATACATCTTTTAGTGGTGTTTCTTCAAGTTCAACCTTGTTATCATTTCTTGCATTTATTCTCATAATATTTGTCATTTCCCTGTGTATTTTCAGGCCCACATGTTGTGACCTCTCATCGAGAATTTTCATTTTCTCTTGCATCTGATTATGGTTATGGGACAGAACAGCCAAGTCATCTGCAAAATCCAGATCATCAAGCTGTTTAGTCAGATTCCACCGGATTCCATTTCTGTTGTGTGATGTCGATGTTTTCATAACCCAATCTCTGTCTACACTGTCAAACGCCTTTTTTTCATAGTCCACGAATCCGATGTATAGCGATGAATTCCATACCAGATTTTGTTCAACTATTATTCTCAATGTGGCTATCTGGTCTGTACAGGATCTGTTTTGTCGAAAACCTGCTTGTTCATCTCTCAGTTGCTTGGCCATGAACTCTTTTAATCTCTCGAGGATGATTCTGTTTAATACTTTTCCTGGCACTGATAGTAACATTATTCCTCTATAATTTGTGCACTCTTGTAAATTTCCCTTCTTAGGCAACTTGACCAGATAACCTTCCTCCCAATCTGCTGGTATTTCCTCTCTCTCTCAGAATTTGCCAAGTAGTTTGTATAATATCTCTGTAGAGGTATCAATACCTATTTTGATGGCCTCTGCTGGAATGCAATCTGGACCAGATGCCTTTCCATTTTTCAGAAGCTTTATGTCTTTCTTTATTTCTTCTGTACTTGGTCGTTCACAGCTGATTTGTAGCTCCTCTACTGCTGGCTGGATGTCTGGGGGATTAGTTGGAGCTGGTCTATTGAGAAGTTCCTCAAAATGTTCTGTCCATCTCTTCATTTGTTCTTGTATATTACTAAGCAATTTTCCATTCTTATCTTTTATGATTCCATTCGCTTGCTAATATTTCCCTGTTAGCTTCTTTGTGTTGTTGTACAGGTCCCTCATATTTCCTTTGGCTATAGCTTCCTCTGCTTCCCTTGCCAACTCTTCAATATACTTCCTCTTGTCTCTTTTGATATTTCTTCTTACTTCTGTGTTTGCTTCTATGTACACTCCATGAGACTTGGCTTTGGAGCTTCTGGTTTTGCTTCTGTTTAAATCTGATTTCTTGTTTTTCCTGTCTTCTGTCTTGCTAATGGTTTCTGTTCTTATCCATGCTTTGTGCTGATGTTCTCTATTTCTCAGTACTTCTTCACATGTCTCGTTACATATATTTTTTACTTGCTGCCAGTGGTCTTCCGTATCTGTTTCATCTTCCAGCTGTTGGAGTACTTGGTATTTGTTGGATACTGTGATCGAAAATTGTTCTTTTATTTCCGGATTTCTTAGATATCCCACATTATACTGTTGTCTTTAGCTATATACTGTTGTAAATTTCTTGAGTTTTAATTTCTCACAGTATATGACCAGATAATTTCTTTGTTTATTTTGAAAGTAGACTATGTTGCGCATCTAATCTGGATTAGAATTAGTTGTGTTAGCTCAGTCTGATCAAATAATATGGATTGCAGCATGCACTTTGTCTTTTCGCAGACTCTGAGACTTTCTAATTGCTTTGGAATACTTTGTCCATCCATGTAGTCTACCCACCATTTTCCAGTCGTCTGTGCCTTCTAGGATTGTTGATAAGCCAGATCGTTAGAGATGTGCTAGAGCCCTAGTCTTAAGAAGTAGGCATCTGGAAACCAGTGCTGATTTAGCTGTTTATTATCAACCTTGCCACTTTTGTAGCTGCCAGGTATAAATGGCCTAGTTCTAGTGACACCTTACATGACGTGAGTGCATACGCTGTTGTTTATTTCTCTTGCAAAGAAGAAAAATTATCATCACACTTTCACCATTTAGCATAGTATTACAAGGAGGGAACTGTCACTGCATTCTCCATTGTGCATGGCATTAGATCGATGGCGGAAAATCTTACTTTGATTTGATAAGAAAGCTGAAGCATAAGGATGTGATATGCAATATGTTATTCTATACCAGGAACCTATGCAGAGCACTTTTGTAGTAGTCTACTGACCGTGGTACGTTATGTCACCCTGACCTAATTCAAGTCTATTAATCTAGTCTAGGCATAACTACTGTGTCTTATAGTCAGAGAGTTTCGTTGGCATTTCCTACATATAGCTTTGCTCACTTCTTCATTAGTGACAAAACATATTCGCTCCTTCATCTCCCCATGCTATAATTTTTCCCGTCTAATTGATTTTGCATTCATTCATTTTTCTATAGTCTCCTCAACCCTCTCATCTTGGCATAATTAATTCCCCGACTCCTTCATTTCTTTTCTTCAGATATAGAACTAACTGTCCATTACTCCATTTTATAGATATCTCTGGTTTGTTAGAACCTATTATCTGGCAAATTTTCTCCTATTTATCAAGAACTTCTCACGACCATATGCTTTTTCTAAGTATTAGCAATTAAGGTTTTTGGACACTCAATGAGAAAGGCATCTGGTTCTGGTATAATCTTCTACTTCGTTCGCCCTGAAAAGGACGTTGGTTGCGTTGTGTCCGTTTACAGCGAAGCTGCGATATTTGCGCCTTTCGGCCGACACATCCGACTTCAGTACGGCATTTTTTAGGACCGGGTTTGCCTTCCCTCTTCGATCCCTACTCTCAGCCAGACTGCAGTGATGCAGCCTGTTTCCAGGACCACCACTTGGAGGTGGAGTGGGGTCTTGGTCAGCTCTGGTTCGCTGACCCTGACGCAAGCAGTCAAGCTATGTGTCGCTTACTGCATTCCTCACTTTTGATGCGTCTTAGGTCCCTGGTATAATCTAAGACTTGTAAAGTGTTATGGTTGCAATGTGAAACACGGTAGAGTATAAGGACTGACCTTTGTCTAGCTTCGATCGTTATTAGATGGGCGTTTAACTGTATAATAAATATTACCGTCCAACCAACACTGATCACTTTAGAAATGTGTCCTGCGAATAGCCTATCTTAATAGCAGTAAGCAGTGCTTGAGTAAAGAATTACAAAACATATTCTGTAATTGGCTTGTAAACTGGGAATCGTGACTGTACTGTGAATAGTTTAAAATAGCATAAACATGACTTTATTCCATAAGATTTTCGATTAATATTATATTAATATTAGATTATTTACAGCAAGCAATTCATTCATAACTATAGAAGAGATGTTAAAAATAGACAGAATAGAGAGAACTACACAATATAATAAAACAGTATATAACTGTGACAGCGCCATCTTGAGGTCTGTCGTTCTCGGCGCTGGCCCCATCTGGGCAGTCATGTTGTCTATGTGGTTTAGTGCCTTTTGGTCACGTTATCTTCAAGCAGATTTATTACAAGGCCATAATAAGCCTACGAATTAGCTGTGTTTTTGCTCTACTTGTGTAAATCTGTGTTTTCATGCATTCTGGAGCAATAATCGCGGGTGTTATCTGTGTGGCGCAGATTAAGACGCGTAGCGCGCAGTAAATTGAGTGGTTAGGCCAGGGCTTATAAAAAGGGGTAGCAAGCGGCGAAACCGGTCTATGTTTGAGAGAGCCGCCCAGTGAGAACAGACTAAGAAGACACACAAGAGTCAAGCTGTAAATGCCTTGAGCACGTGAGTTAATTTAAATTAGCATTAGTTTTCTAGGATTCTGAAATTATATCGATGTGGCTATTTTAATGTTTAATGAGATAGATAGATAGATGTGAAAGTTTAAGAGCGATTATTTCATTCTTCAGAAAGGCTATTCCACTGGAAATTTAGATAAGATTAACGATCGCAAGATAGTAGCCTCGTGGTGATAAAAGGCGGCGATAGCGAGTCTGATTAAACACGCTCCGCGTGTTAAACCCATAATATGTTATGCCGAGCGACACGCGGTGTATTTAGTTCCAGTTTTTGGTTAAAGCCAAGAATATTATCCTTTAATGTAAAAGTAATTAAGTGTATTTCACGATTATTGATTATTCTACTGTTTATCTTTAGTGGTTACTTAGAAGGGAGAATAGTCATTTAGATTTCTGGTGCGTAAGGCAAGTTGAGACAGGTGTTTCTCTGTTTGCTCCCGGTGGAGCATGGAAACACCAATGCGGCTGGTGTCCACCACAAGTCAACAGAAGCATTTTTATGCTGTTACAGTGGTTGTTCCTGTAATAATGTGTTTCATGTGATGAGTTCCCAATCTCGTCAGGGGTCACATATGACACGTTTGTGGCCAGGCGCACCAGTCGTCACTTACGACATGTTCAGAGTGCGAGAACGAGTATTGATGTGGGTCGGTTGAGAGGTAGTAGTTAATTCTCATTATTGAGATTATTTGTTGTACATGTATTGAAGAATATTATTTTATGTCCAGTTGATTATTATTGTTATGTGAACATGGTTTGTGAGAGCACGTGGGCGTACTTAGAGTTGTATATTTCTCTCCTCCGCTCCTGAGGGAGCATGGGGCCACCGGTGTGGTTTGTCTCAGCATGAAGCATTCAGATGCTCTTGCAGTAGTGGTTTCGGTAGCAACCTATGTTACCCGGTGCGATTGCCAGCTGCTGAGAGGGTTGCAAGCAACCAATAATTGCAACCCCTGTCAAACGATCCTTTATAAATTTTCTTAGTGCACGGGTCTTGGGTGTGAGGTACCCCTAGCGCCCCTGTCACATAACAAGAACAAGAATTAATATTTAAGTATTAGTGAGAGGATAGTGGGAACATAGGGTCTGGTGAGGTTCTAGTTACACATATTTATGATGACAGATTAATGGTGAACTGGGTGTCATCCCAAACACCTCCGGCTTTCCCACCTTCCTTTTATTAACAACAAGACAGGTATGAGATACTACCATTTTGTGACAAGGAAAAAAAAAACGCACGCACGAACATCCACACAATTGGACATTTATGATTTACTCTATTGGACTAATTGGAGGGGGCGAAATAATTCCATATTCAGGTATTGGAAATCAAAATTATTATCTCCAATTATTATCTGTATATCCTAAATATAACCCATCAGATTTTTCTGGAAAAAAAAACAAACAAACATAAGATGTATGATTTCGCTTGGGCAAGGAGATACGGTAAAATTCAACCCTTCAAAAAACAGTCATTCAGAAATCAAGAAGCCCACCACCTTCTTGTAACCGACAAATAAAAATAATAATAATATACTCGCCCAAACATTTAGCTAGTATTATCTCATTGAAGTTATCATTATATTTACTCCATGTTTATGCTGTTTTTCTTTTTAAATAAAACTTGATGTGGAGCCACATTTCTATTTCGTTCCTTATAAATTATAATTTGTCTTTAACCAACAGAATTGACTATTTCCTTCAAATTATTTGGATGCACGTTTTTATTTATTTTTTTATTTATTTTGTTTTTTTTGGGGACAAGTCCCTAAACTCATATAGCTAAGGCTTTTTAAATCACCAACGCATCATGATCTTAGACTGGTCATCAATGCCCATGTTCCGTGACAAGAGCGTGTAACATTTAATCCGGAAATAAAATGTTCCGTAATACAGGATCTTCTTCTTCTTCCTCTTCAAGTACAACGCCTGATGGAGTAGGAGATCATGTCTCTCTACAACTTCCTATCTCCATCTATTTATCAATTCTGTTGTTGAGTTCTTGCCGTGCAATGATATCAGGCTGTCCAGGATCTTCTCTCTTCGTCATCCTTGTATCTCTATTTCGTACAATCTTTCATAATTCACAACAATATAGAATCAAGTCCCGAGAACTAGAAGACACATGTTTATGTTTTAAATGATTGTATCTCAATGAAATAAGTCAAACAGCTAATTTAAATGCATTTACGCTACCATTTATTCACTAGCATGACTTCTGTTCCCTGTTCAGTATATACATTTTGTCCTTACAATTTTTCCGTTTATCTGACTAGGCTTCAGCGATCCCTACTGCATGCTGGGTATTATGCCGGGGCGGGGTTCGGAAATTGATTCTGGTGCTGCCATGTCATCGGACGACGATTCGAGTACATCACAGGATAAGGATAAAGATAAGGGACGCCATCACAACACTAAGATGTTTTCTGTTCGGAAGAAGTGCGGCAGGAACGCTGTGGTCAGAGACTTCTTGCCTGCCAAATTGATCAAAACAACGCACGTCAAGCCGAATACGCTCAACCCTGTATGGAATGAAAAGTTCCGATTGTAAGTATAAAATGTTTAGCTGGCAAGTGTAATAGTTCAAACAGTGTTGTTAATTTTTGGATTGGAAATGTTAGGTAGGATTTCATTACACCATATTTGGATTGGTATAAGCCTTGGTTGTTGAGTCGGTGTCGAGAGTAGTAGTCGTGGAGTCGGTCGTTCATTAGTGAAGTCACAGCCGGTAAAAAAAAAAGGTTCAGACTCCGATGCCTTGTGACTAGTAAAACACTGTAGTCGAAAATCGAAAATTTCATGAGTCGGAAACTTTGTTGGCCGACTCCACAACCCTGGTATAAACACAAGGAAAAGGAAACTTCGGTCAACAAATTAAACGGTGGCCTGTGAAACTACAAACAGTTCACATGACAACAACTGAATTTTGCGCTCGATGAAAATGGATGCAAGACCACGAACAAAAATGGATTATTACTGGAATGAATACAAACAACCCAGTGAGGTTACGCGGGGGGGGGGGGGGGGGGTGTCTCTTATAAGACAAATAAATAATAGGACCACTACTCCCTCAGGCATGTCGTAAAAGGTGACTGATATGAAGTTGAACATGTTGCTGACGACTTTATCATGTACCTAATTGCTGCAGAAACCACCGGTACAAGAGCACGTGGTTGTTTTGTGCAGGCTTCTTTCTCTCTCTCTCTCTCTCTCTCTCTCTCTCTCTCTCTCTCTCTCTCTCTCTCTCTCTCTCTCTCTCTCTCTCTCTAGTGTTCTAGGGGCTTCTAAACTTTTATTTTCTTCGTTATTCTCTTTATTTTTGTTTATTCTCTCTCTTTCTCACTCACTCTCCCTTATTCTGTGTAATTAAACTTTCATGTGTGTGTGTGTTTTTGTGTGTGTGTTTGTTTGAGATGTTCAGTTTGTTTTATTGGTTTAACAAACTACTTGCATGTGATTTTGAATGATGAATATTGTTACTTTAAAAATAAAAAAAGTTGTCTCTATCCCTAATCGTTGACTCTAACTCACAAAGCTGTTACATGCTGATTCCTGTTTTGGCAGTATAATGTTTTACTGTGTTCTGCAGCTCTTTGGGTAGGTCAATTTTTAGCACTGTTTATGGAGGTGGTGGAGTCTTTTATACTTTTACGTATTCTTAGAGATCTCCTTTATTGTTCGTATTTATGACTTGTTACATGTTACGCAGTAGGGCTTTTCTATTATAAAATATCCTACTTGTGGATATTTTCTACCGACAACTGGCAGATGGCACAAGAACAGCCGGGCTACCGTAGCTGGGGTTCAAAGATGTGTGCAAGAGAGACATAAAGGCACAGGATATACAGGGTGTCCATAAAGTCTCTTTACAATTTAACAAATTTATTACAAAGGCAAATGAAAAGACAGCTATGTGGAAATTATTACAAAATGAGAAGTAGATATTGAAGTTTTTTGGCATCATTTAATACACCTCTATATGGGCACCATTAGTTGCACGAAGCACATCTAGACGGTACTCGATTTCTTGCCATGTTCGCTGTAGCATAGCCTCATCAATGGTGGCAATGGTATCAGTGATCTTTTGCTTTAGGTCAGTGATGTCCCGTATCTTTGTTCGATACACGATATCTTTAACATAACCCCATAGAAAGAAGTCTAGGGGAGTGATATCTGGTGAACGAGGTGGCCAGGAAATTGGGCCATCCCTTCCAATCCACCAGTCTGGAAATATTTGATTTAGGAACCCACGAACATGCAGTCCCCAATGTGGTGGTGCACCATCTTGCTGTAAAATGATGGTTGGTTGAAGGTCATCTAGTTGTGGTGCCACATATTCAGTCAAAAGGTCAAGGTAAACATTTGCAGTAATTGATGTCTCGTTGAAGAAAAATGGACCAATGATTCGATTGCACATGATCCCACACCACACATTCACCTTTGGACTATCTCG
>JAMPIV010012846.1:0-347500 GCA_024509875.1 Oreohelix idahoensis | reverse complement strand
CTGACTCTGAGTGTGTGCAGAAAATAAACAACTTGTGTGAGTGTGAGTTTGTGTATGTGTGTGTGTGTGAGAGATAGAGTGTTAGTGTGTGAGTGAGTATGTCTTTGATTGAGTGAGTGTGTGAGTGAGTGTGTGAGTGAGTGTGTGTGTATGTGTGAGAGAGAGAGAGGCAACTATTCCTTCTAGTGAGAAAATACAAACGTTAGTATTTTAAACAACAGGAAAAACAAAAGATTTGCTACTTCACAAAATACTGGACAAGAATCATACACAATTACAATTTAAGGTGAAGAATGGTTTTTAAGGACAAAATGTAGTAAGTCCGTACAACTCTGCTAATAAGAGAATAATGAAGTCAGATAAGATATCTCTTATTGACCAGACGACAATGTCCAATGGTAGTTGGTAGAGGTGTTTCCTCTGATGTAACTGAGCCAAGCTGAATGGCTACCTATGGACTAAGTAGCTGCCAAATTCACCTGTGATACATCACGTTGATGGTCTTCTTCAGTCTAAAAAAGTAATAGTTAAGTAAACTGGTGGATTTAATGTACTTATCAAGTGCGTCAATTGTTGACTGCTTACATTTGTAAACTGAAACTTGTGAACAGGAACCACTAGGCCGAGATGCTGGAAGAATTTACCTTGCAAATAGTAGACTTGAGTTCATTCTCTTTTCCTATCACAGAAGTGGCGTGCAAAATGCGGTGGTTCCAAGCTCTGGATTCACTATTAGAGAACGC
Source organism: Oreohelix idahoensis (assembly GCA_024509875.1). Taxonomy (NCBI): domain Eukaryota; kingdom Metazoa; phylum Mollusca; class Gastropoda; order Stylommatophora; family Oreohelicidae; genus Oreohelix; species Oreohelix idahoensis. The sequence continues at coordinate 346,757 of JAMPIV010012846.1, read as the reverse complement.
TAAATGTCAGGCAATGCAACGTGCGGCTTTGATGGAACCATTAGCCCTCGTTTTTTATTTTATCAGAATGAATATTTTTGCCTCCGCTGCACTCAGGTTTGTACCAAGATGTAGTGTCCATTCAAACTAGGTTTCAATTATGTATTCTTTACCTTGACGTTAGCTTCAGTCCAATAGCAGGGTGATTCTGAGCCATTTTAAGTAGAGTCATTTGTCGAGAGAAAGCTCAATTTAATTCCTCTTTCCACACAATGTTATGGACTGCCTTGTAAAAATGTACAAGAGCGTGGAGAGCGTTTCAGTACAAAACTAGCAATAACCCGTCAAACTTGACGGGTTTTTAATTATAGTGGGCTGTTTCCGTTCCAGGATGAGCAGATAGAAGTGCATTCTTAGAGTGTTTTTGATTTCTTTCTATTATACAGAGTAATAAAACTGTTCATGAACACCGTCATTTGAACGCTTTTCTTTGTTGATTGTTGGGACTGTTCTACTTGGGTCTGCAGGGGGTGGCATTTTAGGCCTTGACGTATCGTCTGGTTGCGGACCATCTCGTTACTTCAACCACCTTTCTCAGATACCTCATTTCTGAGGTTTGGATCTGGCTTTTAAGGGTTGTGGTCATTGCCCATGACTCGCATCCATATGTCAAGACTGGGACATAGGTGGAGCGGTATACAGCCATCTTCGTTTTCTTACCAACCTCTCTCTTGCTGAGGAATCCTCGATTTATGGCCTGAAAAAGTCTTCCAGCTGCTGCTTTTCTCTGATGCCTCCCTTTGGGTCTATAATAGCTCCGAGGTATTTAAAGTGGTCGACCTGCTCCAGGACCTGTTCTCCCAGCTTAATCTCATGTCTTCTTTCTTCTCGTGATATCACCATGAATTTTGTTTTCGAGCTGCTTATGACCATCCCTCTCTTCTCTAGCTCTTCCTTCCAGACTTGCAGGTTGGATTGGAGATAGTTGGATTGGAGAGAGTATATATAATGGAAACAATACAATTTTTCAACACGGTTGCATTCCTCAGCTGTGACCAACGTACACGCGGCGAGAATTATGTTATTTTAGATTCAATTTAAAAGTTCTTTGATGACAAAATTTTGTGTGAAAGTGCGTGGATGTTTTTCAAAGAGTGTTCCCTGATAGTGGTTTTAACAAAAACTTTCAAGTTTTCATGATTTGTACATCGGGTGAGGGCTCATGCACACAAATTTTTACACACTTTTTCTTTGTCGAGCGCTAATAATTTCGTGAAAGAAAAAAATAATAAAATAATATAAAACCAAAGTATTTGTTTTATATAACGCCCACGCCGCGCACGTTGCACACCGTGCGTTGCGCACTTTTTTTCTGGCGCGAGTTACTATTTTGAGTGAGACCAACCGACGTAACATACATCGGTAATTATGTTAGTTGGGATGGGATATCCTGTTCCCACAAATTAATGTCTGGGTTTGTTTGCATATGGCGGCGTGCGTTTGAGATATAATTGTACTGTAGGCCTACACACAGTCTTGGTTGTTTATAACACTTTCTCAACTGGCTGGCATCTAAATATGTTTTGTGAACGCTAAGAGATTTCTTTATGTTGTCTTTTAGTCTGGATCAACGTCCTAAGCATTGGTTGGTCAAAAGATGTCCACGAACTGAGTTACAACGATTATCTGCTTCTTGGTCTAGACGACGTTGGTCACTCTGTGCAACCATATTGTTGTGGCAACATACATTTTGTGTGTGATCTGGATATTGCTACCCGCCTATTGTCGAGTGATCCTCATTATGGTGGGAGCAATGTTTTGTTCCAGCTCATGTTTTGTATAGCCTACTTTGAGGTGCTGATGATACAACCCTTAATAGCTAAAGAGTGAAAAGTAGTTACAGGAAATTAATGATGCAGTAGCGACAGAAAGTAAAAATAAAGTTCTTAGCCGTTAACAGCGAAAAAGCAGAAGTAATGGTCATCTTGAAGAAAATGACTTCTCCAGAATGAAGTCACAGTAAATGGAACAGTTTTAAAACAAGTCAATTGATTCTTCTTCTTCCTCGTTCGCCCTGAAAAGGACGGTGGTTGCGTTGTGTCTGTTTACGCCTAAGCTGTGATATCTGCACCTTTCGGTCGACACATCCGACTTCAGCACGGCATTTTTTAGAGACCGGGTTTGCCTTCCCATTGCGATCCGCACTCGCTCAGCCAGACTGCACTGCTGCTGACTGTTTCCAGGACCACCACGTGGAGGTGGAGTGCGGTCTTGACCAGATCTGGTTCGCTGGTCCTGATGCAAGCAGTACAGCTATGGGTCGCTGACTGCATTCACTATTGCTGCATCTTGGGGTCCCCAATTGATTCAAATACCTAGGCATGCTTATAACATCGGATGAAAGATGCATTTCAGAAGTGAAGAGTTGAATAGCCCAGACAATAGCAGCATTCTTTAACATGAAAAGGATTTAATACAACAATTCTTTGTCAATGCTGTAAGAAAGAGAGTTCTTCTGTGTTACATAGAACCAATCCTGACATACGGGAGTGAGTCATGGACAATTAGTAAATAATTAGGAAATGCACAATGAGTCACAGAGATGAGGTTTTACAGAAGAATGTTTAAAATACCATAGACAGATAAAAAATAATTAAGATATCCTGAAAGTGACCAATGCGCAAAGGAAGCTTATTACTCGCGTCAGAAGGAATAAATCTACTTTCTTTGGGAGTGTTATGAGATGAAGAAAGCTGGATATATCGTGGCAACAGGAAAAAATAGAAGGAAAAAAGAGAGAAAGTAAACAAAAACTTGATAGATAATGCTGGAGGCAAAAAGTTGTGGAAAGATATGATCGCATACGCCACCGGGTATAGTACTTGAAGAAGAAGGCCTTGAGAGAGGTAGCCTCGGAGTTGCGCGAAAAGACATGCTTGTAGATCTGGGAGCATGAATTAGAAAGAGTTACATGTCACGAGTGGGAAGGGTTATTGGTAAAATAAATGTCGTCAGATGCGACAACACCTCTATTTCCCCCCCCCCCCCACCACCACCACCACCACCACCAACACCAAAAAAGAAATTATGTTTTGTCACTAACATTTAAAGTGTTGTAGTCTTCTTCCAAAACTGAAAAAAAAAAAAAAATCTGCAACGAAGTTAATTCTCGTTTCTATTCTGTTTATTCTCAGCGTTTTGAAACACACATCCTTCCTATTTATTTATTTTTTTAAAACTTGGTATCTAAACAATACATTTTCTTTTATGTTGCAATCTACATGTTGAAAACGTACCTTCTTGTCATCACCAGTGCCACGAATAATGTAGCCCCATCTAAGACAAGCCATGCATGTGATAGCAGTTCTTGTGGGGGCGTCAACGGGATTTGAGTTATCGACCGGACCTCCAACGGTTAATTCCCTTCACCGTTACTTCCCTTGACCTCAATGCCATCCTCATAACAATTCAGCTGGCATCTCTTCTGGCTTTTCGGGAAAGTATAGAAAGCGCACATTGCTAAATTGAACATCCATTTAAAAAAGCACACACGCCTTGCAATTTTTTCGTGGTAGATGTTCGGGAACATGCTGGCAATGGATAGGACATACATTGAGGAAACCTGATTATAGAATTACAAAGCAATCCTTGTTCTGGGATCCTCCGGGAAAGAGAGGCAGAGGTCTACAAAAAAAAAAAAAAATAGCACTTGAAGAAGAGAACTGGAGAGAGAAGTGAAAATGATGAAGAAGTCGTGGACAGAGCTTGAGCTGATGGCACGTGACCGGAGGGCTTGGCATGTGTTTTGCTGAAGGAATGTGCTCCTAAGGGAACTAAAGGATATTGATTTATTGATTTTTGGGAACATACAGAAACTACGCATAGCACAGTGAGAGCTCAATTGAACTCCATTAAAAGAACACGTAGGTCTTTCAATTTGTTCATGATGCTGTGACCATTAACCATAAGTCATGATAAGTTTTGACTACAAGGATGAAATAAAGTTGAAATGGAATGAAAAGAATAAAATAACCACAGGAGAATTAGTACTGTCATCAGGACATACAGCAGACAGAGCACGACTTAATTATTTCTCGTCACTAGTTGGCGGATTACTTGCTCAGTAATAAATAACAAGCTCACCCGACAAGTAAACTGAACATTCGATGAAACATTACAGATGAGCACGCGTTCAGTCTAATAAACAGGAAGTGCCAGTGTATAAGGTGCTTTTTTTTTGGGCCAGTTTGCCTTCACATCTCCGTTGAAAATGAATACCTCACGTCCGTCCCCAAATTAATCAATAAACCAATCAGGACTTATTAAGATGTTACTTGCAGGGATTTTATTTCTACTCAATTCCTCGCATAAAGATAGACCAATTAGTAAATAAAATGACGCTAATGAGATGTCTATTGCTACTTTCGGTCTGCGTGAAAACAATTCGAAGGGCAGTCTTTGGCAATACTTGGCGCATCTCATGCCTAGAACTCAACCGATTTATAGCCTTTGCCTTCATGCTGTCCAGTGTTAAAAAGTTTGATTATAAACTTTAAAATTTTACCCGCTTAGAAAGCAATTGCGATAAATATTCAGATTGAATTGGTATGACAAGATTACTAATGTGAAACTAATGACAAGATTACTAATATGAAACTAATGACAAGATTACTAATATGAAAGTAATGACAAGATAACTCATGTGAAACTAATGACAAGATTACTAATGTGAAACTAAGGACAAGATTACAAATGTGAAACTAATGACAAGATTACTAATGTGAAACTAATGACAAGATTACTAATGGGAAACTAATGACAAGATCACTAATGTGAAACTAATGACAAGATCACTAATGTGAAACTAATGACAAGATCACTAATGTGAAACTAATGACAAGATCAGTAATGTGAAACTAATGACAAGATCACTAATGTGAAACTAATGACAAGATCACTAATGTGAAACTAATGACAAGATCACTAATGTGAAACTAATGACAAGATCACTAATGTGAAACTAATGACAAGATCTAGACAAGTGCAAGTGGAACAAGAAATGAGAAGAAGACGCTGGAGATGGACAGGACACGCAATAAGAAAACCTGTTGATAGCTTTAACAGACGATCCATGTTCTGGAATCCCCAGGGTAAGAGGGGGGTAGGTGAAGACCAGAGAACACATAGAGAAGAGAACTGGAGACAGACATGAAGGGGGTGAAGAAGACATGGACAAACCTTGAGCTGATGTCACGTGACATGACGATTTGGCATAAATTTGTTGAAGGCCTGTGATGCCTTGGGAGTTGAAAAGTGAAAGCATCTCTCTTGTATCCCCTCATCATCCCCCCTCCCCCCATTGGGGAAAGGTACCCCACAGGTTAAGAACCCCTGGTTTAATGATATTATGGTTCGTACAAAATCAAGGTACATATACCTGTGTGGTTTCTGAGTTCTGGGATGAGATAAAGAACGAATATGCCCACTGTTCCCATGCATGTCGTAAGAGGCGGCTGAGCTGACATTGTGCATGTGATTGGCAACTCCACTATGTAGAGCACAGTGCTACAGAAACCAGCCCTGAAGGATATAATAAGTGCTTTCGTGTAGACTATCTGCTTAGAGGCCATTGCCGTGGTGACCTCACGCTCCAGCCCACAAAATCTCGTAAGTGCTCTCGTGCAGACTATCTGCATGCAGGCTAATGTAGTGGTTGCCACATCTCCACAAGGAGCGAAAAAGGCAAGAAAGAAGAAGAAGGATACATGGAGACGAAAACAGGTTTCTTACTCCAGTTTTTGTTGTTGCAATCAGGTCAATAAAAATCACTTCATCGACTGTCAAACACTACGATAACATTCATAACATGCCTTTTAAGTTTGTATAACACACAACAACAACGATCACTTAGACAAGTTTAATTAGCGCTCCAAACATAGTACGGCTTCATTAACTATAGTTTTTGTATCACTGCTCTCTACCAGTTGCGAAATGAAGTTCGGGCCTAATGATTTTGGTGAAGAATCTCTAAGACGCAAGACAAGCTGAAATATTTTGGAATAATGTTTGATCGCGGACTGTCGTACAAGTTCCATGTTGAGCTATTCATACTGAAGTGCAAGCGAGGTCTGGCAGCCTTAACAACCATGGCCGCTGTGCACCTGGAGCAGAGATTACTATTTCTCCTGTACCGTCAGCTAGTCATATCGGTAATCGAATATGGACGGAATACTCACGCTGTCAGTAACACAATGTGAACGACTGGAACGCATTCAAAATGAAGGGATGCGTATAGTCTTGGGCTGCACTGTGTGTCGCAGGTAGATATAAGTAGGACGATAGATTCTGTCTGAGGTCAGACAGACTATTAAAGGGAAAGTGTGTATTGATAGAAAATAGAGTCACGGGTGCAAAGTTGAGAGAAGATATGCCTGTGGAGGGTAGTGGTGCTACTCCTTCAGCCTACCTGGTGACGAACTTTTAATAAAACAATCTTGCCCCGCCCTCCAATGTTTGTAAAAGACTAAGCTAATACTCAGTAAGGGACACTACAGTTACTACACCTACATGACATTTAAGGGGAAGGCGTTCTGACCAGCACAAGAATAAGTTTTCTAGGTTTTTATTAACCATAAAAAAACTGTACAACATCCAACGTGGCAAAATGCGAACAAAAGAAAACACGGTAAACCACGTGTACCTTCACTGAAAATAAACAATGTCGGAAGGATACACAGCAAAGAAAATAAACCTCCAAAAAAAGTATCCCCAAGAGAAAAAAAAACACTGTGGCCACCTCACTCTACTTCCTTCCTACGCTCACACGGACACACCTAAGTTCTCTCGAACCACTCCCGCACTTAAAACTAAAAGATCTAATACAATCTTGCTGTCACCTGGACATGGGTCCCCAGTCCAATAAAATTAGACGACCGTGTTTGCCTTATTAGGTGATAAATCCAAAACTGAGAAGAAACCGATGTGGGTCAACACTGTCCGGCTGGACTTAGTAATCCACTTTTGCCAGGAGGTAAGCTCCAAGAGGAAATAGTAACATTTAACTCCCACAGTGCGACTACTGCAGTAACTCCGAGTGAACAAAAGGTGTTGAACTAGAAAAAGGCTTAATTCCAGCACACGAATATTATCCGAATGCGATGATCTAGCCGTAAGTTCACGTGAGAACTTTCAGAGGCTGACACTACCTGGTTCTTTCTGGGTTATGTGGTTGTATTATCTCCGACAATCGGGTGGTAAATGGGTTACACCAATATTGCCTGTATGTATGAATGGAAAATTATAACAGCTCGTGGACGAGGCTGTATGCACTGCGCAGCCGTAATGTAATCCACGAAATAGCCGCCAGGGGTAGAAATTTGGCAGTTAATCCGTCAGTGAAGAAAAATGAGGCCTAATAAATGCTAGAGGCCATGCACCAGTGTGAGGAAACGCTGTGCATAATAAATCTCCATAGACTCTGTTTGAGCCCGTAGATAGCAAACACAGACCGCTCTCTGTCTTTCTGATCAGGGTCTGGAAAAATAACACATTCAAAAACATTTACAGGAGTTTGTTCGACCTGAACGATCGACGCTAACAGACGTACAAACACCCACCCTCTCTTCTGTCTTCCACGAAAACGCGTACAATTACATTTCAATAAAACATGCTCCGCGTCCACACCCGCCTCGGGCAAATTTCTCTCGCGCGCTTGGCTAGCGATCAGGCGGGGGGAGGGGGGCGGTCAGCGTAACACACACACGGTCAGCCTCGCTAAGCGAGGTCAGACATTCACCTCACAACACGGTACGTGATACAGAATTGACAGGCGTAATCGACATATACGTGGAAAATAAAATTAAATAATACTAGGATCATCATCTCATCTCATCCCGTAACCCGTCATGGGTCGTAGGGGTGCCATGGTGGAAGCATCAGCAGACAGGGTCCTCCACTGCTCTCTATCCTCAGCAATGCGTACAAGTGTGGAAAAACCGTGTCCTGCCCATTCTTTGATGTTATCAGCCCAGGATTTTCTCTGCCTTCCTCTTCTCCGTTTACCTTCGACTGTTCCCTGAAGGATCGTTTTCGAAAGGGAGTCATGACGAGTTACATGCCCAAACCAGGCAAGCTTTCGACGTTTCACTGTTGACAAAAGTGGTTCTTGGTGGCCTGCATAGGTGTTTATCTTCTCTCTAACATAGACATTTGTTTTGTGCTCTTTATAGCAAATGCGCAAAATTCTTCTATAACATTTATGCTCGAAAGCCTGAATCCTTCGCTCCGTATCTGCAGTGAGTGTCCAGCTCTCACACCCATACAAGAGAATAGATAATACAAGTGATTTGTATAATTTGATCTTCACAGGAAAACTGATGTTACTTTTCCAGATCACATTCAACCTTGTCATGGCAGCTGAGGCCATCTCAAGTCTTGTCTTGATTTCTTTAATTGATCTTCCATCACTGCATATAGTGGACCCGAGATATTTAAAGGTGTTAACTTCTTCTAACGTTTGCCCATTTAACGTAATGTTGGTCGGAACATGTTTCTTATGGCTATTCACCAATATCTTGCTTTTTTCTATATTAATTTCCATCCCATACGTTCTTGTTACTTTCTCCAGTCTAGAGGTAAGGTCTTGAAGTTCTGATTCTGATCCAGCTATCAGATCAATAGGATAGTTAACACTTAACTCAGGATTAATTGATAAACATCGAAGAGAACAATAATCAAAAATGTAATATGTACATCTTCCTTCTGTCCGTTACATTTTATCTCTCCCGTTTTCTTGTCAGCACACATTATCTCTCTATCTGTCTTCTTGTTATGACAGATTATCTAGCTATCTGTCTGTTAAGTCTTAAGCTGAGTTAAAAACTGGTGGCGCGCTACGTTAAATCACTTGCGGTCTTATGAAAGAGTTACTATTCGTTATGAATTATTTTAAGCAATAGAATAGGTAACCCTGGGTAGATTATATCTGCCTAAAATCTTATACGCTACCACTCCAGATAACTCTAAAATAATTATTTCGCTCTTACCAGCTTCAAGGAATAATCTCCATACGGACTTAATTCCCAACTGCTATCAATAGGAAGGATAAGATGCACGCATGCAAGAAAATCCGAGACTGATAGAGTTATTGAGACAGTCGCTTAAGTGCTACAAGATGATGCCAGATGTTTGGCTCGCTTTCGAGATGAAACCGCGTACTAGCACGTAATAAGACGCAAGAGCTTCTGATCTCCCCCCGATTAAACAGAAATCCACGTACGCTAACCGGGGGACCGATAAAAAAGGATTGTTTGATCACATACCGCCATGCGCGGGCCAGGAGATATGCATGAAGAAGGTCTACAGTGATGATTGACAGACAAAATGACAGAAATATCGCTGTTAGAGACAACGTTTACAGAAAAGTGGGCGGAGAATTTTGATGGACAAAAGGTAGACAGGTCAGAATGACGAGAAACCAGACCGATCTAGCAAAACTAAGGGCAGACAATTCCATCGTCCGTCACACTGTGACAATGAGGTACATACTTGAAGTGCTGTCGATTAGATCCAGATATGCAGTGGCTCACGCAAAAGCCTATATGCGAATAACCACAGTCAGAAGTTACCGTCTGCATAGGAACATAACTGACTTCAAGGGAGCAAGAATAAAGAGAGGGATGTCATGGATGGCACAGGCAGAGGCTACGATTAGACAGGTGATCACACTTGATAATATATCCAAGGGAGAATAGTGGAGTAAGTCAGGCAATAACTGGACAAACTACAAGCAAGTCATAATCAGCCTTGGCAGAGAGTGTAGAACTTGGGGCAATGGGAAAACAGAGCTGGAAATTAATTAACTGCTACATGATCACGTGAAAGACGATGATGCCATTGTGTATTCTGATGTGTCTGTACTCCGTGGTGAGAAATCAGGCTGGGGCTTCCCGGCTAGAGTGAAAGGTGAATGCTTTGCATGAATAGAAAACATCCACAGAAGCTTCGAATCTTCAGGAACTGGTGTGGACCTACTGTCCTGGTCATGCAGGGGTACGCGGTAATGAGTGAGCTGACGTAGTAGCCTCAAAAGCTCCCGTAGTGGGGACATTGGATATGGATAATGGAGAGATACTGAAGTCAATTAATGATCGCCTGTTAGAGAACGACACTGCAAAAGACGAATCAACAAGGCTACGATTGCTGGAATTTGGCACCAAACGTAAGGCTAGCAGGGATGGACGTATGAGAGGATGCATCCGTCGTGTATACCACCAGTGCGCAACAAGAACAGTTAACATTCATACCCTTCGACATTTGCTGGGGTAGACTGAGCACCTATGTGTTTGCCCAGAGTGCAATGATGTCGATTTTGTTCAACAATAACAATAAGACCGACTATTTAGTTTAGCTGGTAGACATATTAGATAAAATTAGTATACAACATTTACATGATATTTAGTGTATAAAATTTACATTTGTAAAAATGTAATATTGTAAGCATTTTTTTTTCTTTTTTGTTGGTAGTTAGAATTAGATTACACAGTTAATTTTTCAATTTTTTTTTTAATTAGAAAAACACACTAACATCCATTTTTACTGTTCAGAATCGACATCATTGCACTCCGGGCAAACCCATAGGTGCTCAGTCTCCCTCAGCAAAACCGAAGGGTATGAATGCTGATTGTTCCTGTTGCGCACTGGTTGTATATATGCCGTATGCATCCTCTCATACGTTCATCCCTGCCAGTCTTATGCCTAATGAAAACTCCAGCAATCTTATCCTTCATGATTCATCGATTGCAGTGTCAGTCTCTAATAGGCGATCATTAATTGCCCTCAGTATATCCCCCTTGTCCATATCAAATGCACCTACTATAGGTGCTCTTGAAGCTAGTCTATCAGCTCTTTCATTGCCGCGTACCCCTGCATGACCAGGACAGTAGATCCACACCAGTTCTTGAAGATTCAAGGCTTCTATGGAGGTTTTCCATTCATGCCAAAGCCATCTATTTTGGATCTTCCGAAGCATGGACAGAATCCGGCACAATAACTGCCCTTGTTAATGAAGTTTCAGACATCCACCTTAAAGCTGCAGTAGCTGCCTCTACCTCCATTCTCATGCTGGAGGTTGTTGTCATGTAAGCCCCACTATGTTCAGCGACGATCTTGCCCTCAACTCTATCCGAGAAGACTAACATCCATACATCCTGGAAGTTTTGTTTAGCACATACATGGATCGTTTGAATTTTTCACAGGGAGATGTTGTGAAAATCTGGTTTTGTGTCGCTTTTGTGTCCTCAATTCGTCCCATATCGTCTGCAATTGTACTGTGAATTTTGGTCTAGGTTTTTCTTTATTTATATACTTGATTGTTGTTCTCCAACAAAGAAACAACAAAGACAACAACCAAAAAGCTACAGACTTTCATAAATGGGTGCTTGCGTAGAATAGAGGGATTAAAATGGTATGACAAGGTTACCAACGTGGAACTGATGACAAGAACTAGACAAGTGCCAGTGGAACAAGAAATGAGAAGAAGACGATGGCGATGGATAGGACACACACTGAGGAAACCTGTTGATAGCATTACAAGGCAGTCCTTGTTCTGGAACCCCCACGGCAAGAGAGGCAGAGGAAGACCAAGAAGTACATGGAGAAGAGAGTTGGAAACAGAGGTGAAAATGATGAGGAAAACATGGAAAGAACTTGAGATGATGGCACGTGACAGGAGGACTTGGCATGTGTTTGTTGAAGGCCTATGCTCCTTTTGGGAGTGGAGGGTTATGAATATGATATACTTGATTGTAATTTGGCAGAATTTGATTGATTACCAGAAACCTGGTGTCAAGTATGATAACTTTAAACATAAAGCAAACCATGTAGTTGAAAGCAACGACAAGAAACATACATATTCACTTTAGGACAAAAAGTAACCAATACGAAGATAACAAGCAAGGATCTATAAATGAGATAGGGTGCTTGAAAAAAAAAATAGAAGTGTAATTAACAGGCAATATAGGATTGTAGGACGGAACTCTCTAACAGAGTCGGTAAGTTCTGAGAAGTCAGTAATGCTGACGTACGAATAGAATATAGTTTATGTGCGCAAATATAAATAAGTGTACAGATCAAGAGACATTTTGAACGTTAGAGATAAATTCGAGGTTTGATAAGTAAAGCTGAAGGAGAGGCCTGGATTACAGGCTGATAGGCGGGATATACAGCCTGATTTTGGAATGAAAAGAGAACAATAAGCTTGTCAGCTCAGACTGACAACAGGAGACACGTGTCTATTATGTTTGAGCGCAGATTGCGTCCGCGAGACAGAGAGGATAAGCTATAGAGGAGGCACAGCTGATGCTCATTACAGCAAATATTAGTGACACAAAAGTGTCAGATCACCGACCGAGGAAGATTGTCATGTTCAGGATGACAAAGGAGAAATTAATGAAACTTTATGTGAATTAGCTAGTGATCTTGGAGATAGGATTGGCTCTGGTGTTTTGTGATCGGTTCTATACCGCACCAGGCGCAGACTTGGGGAAGGCACTATAAATTAAGAATAAATACATAAACATTTTTAAATAACAAGAAAATGAAACAGACAGTTTCAGAGTAAAACCTTAATTAGCATATATGAAGTAAATTATTGTTGTTTTTCTTGAACTGTTTTGCTTATTTCGTATTTTTGCAATTTTTATCTTTCTGTAACATACCTCATATCGTTCTATTTTGATTCATTTTCCCACGTGTTTACAGTGTCCATTGCCCTTGCTGTCTATATTTATCGTTGTCGCCTGTTTGTTACTGTGGCTGACAAATGTGACTCCCGAAACGTTCGGTGTTTACTGTATACGCTATTCATGGAGGCATATCTGGCTTCATCCTTATATGACCACCAGCTATGCACAATGCTACGGTATACGTACGTGGAAGTGAACCTATGTCTGTGAAGCTAACTACATCCTCATTCAGAGCCGGATTAACGTAGTAGCAAAAGTAGCATTTGCTACGAGCCCCGCGCTTTTAGGGGCCCCGCGCCAATAAATATGTATATAATTTTTTGGTCATCTTCTAATACGAGCGTTAAACCAATGATCTTGTGATTTATGCCATCTTTAGCGCCTTTTCATTTGGTGTCACGAAATTGTGAGAGAAAGAGCATAAGAGGGTGACTTAGTGTGACTCTTCATTATTTTTATCTTAACTGTTTGCGGACGGAAGCAGTCATTTTCTTTGGATTTGTTGAAAGTCTGTACATCTTCTTTTCTGCTTTTACCTACCGGTGGGGTCTCCTTTCTACTGCATTATGTGCTGGCGATACTCATAATAAGTCCCATTTGCCCTTTGTGAAAAGACTGTCAAATACCAGGTGGTCCGCTCGGGCTGATGCAACAAAAGCACTTTTACACAGCTTTTCTGCAATAAAACAGGTCTTGGATGATATTTCAGATAACAATAATCAGAAGGCAGAGTGTCGTCAACAGGCTCGTGGTCTACTTTCAACCATGATGAAGTTAGAAACAGGAATAATGATCATACTGTGGGATCAAGTATTACAGCGTTTTCAAATGACCAGTGCTTCTTTGCAATCTTCTGACCAAGATTTGAATACAGCTTGTGCACTCTGTGAATCCCTGCGGGGGTATATTCAAGCTATGCGTCTACTTTTGCAGACATAGAGCAAAAGGCCAAGGATCTGACTGAGTGTGAACATTATCAAGAACAAACTCGAAGAAAACACAAACGAAATCGAGAGTATGATGATTTCAGTGGTTCCAGCACACTTGATGAATCTCAAACGCCTTCTCAGCAGTTTACAAGCCGAACATTTCTTGTCCTTATTGATAGCTTGCTCTCTGCCTTGTCAAAACGCCAGAAAGCTTATCAAAAGTTGAATGATGTATTTGGATTCCTTCGTGAGTTACAGTCGTTTACACCTGAAGAGGTGGTAACGAGATCATCGAATCTTATTAAATCATATCCGGAAGATCTGGAAGAAAGTCTTTGTGAAGAACTTGTGTAGTTTACAGAACTGTTGAAAACTGATCTTGCTTCTCATATTGGCACTACTCTAGACCTTGTAGAGTTACAGTTTTACCGTTTGATAATTGACAATTCTTTGGAGTCTTGTTTTCCAAATGTAGAAATCGCCTTGCGCATCTATTTGTCACTAATGGTAACCAACTGCAGTGGAGAACGATCATTTTCAAAACTGAAACTTATTAAAAATTAACTAAGGAGCACCATGGGTCAAAAGAGATTGAACACTCTCACACTAATGAGCATTGAACATAAACTTCTGCGTGAAATTGATACATCCTATATCATCAACAAATTTGCTCATGCTAAATGTAGAAACATTAATATTTAAACAATAATGTTGACTGTGTTGTTACTTTTGATAATGATAATTACTATGCAAATTAAAAATGTATGTGTTCAAATATATTTGTGTTGTTTTATTGTTTTTTTTAAAATATAGGGCCCCTTTCTTAACATATGCTACAGGCCTCGTACTAGCTTAATCCGGCCCTGTCCTCATTGACTCTTGAAACCATCTACACACTTCCAGGGATTCCTCCTGTGGTGAAACTTGTTGAGAATCCAGCATTGCACACTAAGCTTGGAGATGTCACTTGAGCCCCAGACGTGATTCTTTGACTTGGTTGACTGCATGCAGAAGGATCTCACTATGGACCCAGTGATAGGCAGGGGAAACTGAGAAGTGGTTCTGTGCAGGACGTGACAATTCCTTGAGAGAGCACAGAACCAGAGCACAGTATTTTAGCTCTGCATAGTTGGAAAGTCCCCTTGGATGGTGGGGAATGCACAGTATGCCACGCACTTCATACTCCTAGCTTGGGACCAGATGTGACGGTCCTTTAAATGCAAGACAAGCTGGAGAAACTGGAACTCAGAACTTCAACTCTTTAAACATGTTTCAGAATGGCACAGGAAAAGCCTAGGTCTACAGTGTAGATAAAACCAAGGAGTCTTCAACTTGGTATTGGCTGCTAAAGAGCGAGTAGCACAGCAGTCCTAGTTAAACAACAACAACAACAACAACAACAGTATACGCTAATTTGTAAAGCTGATTCCATACCATTTTATTTTTTTAATTTATACGGGGTGTCCATAAAAGATTGTACCCTTTTCAAAAAATTTATTCTCTGCCCCATGATGTGGTACGGAGGATGCTTTCTATCACATAAGTAAGATAATCTATGCACGTTTTTAAGCATACCTTACAAAGACTCAAAAAGAATGTACCTATTTCTTTTTTTTTTCACCTACTTGACAAGTGTATTGAGAGACATGTAACAATTACCGGTTGCAACTCAACTGCTAAAGTTTCACTTGAAATGCGCGCATGCGCACTTTTTTGAGTTTTTGTAAGGTATGCTTAAAAACTTGCAGAGATTATCTTACTTTTGTGATAGAAAGCATCCTCGTACCACGTCATGGGGCCGAGAATAAATATTTTGAAAAGGGTACAATCTTTTATGGATACCCTGTATATTACTTTGCTTATATGAAACTGGTCGTTGTCTTATATGGTTATACTGTTCTGTTTTTTTTTCTATTCTAGAACAGCACATTGAGTGCCTATGTGTAATTCATTATGGATAAAGATAAAAATTACCAACAATAGTATGTTAGAAACACACACTTATTACTACTTTTTTTCAAAACAATGTGCTGGCGGAAATTACAGTGTGATCCAACTCAATAGCATGAATTTGAGTCTCGTAAGACTAACCTGCAGTAACAGCACTGGCCATCACGTGACCTCACACCATCTTGAAACATCACTAGGTCCGGCTCTGTGTGCAGATACATACCACTTATGATTTAATTTACTTAGCTGCAGTGGAAGATAACTAGTGACGTAGATATTACAGTTGATTCAAAAAGAGCAGCAAGTTGATTGGTTTCGTTTTCTTCGGATGATGTCTTCGAACTTTGAGCAAAGATCAGAGTCATGTCGCAATTAGAAGTTACGTAGCGTAGACCAATGGTTCTCAACGTGGGCCATGATATTTCTCTAGGGGGTCTCAGTAAGTGCCATATTTCTGGTAAAGTACCGTTTTGAAGCTAACGGCGACTATGAGGGGGCCACTGGGGTAAATAAGGCTCAGAAGGGGGTCATGAGCTAAAAAAAAGGTCGGGAACCACTAGCGTAGACGACAGCGAACGAAAGGGTTAGATGTGAAGATGAGTGAGCATACTGTGGATGGAGAAATAAGTTAGGAGAATACTCAAGTCGAGAGAAAGAACAGCTCAGTTCTAGCTATCAAATTCCTAAAGACAGAAAGATGGAGTCTGATTAAAAACGTAATACATTGAAGATTGATAGGACTAGGACTCTGGGTTATACACCAAAACTATTCCTCTTCTTACACACAGATCTCTCTGGTAAAACTGGTAGTCCTTTCCAGGCTTCTCTCGTCACTATATAGTTTCCCCCCTCAACTAGGCCGGAGAAGGTCACACTGCCACCATGCTCCTCTCGTAGAGCAGGCAGAATGACGGAAAGGAAAATTACGCCAAAGTATATGAAATGCACGATATCACTCGCAAAATCATATGAGACACATCAGTAAAACTCACCCTGTAGCTAACATCATCATGTCACAAGACTCATCGTATCATTTTCATCATGTCAAATATAGATTGATCACATCAAATGACTTCTTACTAAGATCATCATATCATATGACTCATTACTATGATCATCATATCACGTAAATCATCTCTAAGATCATCATATCACAAACCTCTCATCATGTTATTGGATTCATCATTTCAAAAATACCTTTATTCTCAAGCCCTCTTATGACCACAAGGTTCATCATATTATTCAACTTATAATATGACTATTCAGACAAGTGACGGTGGAACAAGATATGAAAAGAATACACAAGAGGTGGATAGGACACACATTAAGGAAACCTGTTGATAGCATTAGCAGGCAGTCCTTGCGCTGTTATCCCCACTGTAAGGGATGTAGAGGGAGGAAAAAGAACACACGGAGAAGAGAACTGGACACAGGCATGAAGAAGACGTAGAAAGACTTTGATATGATGCTAGCATGGCAATCTAATATACTGTATGGAGTCGCTGACGATCTAGTTTTCATTACGATATACTTATTCTTAATATTATATTCTTAATAACTTATACTCTTAATTTTATGATCAGGTACTGTTAATGTATGCTGTTATACTTCCTTGTAATGTTGCACTGCCCTTTCATTAATACTTTCAGTACGCTGGAGAATGTTTGAGTAACATTAATAAAAGATGAGCAAGAGGAAGGAAGAATGCAAGAGGGGACTGTGCCCGATTTTCAACCCTTCGCAAATTAATTGCTTTCGTATATGTCTATCTAGCTATCTACCTAGTCTGATTCTGGTCTTGAGTTTGGGACGCAAAGACAGCGAGGAAAGTAACTGTTTACCCCACCTCATCTTGATGAACCTAAAAAAAGTCCCTGAGTCATTCAGTTGCACACCGTTTGAAAATTTCACGAGTTCTTATAACATACTTCTGAATATGTCTCATATCACTAATTTACTGTACGAAGAATTCGATTTTTATGTCTTGTTGTTGTTGTTGTTGTTTTTGTTTTTGTTTTTTAATGTTTATTTTTATTTATTTTATTTTTAAATTCATTATTATTATTTTTTATTTTATTTCTATTTATTTATTTATTTTTAAATTTTATTTTAAAAACGTACTTTAATTATGATGATTATTGCAAATGTAATATTACTTTTATAATGATAAATGCCTTAATTATGCTTAAAGTAAATGTGAGGATGAAAGGATATAGTATACATGATGAGAGAGAGAGGAAGGGCAGAATGTCAGACGGGCCTGCGTGCCCAATTCTTAACCCTTTGAAAATAAAGTTCGTTCGTTCGTTCGTTCATAACATAACAACACCCATAGTATATTGGCATCATCATATAACAACACCCATAGTATATTGGCATCATCATATCATAAAAACCATAGTATCTTGGCATCATTATATCACAACACCCATAGTATTTTAGCATCATCATTCCACAACACCCATAGTATATTGGCATCATCATATCACAACACCCATAGTATCACGGCATCATCGTATCACGGCATCATCATATCACAACACCCATAGTATTACGACATCATCGTATCACAACACCCATAGTATCACGGCATCATCGTATCACAACACCCATAGTATCACAGCATCATCGCATCACAACACCCATAGTATCTTGGCATCATCATATCACAACACCCATAGTATCTTGGCATCATCATATCACAACACCCATAGTATCTTGGCAACACCATATCACAACACCCATAGTATCATGGCATCATTGTATTACAACACCCATAATATCATGGCATCATCATATCATAACATCCATAATATCATTGCCTCATCATATCATAACACCCATAGTATCATGGCATCATCATATCATAACACCCATAGAATCATGGCATCATCATATCACAACACCCATAGTATTATGGCATCATCATATCACAATACCCATAGTATTGTGACAGGGGCGCTAGGTGTACCTCACACCCAAGACCCGTGCACCAAGAAAATTTATAAAGGATCGTTTGACAGGGGTTGCAATTATTGGTTGCTTGCAACCCTCTCAGCAGCAGACTTAACAATTCAAGCAACCCAAAGCCTTATGCAGATCAACATTTAATTCTACCGAACAGAACCGAACACCAAACAAACAATCCAACAAACAATCAAACGAACACCCAGTCAGTGTTCATAGACTGTGTGCTCAAGGCATTTACAGCTTGGCTCTTGTGTGACTTCTTCGTCTGTTCTTACTGGGCTGCTGTCTCAATGTAGTGAAATTGACAGAGATACAACGGTAAAATATCTCCAAAGATAACATGTAAGGATAAAAACATAATGCGTAGGCTGCTGATAGTACATGATCGCCCAGACCGCGGGTCATCACCCTCCATAAAAATTGACTTGCTAGACAGGAGGGGAATGGCGGATAAAAGGAAAAAATATGACTGGAAAGATTGCGTGAGACTAGAAAGGCTAAGGAGACGCAATTGGGGGGGAAACGGAGAAAAGTCACGTTTCCCAAGTTGACATAATGTAAGGAACTCGACAGAAGGGACCTTGGATATGTTACGCCACAGTCATTTATTGGTCGCTTTTGCGATACCAAGCCTTTGATTTGAATTCAGCGGCAGAACGCGGATGTTTGGAATATTACAAAAATTAAAAAGTAACTTTTTCGTAATATTAATGTTAGGAATATAAAAATTAGCTGGCCGGATGGCCCATTCTGAGCAGTGAACTAATATGTTCTTAATTTTACAGACGGATAGATAATATTGAAGATAATGACAAAAGACAGTGTTGTTCACATCAACGACAGACTGTATGGAATAAAAAGTGTCGCTATTTGCACAAAAAAACACGACCTTGAGAAGCAGGTGTTCAAATCAACTTAGTAGGGAAGCGAAGGGACATTGGTGGGAGCTGTGTCTAAATATAACTTTTAACGACAAAATTTTGGAGGGGAGAGAAAGGTTGGTTCAAAAATCAAGTACATTTTTGTAAAAACGCAAGTAGAGACGGACAGACTAACAGATAAAAATCCATACTTGACTGAAGCATGACTGAAATGACTTTAGTGTAGGAAATTTGAAATTCAAAAAAACCTAGGCAGTGATTGGCCACAGACAAGCATATTGTCGGCGCTTAGACGCGGATTTGGGGTCATTTCTCAATAGTTGTTCAGTGATAGACACAGAAAACGCAAGTGTGGTGATTTCCAAATGAAAGAAAGTGAAATAAGTTCAGGGACGCCATACTATAGCCAGCAGCTCAGCTGAGTTTTGCTAGCATTTCTGTGTTCTTTATTCATAATCTGGTAAGATTGAAATTATTTCTTTGTATATTTTGAATATTGTTTAATGTTCGAGTGATTTGATACTGCCATATCGAAATCTAGCCTTACAAACAAGTAGGGATTTGCTCTAGACCCCCCGCCCAGTCAGGGTCTAGGGACCAACAATATACATAAACTCCAACAAGGGTTAGGAAAGACAGATCAAGTGTTGAGAATAATGAAACATATTACCTATCCACTTTTAGGGAAGGAAACTAATAAATATTTTTCAGAATCTATAGTCTGGGAGGACCTATCTGATGTAAAACCACCATGGTAAATGTGCTGTTTGGTCAGAGAGATCTGACCTGTCTGTATGATGTGGTTGTTGTGTCCGTGTTGTGTCCAGACGTGGGTAGAGAATAGAATTTTGACACATAGCCAATACTTTGATTGCAGAGCTGTGAGTTTCAGCTGTCAACAAGGCGGTGTCTATTCAGTTGGTGATTTTACTCGAGTGTATCTGTGCAGTACGTTGTGACAGAGACCACTATTATTGCCCGCCAGCACGGAGAGGTGGGACCACCAGATTTCAGCACCAGAGCTACTTCTTCAAGATGAGTGAGCCTCTGGTCTGCTGGAAGTTCACCAACGCCTTTTAGTTACTAATACCCCATAAAATTCCTGCAATTTACTGGACACTGTGTAGTCAATATAGACAGGTGTGATGAGGCCACCCCAACAGCACAAGCATTAACTATCCTCCCAAGTAGATGACTACTAGAACATTTTAATAAAACTAACTAGTCTAGTACTTATATATGTACACTCTTGCATTTATTATGTAACATTCCATGCATTTCTTTCATAATTTTTAAAATCTTTTTTAAAAAAAAGTTCTGGTCAACATAAAACTTGATCCAGAACAAATAAATGTAATATAATTCTATCAAAAATTTTACACACGTGAGTTAGTTCAGTGTATTTTAACATTTGTTAATATTATTAGTCTTCTTAAATATCTGTGGGTGTATTTATAAACTATCACACCACACTACATATCATTACCCTAGACACTTTACGTAGCCACATTCATTAAGAAAAAAAAATTAAGTGTGAGGTCGTAGTGGTAGCAAGAAAGGCCTTCTGACAATTCACAACTACATTTTATCTCAGGAGCCTTCACAGCTGGCCTCATACATTACATTTAGTAACATCACCATCATACAATACCATCAAACCCACTACATACATTGGGGTCTTGTCCAGGGATAATTAGCCCAACAGTAATATTAGGATCTCCTGGTTGGAGAAATAAAATTAGGGGAAAAAAATTGTGAAATTCCCTTTAAAATTAAAAGTGTCCCTGCAGATAAAAGTTGGTGAATCTTCACAGCCAGTGATAATTAATTAGTTAACTGGTTAGTTAGAATTAGTTAGACTATAGTCATAAGAAGTACTTAGTGTATTTACTGGTTAGAGATTTAGCTTGTATATTATTATATTGTCTGAAAAGTATGGCGGAGCTAGCAAAATTCCGATCAGCTGCTGTGCTGACCGCAAAGGAGATGGGAATGGATGGTCAAATTTTAATTCAATATGTAACGGCTGAATGTGATAAATATATTGAAAGGGAAGATAGAAAGTTAGCTGAAGAAAAGAGGTTACAAATTGAGGCTGATAGAGAAATTAAGAGGCTGCAGATTGAGGCAGAAGAAAAACGACAGCAAAGGGAGGCAGAAGAAAAACGACAGCAAAGGGAGGCAGAAGAAAAAAAAGGTTGACTGCCGAAAGGGAGGCAGAAGATAGAAGGTTGCAGAGGGAGCACGAATTACGACTAAGGGAGCTGGAATTACAAGGCCCGGCTCCTGAAAATGGTGCCAGCCCTTTTGCCTCAGATGCTACGCCCAGTCTGGGAGCCTCAAACTCAGCTATGGGGTTTCATTTAGACCATTTTGTTGAAAAAGACGATGACATAGAGGGGTACCTAGGACGTTTTGAGTTATTAGCTACTACATATGGGTTAGAGAGAGAGAGGTGGAGTTTAAAGCTATCACAGGGATTGAGAGGTACTTCTTATGAAGTATTTGCCAAAATGAACAGGGAAGACCAAGACAATTATGACATGTTAAAGCAGGCTTTGTTATTAAGGTACGAGAAGAATGGTGAATTTTATCGTAAGAAATTTAGAAATGCCAAACTGTTGTCTGGGGAGACATACCACCAATTCTCTGCTAGACTAGAAACCTATTTGGAGAAATGGACGGCTCTGGGGAAGACCCAAGATCTTAAAGAAATGATCATGATTGAGCAATTGAGAGAGTCCATGGCTCCAGACATGAGAAAATTTCTCATGGAACAAGGTGCAGAGAAGTTGGGGGAAATTTTAAATGTTGCTGAGAGGTATCAGGCAGCTCAGGCAGAGGTAAGTGGTGCTAAAAAGAAGCACATAGACAATTTTAAAGCTCCACAGCAATTTAATAAATTTGATAATAGAGAGCAGGGAAATAAAGGTAGGACAAACTTTGAGCGGCCAAGAAATGACTATCGCGACAGAAACTCACAGTTCAATGACCAAAAGTTCAATGAAAGAAAACCGTTGAACCAAGGAAAAAGATGGTGTAAATGGTGCAAGAAGGATAACCATAACACCGAATTTTGTAGAAGGAAACCTTCAAACATTGCTGCAATGAAGTCGGGGACGCGAAGATTAAAGGTTAATCCTAATGGACAACAGGAACCTTATCACCCCCCAGTTTGTGAGGATGTTATTTGTAATGGGGTCACCATAAGGTGCCTTTATGATACAGGTTTGGATTATGATTCAGTTGTGAAGTCTAGCCTAGTGGACCCAAGTCAGTATACCACAGAAACAGTGGAAATACAAGGGGCGACTAAGGACATACCACTCATGACACTTCCCATCGCAAGGATAACGGTGAAAAACTCGCTATGTGGAGGGAGAAATCAGAGCAGCAGTGATAGATGAACCAATCTACCCTCTGATATTGGGGTGTAGATACGTCTTCTTGGGGAATCCCGAGAAACCTGTGATCATGGCGACAGTGCAGACCAGGTCACAGAAGAAGGAGGAAGAAGGTGAACCTATAAATGCTCATCCAGAGGAGATGAGGAAGGCGCAGGCTGAGGATAGGACACTCAAGCCCTGTTTTAAAAAATTGCCCAAATGCCACACACCTCCGAGCAAGGGGGAATATTTCATGAAGAACAGATTATTATATAGGAAGACAGGAACTAGATCCCCTGGTCACGGACAGTTAGTTCTTCCCAAGATATATAGGGCAAACTTAATAAGGAGCTTACATGTTGGAAAAGATGGTGACCATGAGAAAGTCGGTACCATCTGCCAAAAGATTGCTCGAAAATACTATTGGCCCGACGTAAATGTCGATGTTGAAAACTTTGTAGAAGCATGTGGCGTATTTCATGAGGGAACACCCACAAAGGGAAAATATGTGCAGGACCTAGAAACGCCACGGGGCAACTTTAGGCCTGAAAGGAAAACTAATTATACTCGGGTAGACAAAGTGGAATGGGAGCCCCTTTTCACACCCAGTCTTCACTTGAATGGATTAACATGGCCACTATGCGAAGAGTACAAAGAAGAAATTTTACCCAGGATAAGATGACAATCCCTCGGTCAGACTTATATAAACTGGAAGAACAGACAAGAGAGCGAAGATCTCTCATAAACAATCTTAAGTGGGGAGACAAACCCCAGAGAAAAATTGGTAGTGGTCGATTTGTGAGTGATGATTCTAGGAAGAAAAGTCCTCATTATAGAGCTTCTAATGGACGGGACCCGATGGGTTCCATGAAAAATAAGTATGATAAATTAAAGATCCAGATGTAACTCTATTAAGGACCTGGACAGATGAGAAGGCGGAAGAGACTGTTACCTCATCGTATCAATACGTGAACGAACTGACCACTCGTTTGAAAGCTGGATGGAAACTGGCAAATGATAATTTGAAGCAAGCCAGGAAGAAACATGCAGCATATTTTAATAGGAAGGCAAAGGACAGGGAACTGGCAGTCGGAGAGAAGGTGCTGCTTCTACTACCCGGAAGCCAGAATAAATTACAAATTGGTTGGCAAGGTCCATATACGGTTCTAGAGAAGGTGTCTAGAACAAACTATAAAATTGACAAAAAGGGGAAGGAGAAAGTTTATCATGTAAACCTGTTAAAGAAGTATCTGGACAGACCACTCCAGGAAAGCACCCCCTTATTGACCTTGGCTATTGCAACCCAGATGCAAAAAGAACCACTCACCTCACATGAATACCCATTACATCCTTGTGAAACCGCAGCACAGGTAAAAGTCAGTAAGCACCTGACTAAAAACCAGAGGGAGAGAGTTCAACAGGTTCTGGAGGAACATACAGATGTATTAACAGATAAACCAGGCCATACAAATTTGCTACAGTATGACATGAAACTGGTAGACTCAAACCCAATCTGTATGAGAGCCTATTCTATTCCGTTCGCGAAGGAGAAGGCATTGAAGGAGGAAATAGAGTATTTGTTGAAGGAGGGGATTATTTCGCACAGTGAATCATCTTTTAGTTCTAGTGTCGTTTTGTTGAGAAAACCGTCTGGGGAACACAGACTGTGCATAGATTACAGGAAACTGAATGCTGTCACAGGAGGACAAGTGGATCCATTACCAGACACAAAACAGTTATTTGCCAGACTGAACAAGGCAAAATACTTTTCAAAGGTGGATCTTAGTAAAGGCTATTACCAGATCCCAGTGAAGCCTGAAGTGAGACCTTATTTGGCTTTTAGCACTTCGGATGGACATTATGAATTCAATATGCTACCATTCGGACTGAAAAATGCTCCGAGTGTGTTTTCAAGGATGATGCGCAAATTGTTGGATCCCCTGAATAACCCATGTATCACGAATTTCATGGATGATATTCTCGTCGCCACAGAGACATTTGAAGAACACATTGAAGCTCTGGAGATGTTGTTTGATAGACTTCGGGAGGCGAACTTAACTGCTAGGCCAACAAAATGTTGTATTGGATGCAAAGAGTTGGAATTCTTGGGACACACTGTATATCAGGGTAATATGACCCCTGATCCTAAGAACTTGGAAAAACTGCAGAGAGCACCTAGGCCGCAAACAAAAAAGGACGTGCGATCATTTGTGTCGTTATGCGGATTTTATCAGAAATACATCAAGAATTTTAACGCTATTTGTGCTCCTCTGACTGATCTGACTCGCAAGGGACTTCCAGATAAAATTATTTGGACTGCACAATGTGAACTAGCGTTCCAAGAGTTAAAGGAAAAACTCACTAGCAAGCCTATTCTCAAACTGCCTGATTTGACACAGGACTTTGTCTTAAGAACCGATGCAAGTAATGTAGGACTAGGAGGGGCTTTGTTGCAAAGATCATCTTCACCTGATGGGGAACTGAAACCAGTCGCTTATGCAAGCCGTAAATTGAATAAGGCGGAACAAGGATACTCCACAAGCGAAAAAGAATGTTTAGCGTTAATCTGGGCAATAAAGAAGTTTCAAATCTATCTGTATGGTAGGACTTTTGTGGTGGAGACGGACCATCAGCCTCTCGTATTCTTATCTCAGGCTAAGCATGAAAACGCAAGATTGCTGAGGTGGTCTTTATTGCTTCAACCTTATCAGTTCAGTATCCAATATATCCCAGGCAAATTGAATGTCGGTGCAGATTTCCTCAGTCGGCACCCCTGTGATCAAAATTAGAGTAGTGGCAGACGTGAGGAGTAATTTTACCTATGTGTATCGCTGGTTTTGGAACTTGCCATAGGCATGTTTTCAAGTGGGGAGATGTGTAGTGAAATTGACAGAGATACAACGGTAAAATACCTCCAAAGATAACATGTAAGGATAAAAACATAATGCGTAGGCTGCTGATAGTACATGATCGCCCAGACCGCGGGTCATCACCCTCCATAAAAATTGACTTGCTAGACAGGAGGGGAACGGCGGATAAAAGGAAAAAATATGACTGGAAAGATTGCGTGAGACTAGAAAGGCTAAGGAGACGCAATTGGGGGGGAAACGGAGAAAAGTCACGTTTCCCAAGTTGACATAAGTAAGGAACTCGACAGAAGGGACCTTGGATATGTTACGCCACAGTCATTTATTGGTCGCTTTTGCGATACCAAGCCTTTGATTTGAATTCAGCGGCAGAACGCAGATGTTTGGAATATTACAAAATTTAAAAAGTAACTTTTTCGTAATATTAATGTTAGGAATATAAAAATTAGCTGGCCGGATGGCCCATTCTGAGCAGTGAACTAATATGTTCTTAATTTTACAGACGGATAGATAATATTGAAGATAATGACAAAAGACAGTGTTGTTCACATCAACGACAGACTGTATGGAATAAAAAGTGTCGCTATTTGCACAAAAAAACACGACCTTGAGAAGCAGGTGTTCAAATCAACTTAGTAGGGAAGCGAAGGGACATTGGTGGGAGCTGTGTCTAAATATAACTTTTAACGACAAAATTTTGGAGGGGAGAGAAAGGTTGGTTCAAAAATCAAGTACATTTTTGTAAAAAACGCAAGTAGAGACGGACAGACTAACAGATAAAATCCATACTTGACTGAAGCATGACTGAAATGACTTTAGTGTAGGAAATTTGAAATTCAAAAAAACCTAGGCAGTGATTGGCCACAGACAATCATTTTATCGGCGCTCAGACGCGCAAGTGGGGCCATTCCTCAATAGTTGTTCGATGATAGACACAGTATTTTAAAGTGTGGTGATTTCCAAATGAAAGAAAGTGAAATAAGTTCAGGGACGCCATACTATAGCCAGCAGCTCAGCTGAGTTTTGCTAGCATTTCTGTGTTCTTTATTCATAATCTGGTAAGATTGAAATTATTTCTTTGTATATTTTGAATATTGTTTAATGTTCGAGTGATTTGATACTGCCATATCGAAATCTAGCCTTACAAACAAGTAGGGATTTGCTCTAGACCCCCCGCCCAAGTCAGGGTCTAGGGACCAACAATATACATAAACTCCAACAAGGGTTAGGAAAGACAGATCAAGTGTTGAGAATAATGAAACATATTACCTATCCACTTTTAGGGAAGGAAACTAATAAATATTTTTCAGAATCTATAGTCTGGGAGGACCTATCTGATGTAAAACCACCATGGTAAATGTGCTGTTTGGTCAGAGAGATCTGACCTGTCTGTATGATGTGGTTGTTGTGTCCGTGTTGTGTCCAGACGTGGGTAGAGAATAGAATTTTGACACATAGCCAATACTTTGATTGCAGAGCTGTGAGTTTCAGCTGTCAACAAGGCGGTGTCTATCCAGTTGGTGATTTTACTCGAGTGTATCTGTGCAGTACGTTGTGACAGAGACCACTATTATTGCCCGCCAGCACGGAGAGGTGGGACCACCAGATTTCAGCACCAGAGCTACTTCTTCAAGATGAGTGAGCCTCTGGTCTGCTGGAAGTTCACCAACGCCTTTTAGTTACTAATACCCCATAAAATTCCTGCAATTTACTGGACACTGTGTAGTCAATATAGACAGGTGTGATGAGGCCACCCCAACAGCACAAGCATTAACTATCCTCCCAAGTAGATGAATACTAGAACATTTTAATAAAACTAACTAGTCTAGTACTTATATATGTACACTCTTGCATTTATTATGTAACATTCCATGCACTTCTTTCATAATTTTTTTAAATCTTTTTTTAAAAAAAAAGTTCTGGTCAACATAAAACTTGATCCAGAACAAAATAAATGTAATATAATTCTATCAAAAATTTTACACACGTGAGTTAGTTCAGTGTATTTTAACATTTGTTAATATTATTAGTCTTCTTAAATATCTGTGGGTGTATTTATAAACTATCACACCACACTACATATCATTACCCTAGACACTTTACGTAGCCACATTCATTAAGAAAAAAAAATTAAGTGTGAGGTCGTAGTGGTAGCAAGAAAGGCCTTCTGACAATTCACAACTACATTTTATCTCAGGAGCCTTCACAGCTGGCCTCATACATTACATTTAGTAACAGCCAGCGCCGAGAACGACAGATCTCAAGATGGCGCTGTCACATATTCCCCGCCTGATTTTGTTGTCGTCCCGACAACTGCACTAAATCAGGCGCTTCAGTCGTATTCTCCAAATCTGGAGGATCACCTTTTCCTTCACTTCGTCTCAGGTCATTGCTGGTTACTCTAATGCTCGGACTCGCTCTGTCCATTCGTTGGATGATATATGGACCCCCTGTCATTGTGGGAGCACGAACTACAACGTACTCGTCTTCTGACCACAATATCACGAATCTCGGATCTCTCAGCGTCGTGCATTCTCTTCTTCACCAATTCTCCGACCTGTAGTGGAGTAGAACACGACAGCTTGTCACATCTCTCTTTCCGGACTGCTGCAAAACTCTGCAACGGTGGCTCTGCTCTTACGTGCGCCCCTCGTAGCCTGGAAACGTGTCCTTCAACGAGTTTTAGATGAGTCTCCTCCTCTAAATGCCGACCACTTTTCCTGGCGCCCTTATGGTGACAGTTGCCACGGCCATCTCTTGGCTTGCACTGTGACGGCAATGTAGATGTGTTGGTACGCTTAGAGAGGGCGCTCTTTGATGGGCAAACCGATATCAAATGGTCCGGGGACCTACAATGGAAACATCGCTTAGGAAGCGGGCCCTGGGGACACCTGGCTGCCATGTGGTTCGAAAGGTCTCCACAGTTGAAGCATCTTATTTTCCTAGGCTTCCTCGGTGTCCTGGGTCGCCTCCTGCTACCCTTACATCCCTGGCCGCCTTTGACTTTCTTCCCTGCAATAAGCGCCTCACACTCCGGTCGACCACCAACCATCTTTATCTTTGAGCCATTCTGCTCCCCTTCTGTAACCTGACTCCCAGCCGCAGAGGGGTCTAGTTTAACGCCTGTGGACATCGATTCTGTACGTGGCCTAGTTCTCTGCATCTAAAACAACGAACTGCCCTGGTACGTCTCCCCTGCTCCTGAGACATCGCATCAATTTTAGCCTCTAATTGAGCCACCTGCGCTCTCAGCCGCTCTACTTCTGCGTTTAATGCATGCGTATCTGACACAGTCTCTGTTCTTGCCACTTCAACACTGGCAACACCAGCCCCCGAAGCTGCTTCGACACTGGCAACACCAGCCCCAGAAGTGGGCTCAGTCTCCAAAAACCGTAGGGCATAGTCCCTCACCAACGTGAACGATGCTGTAGGCTCCTTGATGATCATTTCCTTTGCGAGCTTTCTTAGTAGGTCATCTCTCAGACAAGCAGCAAACTGATCACGAAGAAAGGATGGCGCCAAAGGAGTGACGTTGTTCTGCTTTTGTGCCCTTACCACACTTTCAAACACCTCGTGAATGCGATGGGAGAATTCCCAAAGAGACTCCCTTGCACCTTGCCGGGTAGAGTAAAACGTGGCCATTACTTCTGGGATGCTCCGACGCTCCCCATACACCCTAAGAATGGAATGTAGCATCGATTCTGGGTCATCATCATCAGCCTGAATCCTCAGCTCCCTGCGGACACTTGGGGTCACACTGTCAAGAATAACATCTGCCTGGTCCTCTTTACTCATCATCCCTACTCTCCAGGCAGCTCTCACCTCTCTGACATATTCCTCAGCCGTAGGACCCGTGCGCTCCCCAAAGCACCGCACCCTCTTGTGAGTAGGTACCACGATGTACTGCACTCGTTCTGGTTGACGATTTAGCCCTACTACAGGGTCATCCACCTCAGCCACATCTTCGTTATCAGTTCTACTAGCAGCGCGTGTGTTGCGTGCCGCCATCTTGTTGCTAGTAGAGTTGACTAGAAATCTTTGCAAACTGGATGATCCCGTCCCTCGCCTTGCACTGAACTGGGTGTTCTACTGTTTCGGCTGTTGCTGCTCTGATTGCTGAAGAGTTGCTTCACTGCGTGCTGTCTGTCAATCCTGCCGACGAGCCACTTGTGACAGGGGCGCTAGGTGTACCTCACACCCAAGACCCGTGCACCAAGAAAATTTATAAAGGATCGTTTGACAGGGGTTGCAATTATTGGTTGCTTGCAACCCTCTCAGCAGCAGACTTAACAATTCAAGCAACCCAAAGCCTTATGCAGATCAACATTTAATTCTACCGAACAGAACCGAACACCAAACAAACAATCCAACAAACAATCAAACGAACACCCAGTCAGTGTTCATAGACTGTGTGCTCAAGGCATTTACAGCTTGGCTCTTGTGTGTCTTCTTCGTCTGTTCTTACTGGGCTGCTGTCTCAACATAGACCGGTTTCGCCGCTTGCTACCCCTTTTAATAAGCCCTGGCCTAACCACTCAATTTACTGCGCGCTACGCGGATTAATCTGCGCCACACAGATAACACACGCGATTATTGCTCCAGAATGCATGAAAACACAGATTTACACAACTAGAGCAAAAACACAACTAATTCGTAGGCTTATTATGGCCTTGTAATAAATCTGCTTGAAGATAACGTGATCAAAAGGCACTAAACCACATAGACAACATGACTGCCCAGATGGGGCCAGCGCCGAGAACGACAGATCTCAAGATGGCGCTGTCACAGTATCATGGCATCATCATATCACAACACCCATAGTATCATGGTTATATTATATCACAACACCCATAGTATCATGGCATCATCATATCACTACACCCATAATATCATGGAATCAACATATCACAACACCCATAATATCATGGCATCATCATATCACAACACCCACAGTATCATGGCATCAACATATCACAACACCCATAGTATTAAGGCTATATCATATCACAACACCCATAGTATCATGGCTATATCATATCAGAACACCCATAGTATCATGGCATCATCATATCACAACACCCATTGTATCATGGCTATATCATATCACAACACCCATAATATCATGGCATCATCATATCACAACACCCATAGTACCATGGCTATATCATATCACAACACCCATAATATAATGGCATCATCATTTCACAACACCCATAATATCATGGCATCATTATATCACAACACCCATAGTACCATGGCTATATCATATCACAACACCCATAATATAAGAGCATCATCATTTCACAACACCCATAATATCATGGCATCATCATATCACAACACCCATAGTACCATGGCTATATCATATCACAACACCCATAATATAACGGCATCATCATTTCACAACACCCATTATATCATGGCATTATTATATCACAACACCCATAGAACCATGGCTATATCATATCACAACACCCATAATATAACGGCATCATCATTTCACAACACCCATAATATCATGGCATCATTATATCACAACACCCATAGAACCATGGCTATATCATATCACAACACCCATAATATAACGGCATCATCATTTCACAACACCCATAATATCATGGCATCATTATATCACAACACCCATAGAACCATGGCTATATCATATCACAACACCCATAATATAACGGCATCATCATTTCACAACACCCATAATATCATGGCATCATTATATCACAACACCCATAGAACCATGGCTATATCATTTCACAACACCCATAATATAATGGCATCATCATTTCACAACACCCATAATATCATGGCATCATTATATCACAACACCCATAGAACCATGGCTATATCATATCACAACACCCATAATATAACGGCATCATCATTTCACAACACCCATAATATCATGGCATCATTATATCACAACACCCATAGTACCATGGCTATATCATATCACAACACCCATAATATAACGGCATCATCATTTCACAACACCCATAATATCATGGCATCATTATATCACAACACCCATAGAACCATGGCTATATCATATCACAACACCCATAATAATATAACGGCATCATCATTTCACAACACCCATAATATCATGGCATCATTATATCACAACACCCATAGAACCATGGCTATATCATTTCACAACACCCATAATATAACGGCATCATCATTTCACAACACCCATAATATCATGGCATCATTATATCACAACACCCATAGAACCATGGCTATATCATATCACAACACCCATAATATAACGGCATCATCATTTCACAACACCCATAATATCATGGCATAATTATATCACAACACCCATAGAATCACAACATCATCATAAGATAAAAGTGAAGGTAGTCCCATAGCAGATACTGCCAAAGGGGAGTGAAGTGTTTGAGACTTCACTATACTAGGTCCAGCATCAAGAGCCGAGGTAACCAGTTCCCTTCATTGCTGCCTTTTCCTTCTCTAACTCAAGAGCATTCAGGTACCCATTTACAGCTGGGTAGACTGGAGCATGACACTACCACAAATGGTACTGGTGTCGACCATATGTGCTTTCTCTGTTCCGCATATGTTGGGCATCTTTGTAGCAGATATTCAGCAGTCATTTTATCAGTTCCAGTTACACTCATCAGTAGTTCTGATCTTTAGCTTGTTGAATAGATGGTATCCCAGTCTGTTGTGGCCTGTGTGGAGTCTGAAGATTATCACTTGTTCTCTTCTGTTGAGCTGGTAGTATGCATCATTGTGTGTGTGATCTAGATGCTCTACATCCCATTTGTTTCTGTATAGGGTTCTAATAAAACTCTTTGCCTCTTCAAAAGTTATGCTTGCAGCAGGCTGAGGTAGCTTTCCACCTTCCTTTGCCACTTTGTCAGCCTCTTCATTGCTGGGGATTTTACAATGAGATAGGATCCATTGATCACAACTCTTTTGAATCGTGGACATAGTTTGTGGAGCACTACTCTTAGGTCATCCAGGTCTGCATTATATTGGCTTTTCAGCATTGCAATGTGGAGCCGCGCTAGCGTAGTGGTTACAACACCGCTCTGGCGACCGGGTAATTCAGGATCAAACCCGGGCGACGGCATTTGAGGATTTTTCGTCGACCGGGATATGGACTGGATTAACTCGAGACCTGGCGAGTACATTTGAAGAAGTATCGTCGACCAGGGATTGGCGGCTCCTGAGCCGACCCAGCTCTAATGAGTACCTCCGAAATCGGCGAGTGTCTGCCTGAATGGCGAGGGACACCTGTCTCTGTACAAGAAAAAAGGGATACTCACGTAAAAATCAATGTCAGGTTAGACATTAATAATAACCTGAGATTTCGCCTCGAGTATTAGCGGGCGTACGAAAAAAAAAAAAAGCATTGCAATTGCTGACAGTGCATCGGTGAAGAAAGCAACTTGTCTCTCTGTGCTTTCCTCTGATTACAACTTCTGCTGCAGTTTTTCAAGGCCTCTGCGTCTGCTCTGAAGTTACTGCAGAATCATCCTGTTGCCACTGACAGCTTTTTTTTGTGCACCAGTGATTACATTTTCTGTTGTGTATGCAATGGTCCAGATGTTGCAAGGGTAATGTTTCTCTATGTAGGCCTATTATGTCTGTATGTATTATGTCTCTATGGATTTTCTATGCTATTCTTTCTCTCAGTTCCAGGAATGTTTTCTATCATTTCAGGGAAACGATGTTGTTTCCAAACTGGAAGCTTGTGAGCGGTGTAGATGGGTTTAATTGTTGATAATGCATTATGGGAACTACTCTCATCTTTTTTGTGGTTGATTTTACAAAGTAGCTTCGCTTGAAGCTTAGACTTCTGGGAGCATTTTTTCATTTTTAAATATCACTAGTATCATATAATTATTGCATCAAACAACGCGACTAAAAATATTACTTTTTCAAATCAGTAAACTAGGTAACAGCAGATCCCATAAGTGCGATATCAACAATAAAATCCATCTAAACTGGTGCACAAGCTCCCTATTTGAAGACAGCTGGGCTTTCATGAGATGATAGAAAACATTCCTGATATTGAAAGAAAGAAAGAACAGCCAGACTAAAACAGAAAAAACAGCCCACTGGGGATTCAGGTTCAGTGCTGTAGTGTGGTGAAAGATAATAAATCAGACTCGTGTATAATGTCTAGGGACACGTTAATGCAGCGATACTCTCTCGAAATCAGTAGAGTTTAATGAACATCAGTTGTGACACAGAGCAGTCTGCTTTCATTTTGTGACCCATGATTGTAGTTATGATATTTTACAATGTAGGCAGGCACTTTTCAAAATAACACTCATCAAATGAAAGTTTCATTCTAACGAGATATAGAGCAAATGTGCTATATGTTGAAAAATCAAATCTCATATCACCCATCAAAATTACTCAAGAACTCAGGCTGAACAATGTTTCTAATTTTTTTTTTTTTTTTTTTTTTTTTTTTGCGTTCGCCCGCTAATACTCGAGGCGAAATCTCAGGTTATTATTTTATGTCTAACCTGACATTGATTTTACGTGAGTATCCCTTTATTTCTTGTACAGAGACAGGTGTCCCTCGCCATTCAGGCAAATACTCGCCGATTTCGGAGGTACCCATTGCAGCTGGGTCGGCTCAGGAGTCGCCAGTCCCTGGTCGACGACACTTCTTCAAATGTACTCGCCAGGTCTCGAGTTAATCCAGTCCAAATCCCGGTCGACGAAAAATCCTCAAATGCCGTCGCCCGGGTTTGATCCTGTATCACCCGGTCGCCAGAGTGGTGTTGTAACCACTAATGTTTCTAATAAAACTTCACATCAGGATCATACGAGTCTTCATTAGTCACCATCATCTTACATTCTTGTTTCCACATCTGGAAAACCACGTCTGCATGCTTACATGGTCAAAAACAGGGTGAAAATCAGACTCTCAAGTAACTAATGTCATATAAAAAACATGTCATCTATCAACTGGAATAGACACAATTTATTTTTGCTTGTGTTTTGGTACACGAAACTAAATTATACAACGAAAGTCCCATTTAGGAACAGTCTAACCACAAAATACATAGAGAAATATTACTTGCCTGGACCCATGCGTGCATAAGGGAATCAGCAGCTAATGCCACAGGAAATGGAGGTGGGGGAATCTTCCTGATGGTTGGCCACACATAAAAAAGCTGTCAGTGGCAATAGGAAAATTTCAGAGCAGAACCTTGAAAAACCGCAGCAGATGTCCTAATGATAGAAAAAAGCACTGAGAAATAGCTTTCTTCACAAATGAGCTGTTTAATGCAGACCTAACTGACCTAAGAGTTATGCTTTACAAACTATGTTAGCCATTGCTTTTTTTAAACATAGTCAAGTAGAATGTTGACATTATACAAAATCAGTAGACTAATTATAATGTCACTATTTGCACTACTACTTGTTATGTCACTGATTTAATCACATCATTAGATTAATTATATCACTAATTTCATCACATCACAAGACTCATCTAATCACTAAGCTAACAATAGCACTAATTTCAGCCAAAACACAAGATTGGTCATATCACTACTCACAATATGCCTTCATTTATTTTACCAGGGACCATGATGATGAGATATCTGTAGTAGAGGCAGCCAGGACACTGAATGAGATCTCAGGCCTAAAAGGCCTAGGGCGTTTCTTCAAGCAAGTGGCTCAGTCTGCAAGGTCAAAGGATGACCATAATGTGGACGATTTTCTTGGCTGTGTCAACATTCCACTTGATGTATGACATTATTACAAAACTGCATAGTAATTTTTATTAAGACTGAGTTTTGTTGGTAATATTTGACACTGTAGTACCAGCAGTCAAAAACTTTCTTCTTCTTCTTCTTTGATCCTTAGCTGCAGACTAACCAAGCAGTTAATGGCCATCATGCCTGGTGGCATCTTATAGGGCAGCAACAAACTGCTTCCACTATGCTTGGTTGGTGGCCATCCTTTTTCCAGTGCCCCAGCTCTGGCTAATTCTTTGCATCTCTGCTAAGTTGTTTTTTATCAGTCTCTCTTTCACTTTCCTTCAGGGGTCCACAGCATAGCTGTTCTTGTGAAGGCATTGGGGTCTATTCTGAGGACGTGGCCAACCCAATTCCAGCATCTGCCAGCTATGATGGTGTGCATGTATCAATTTTCATGCCAATGGCTTCCTTTTGGCTTTCACCACTGTTAGTCATACAAACCTCAGACTCCAGATGTTCATCCTGCATCAAAGTTTTTTCATCTGTTGCTGTTTCTGTAACGTGATTGTATTTTTACATAGACAGGGAACATCTGGGGAACTCCCAAATTCTTCATGTTTCCAATGATTCTCTGCCTAAACGGCTAAAAGGTCTTTTCATAGTCCACAAATCCAATGTAAAGAGGTGAATTCAATTCCAAGCACTGTTATGCTATTAAGTGCTGTATGGCTGTGTGGTCCATACTCGAGCTGTTTTGTCAAAACCTGCTTGTTCTTCTCTCGCCTGTCTATGGCCTCTCTGAATGATCCTGTTAAATATTTTCAATGGTGATGGTATACTATTATTCCTCTACAATTTGTGCACTCTTTTAAATATCTATTCTTTGTCAATTTGATCGGATATCCTTTCTTTGTCTACTGATATTTCTTCTTCATACTTTAATTATGATGATTATTGCAAATGTAAAATTACTTTTGTAATGATAAATGCCTTAATAATGCTTAAAGTAAATGTGAGGATGAAAGGATATAGTTATATACATGATGAGAGAGAGAGGAAGGGCAGAATGTCAGACGGGCCTGCGTGCCCAATTCTTAACCTTTTGAAAATAAAGTTTGTTCGTTCATTCATTCTTTCTCTCAGATTTTACCAAGGATTGTGTTGTGTATGATATTTATATAGAAGTATCAATGTCTATTTTAATGGCTTCTGCTGGAACTGCAAAAATTTGATACCAGAGAGAAAGAAAGAGGAAGAGAAGAAGAAAAGGAAGAAAAGAAGAAGGAGGGAAAGGTAAAGAGTAATACAAATGCTGGTTATGCTAGTACTAAGTTGTTATATATGTTTGTACATATGTTGTTTTAAGTAAGTTTTGTAAGCACAGACTATGATATACATTGACTAATGATTGTGATTTTCTGAGAGAGCTCTTTATGTTTGAAGTACGTAAATATGTCACCAGTAGCAATTTAAATTGTTCAAATTTTTTGCTGTCAATGTAAAAAAATATGTAAATATGTCATCTGTAGTAAAATTAACAAAAACATTCAGTTTATGAAGTGTTAAACCCTTGAATCACTCTGTTTTCCTAAACAGGATCTCCCATCCACCGGCACCAGCCAGTGGTACACACTTGAGGGTAGATCATCACGGTCAAACATCCAAGGGGAGATTCATCTGAAGCTCAGTTTGGCTACCAGGGAAGACAGAGGAATCCCTGAGGATAATAACTATACAGATGTGAAACAGCACGAGGACCTGATGTGTATCTTCATTGAGTACGAGCTGCGGAAATATAATGTATGTTTCTGGCATAGTCACAAACGACAAACAGTGACAACATTAGCAATAGTTACTATTCATTATTGTTTATCTTTTTTGCTCCCTATGGAGCATAGAGCCACCTCTGCTGCTGGTTCCCATGCAAGAAGTAGAATTCAGAGCATTCATGTACTTTTGCATTAGTCATTTTTGTATCAATTTGATTTACACAATATAAACATAAATCCAGCAACGTGGGAGGATGAAGCTACCGATCGCACCAAGTGGTGATGCTATGTATGGCGCCACCTCAGATTGGGCGAAAAGAAGCTCACACAACAAGCAGAAGAGAAGAGAAAACATCAAAAAGTGCACCAGGAAAATAAGCAGCTGAAGGATGTCACCTCAGGGGTGCCTACCCATGGTCAGTTATGACTGAAGGGGCTATACTTACTTACTTACTTAGTCGTTCCCCTTCTACCGTGAGGTGTAGAGGTTTGGAAGATAGAGCACCAGACTATCCTATCGGCTGTCTTCCTCCTGGCCTGGTTCCATTCTAGTCCTCGGTCCTTCAAAGATTGTCTAATGTTGTCCTCCCAGAGGACTCTGGGTCATCCTGGGGGTCTGGATCCCTGACTCTTTGTTTCCCATGCTTGTCGTGGTAGCCGATCTTCTCCCATTCTGCAGACATGGCCAAACCATCTTAGTTGGGACTGTTCTACTTGGGTCTACAGGGGGTGGGATTTTAGGCCTTGACGTATTGTCTGGTTGCGGACCATGTCTCTTCTTGTTGCTTCAACCACCTTCCTCAGATACCTCATTTCAGAGTTTTGGATCTGGCTTTTGTGGGTTGTAGTCATTGCCCATGACTCGCATCCATATGTCAAGACTGGGACATAAGTGGAGCGGTATACAGCCATCTTCGTTTTCTTACCAACCTCTCTATTGCTGAGGAATCCTCGATTTATGGCCTGAAAAAGTCTCCCAGCTGCTGCTTTTCGAGTGGCCAACTCTTCTTTGATGCCTCCCTTTTGGTCTATAATAGCTCCGAGGTATTTTAAGTGGTTGACCTGCTCCAGGACCTGTTCTCCCAGCTTAATCTGATGTCTTCTTTCTTCTCGTGATATCACCATCGATTTTGTTTTAGAGCTGCTTATGACCTTCCCTCTCTTCTCCAGCTCTTCCTTCCAGACTTGCAGGTTGGATTGGAGATGTGCCTTTGATTTAGCAATCAGGACAACATCATCGGCAAATGCCAGCTGAAGGGCCTTTTCACTCAGCTGTCTGAGTGTGAAGATTAGGTCTTGAGTACTTCGGTTTGCTCAGAATCCGCACTGGACCCCATCCAATTGTGGCTCAGCTAGGCGTCGGAGTCTCTGCTCTAGGATTCTAGAGTAGATTTTACCAGGGACACTGAGAAGGGATATGCCTCTATGGTTTCCACATTGTTGATTGTCACCCTTTTTGAAAATTGTTGTTATGATGGCAATCTCCCAATCCTTTAGTATGGTCTTGTCGCACCACGCTGCCTGTAGGACCCTTAAGAGTAATAGGTCGCCTGATGCTCCCATGTACATAACCATTTCTGGTGTTATACCATCATGCCCTGCTGCTTTGCCCATCTTGATTTTCTCCAGTGCTGCCTTCAGTTCTTTCATCTTTATGTCATCTTCACCATCATTGGTTTTCACTTCTGTGCTAGTGGTTATCATTTCTGATGCTTCAACATGCTCACTATCCAGGAGTTCTGAGAAATATTCTTTCCATCTTTCCATTATTTCCTTTGGGGCAGTAAGCAATTTGCCTTGCTTGTCCTTTATAAATTTGAGAGGGCATTGTTTTTCCTTCCTCATGTTCTTTAGGGTCTTATAGAACAATTTCTGGTTTTCTAGCGCATCTTTTCTAGCTTTTCTCCAAATTCTTCTCAGGACTTCTGTTTTGCTGCTAGCACCTTTGCTTCTGTTCTGAGTGTCACATATTCTCTATATTTCTCCATTTGTCCTGTTATGTGTTTAGCTCCTAAGTATTGTTTGCATGCCATTTTCTTCTCTCTTATTTTCTCTTGTCCACCAAGGTGTCCTCTTTCTCTTGTTCCCAAGTCGGACTTCACCGCATGCTTCTGCAGCAGCTGTCTTTATGATGTCCTTGAATTTAAGCCAAAGGGTTTCCAAGTCATCAGGTTGTTCTTCTACCTCCTGCACAGCCACATGTTAGTTGCCTCTTTCTTTGTCTCCTTAGATAATAATAATAAATTCTTTAAGCACCAAACACGGCGCATAAGGCAGAAACCAGTGCTCTCCAGGTTGTTCGTTGTGACGCCACTCCTCTTAGCTCTTGCACATTGTTTAATCCCAACGTTCTTCCTTCTCTTATTATTGTTCTTCTGAGTGTTTCTTTTGGTCTTCCTTTATTCCTCTTACCCTCAGGAACCCAAGTGAGCGCCTGTAGTGGTATTCTGTTGTTTTGCATTCGTAGGACATGACCGATATATGACCATTGTCTTTTCCTTATATAGTCGGAGACATATTTCTGCCTAAAGTCTTCTCTTATTTGTCGATTAGTCTTGAATTCTTTCCAACTGATGTTCATGAATTTTCTAAGACATTTGTTCTCGAATGTATTCAGCTTGTTCTCCAATGATTTTGTTATTTAGAGACCCTTAGAGACCCCCCTGAAACTGCACAGGGCAATAGTTATTATTGCTATTATTCATATCACTAAAGTTCAACAATGATAGTAAAAACAACAGGGAAAAGAGTTTAGCTCTTTTTTTTTTTGGTATAATTTGGTAGAACATTTTGGCTTGTTTGACTGGTAGTAATGACCTTGTGCTGACTAAGCAGAAAATTATTTTCTTCGTGTGCAGGAGCCACTCTGTAAAATTATTATTAGACCAGTATTTAATGTTAGGTATTGTTTGGTTTGGTTTTAAGGACTATCTTCATTGCATACGGACAGCTCTATCAGTGCTCCGGTCTCCTCCCTTATATCACACAAGGAGGATCTCAGCACAGTGCACGTATGCTGTAGCACCGGCGAGAATCCCAATGTGTGTATATAGGAATCACACCTTCTATAAATGTTTTGTGGTGGGTAGGTTTCTAATTTTTAAATTTTGTCAGGGCAGCGACCTTCCAGGAAGGCCTACTCTTTACGATTTCCAACTGCCGAGGGATTTTTAACGTGCGCAACTTGCACACGGGACCTCCTATTTTTTCACTCTTATCTGAGAAGGTTAGGCATCTGATCTCATTACCCACGAGACCAGGGGAGAGTATGACATCATTAGGACCACATGTTCTGGAAAAAATTTCCATAAATGATATATTCCCTCAACTGGGAATGGAACCTGGTACCTCTAGAATTTGAGGTGGACGCCTTACCTCTTAGCCACTCCGACCCCAAAATGTTAGGTATATAAGTAGGTATTAGGTATATAGAGTTGTATGCAACAATTCTTTGTCAATGGAAGTAAGAGAGTTCTTCAGTGTTATATAGAACCAATCCTGACCTGTGGGAGTGAGTCATGAACAATTAGTAAACAAGTAGGAAGGCACTAGAGGCCACAGAGATGTGGTTTTACAGAAGAATGTTAAAAATACCATGGACAGCCAAACAAAGTAATGAGGATGTCTTGAAAGAGGCCAATGCGCAAAGGAAACATATTTCACAAGTTAGAAAGAAGCAAAATCTACTTTTTTTTAAGCAATGTTATGAGAGGAGGAAAGCTGGAATATATCATAACAACAGGTAAGATTAAAGGAAAAAGAGATAGGGGAAGACAAAGGGAGCAAATACTGGACAGTTTGACATCGTGGCATGGAAAGCAGTCAACAACAGAATTGATACATTGTACTAGAGACAGGAAGTTGTGGAGAAACATGATCTCCTACACCACTAGGCATGGTATTTGAAAAAGAAAATATAAGTTCTAACTTGTGTTTGGCTTTAAAATGTAAAAAGGGAGTAAAAGACATTTGACATTTTTGCAAACGCTGTCTTTTACACACAGGCTTTTTTCAGAACATTGTCATTTACAAATATTTATTTATTTTATTTTTTTTTTTTGGGGGGGGGGGGGGGGAAACTTCTCACTGTATGATTAACATGCCTCTGTAACACACCATCTCCGTGGCTACCAGATTTCTCATTTATCTATGATAAAACTATACTTTTTTTTCCAGTAGATCCATTTTTCACTCAACAGGAAGCATCATACAAGTGGACAGGTGACTTGCCCCAGGTGGCCAGGACTATTCTGCATCAGCATGCCATTCAGGGTGACATCACAGAGGTCCAACAAGCTGTTTGGTCAGTCATCATTCTGTGCATTTTAACATTCTGGGGGTTGATTGCTAAGGGTCTTGATTTCACTTATCTTCAAAATCTTCTGCAACATGGTTCACAGCTTATAATTTTATTTGTTTTATTGCTTTATCAAGACATATTTTTCCCTAACCCTACTCTAGTGTTCTGATGTATGATCCTCTTATCTACTACTACACCATTAATTGTTGGTGTCTACAGTACAGTTAAAATGTATGTCAACTGAACTTATACTAAAGTTCACAGAGAATCTTTTGTACTAATAGAACTGTTACTTAAGTTCAAGAAAAATTATTTATTCTAGTAGAACTGATACTAAAACTATTTAAATTCTACACTGCCGAGCTTGTTGCTCTTTTACAACCAATGCCAAGTTGAATAATCTTTGGCATTAATTAACTTTGTGGTATTTCTGGCATTCTAAAATTTCATTGGTTGGAGTCAAAAGCTCCAATTTCTTTCCAAGGTATTCTATCTTAGCCTGGTATGCATTTAAAG
The DNA here is from genome assembly GCA_024509875.1 of Oreohelix idahoensis. Lineage (NCBI taxonomy): Eukaryota > Metazoa > Mollusca > Gastropoda > Stylommatophora > Oreohelicidae > Oreohelix > Oreohelix idahoensis. The sequence continues at coordinate 304,757 of JAMPIV010012846.1, read as the reverse complement.
GATTCTCATTTATGGTTTCATTTTAGAAAGGGGGAATGGGTGGCGCTCCAGATATACAGGACTAAAATTCTGTTCTCTGGTTCTTGGCTTTCCCAAGGAATTGTTACATCCTGCACAGAGGCACTTACAAGCTCCCCTTGCCTGTCATAAATTGTTAGATCTTTCTACACACAACTAGCTAGGTTACAGCCGGAGTTAAATCTGGGGTTCAAGTGACTCACCCAAGTTTAGTGAGCAATGCTGGGTTCACCACAGAGGGAATCATAATGGTGGGCAACTCTGGTGTGGCTGTTTGATCCCTGAAGCACTGGCCAGTTTCCAGGATTCACCATATGGAAGTGCTTAAGGGTCTTGGTTAGATTTTTAACCCTGGAATTCGTGCAAGAGTTGAATGAATTCCTTTGCATTCCTTTTCCTTTACCATAACCTTCATGAAAGACAACTTACAGAACCATTTTGGCGTAAGAACTGTAGTGCAATAGAGATGTCTCTTGTCATCATTTCTCTTCATACTGGCTATAGATTGAGTCATGAAAACAAGGACTTCAGTCAACTGGAATCAAATTCAGTGGACTCTAAACAGTAGATGATCTAAACTTTGCTGATGACCTGGCATCTTCTGTAATGAGGTGCAAGACAAAATGAAAATACTTGATGATGGGTCACAGCAAGTGTGTCTGAAAATACACAGGGAAAAGATACAGATAATGAGAATAAATGCTAGTTAATAGAACTCCCCTTCAAGATGTAGAATCATACATTTACCTTGGCAGCAATATAGACAGTGCTGGAGGGGCAGACAGTGGTATCAGAATAAGAATACTAAAGGCTAAAGGAGCTATTGATGCATAGGGAAACATTAGCAGAACAAGAGAAATCAAGCCCAATACAAGAATCAGAATCTTCAACTCAAATGTCAAGTCAGTCCTATTGTATGGCTCTGAAACATGGAGAACAAGAAAAGCAACAGCAAAAAAGCTACAGACATTCATAAATGGGTGCCTGCATAGAATAGAGGGATTGAAAATGAATGGTAAGATCACTAAGGCAGAACTGATTGACAAAAACCAGTCAAGCACCAATGGAACAAGAGATGAGAAGAAGACGCTGGAGATGGATAGGACACACACTGAAGAAACCTGTTGATAGCATTACCAGGCAGTCATTGTTCTGGAATCATTAAGGTAGAGAGGTAGAGAGAGAGACCAAAGAACACATGGAGAAGAGAACTGGAGACAGACAGGAAAGGGATGAAGAAGACATTGAGCTGAAGGGATGGGACAGGAGGACTTGGTATATGTTTGTTGACGGCCTGTGGGTATATGTTTGTTGACGGCCTGTGGGTATATGTTTGTTGACGGCCTGTGGGTATATGTTTGTTGACGGCCTGTGGGTATATGTTTGTTGACGGCCTGTGGGTATATGTTTGTTGATGGCCTGTGGGTATATGTTTGTTGACGGCCTGTGGGTATATGTTTGTTGACGGCCTGTGGGTATATGTTTGTTGACGGCCTGTGGGTATATGTTTGTTGATGGCCTGTGGGTATATGTTTGTTGACGGCCTGTGGGTATATGTTTGTTGATGGCCTGTGGGTATATGTTTGTTGACGGCCTGTGGGTATATGTTTGTTGACGGCCTGTGGGTATATGTTTGTTGATGGCCTGTGGGTAAATGTTTGTTGACGGCCTGTGGGTTTATGTTTGTTGACAGCCTGTGGGTATATGTTTGTTGATGGCCTGTGCTCCTTGTGAAACTAAGGGGTGATGAATATTGTCTCCTCCCTGTCATTTTCTTTGTCTATTTTCTCTCTCTCTTCCTATCATTCTGTACTTGCATAGTAATGAATTTGTGGACATTAGTGATTTATCAGCTTTATTTATATTGATAAAACAAAATAAAAGAACATTATGTATAACATTTTTCACTAATGAAACAAGAGAAAATGATGTGTTATGGTTATTCTTTTACAAATGAAATAAGGAACATTGTGTATTAGTCTTTCTTTCACTAATGAAACAAAAGAAAATGTTGTATTACGGTTATTCTTTTACAAATGAACTAAGGAACACTGTGTATTTAAGTCTTTCTTTCACTAATGAAACAAGAGGAAATTATGAATTATGGTAATTCTTTCACCATTGAAACAACACAGTTTCATGTATTCCAGCTGGTGGAAAGCCTACAGTAAGAAGCATACTGATCACCCTCTCAGCTATGAACTTCTACACGACCTCCTGATTGACCTAGACAGATTGTATGAGGAAGGTGCCTTGTCCAAAGAGGAGGTGATGCTTCTTGTCTTCTGCGTTCTAAATGTTTGGTGCAAGTGTCAACTGTCTTTACCCTTCATTGTTCTTGATCATCTCGTGTTCATTAGTCTTTTCCAAAGTCTGTTAAGGCTGCCCTGTAGTCTTTCCTTATTTTTTGTGACCATTCATTTAAGGAGACATAGAATATTTAACTTAAAAAGATAATTATTTGTTATACATAGTGTAACTATCAAAGAGCCAAGTGAATCAGTATAAATAGTTCAATAGTAGACAAACTACAAGAATCTTTTTTTTAATTGGAAAAAATGATAGGACAAAAATGAAAACAGCTTGGGATAAAACAAAATAAGCAAGGACAAAAAATACACATACATTAACTGAATGGATTCCCTGGAGGTGTATATCCTAAATAAGAACGTCCTATTTGTATTTTATTAGATTAAACATTATCTTCTTTTTTGAAGTTCTCAGTTCTTCTTCTTCTTCCTCGTTCGTCCTGAAAAGGACGTTGGTTGCCTTGTGTCTGTTTACACCGGAGCTGCGATATCTGCGCCTTTCGGCTGACACATCGGACTTCAGCACAGCATTTTTTGGGACCGGGTTTGCCTTCCCTCTTCGATCCCTACTCTCTCAGCCAGACTGCAGTGATGCAGCCTGTTTCCAGGACCACCACGTGGAGGTGGAATAGGGTCTTGGTCAGCTCTGGTTCGCTGACCCTGACGCAAGCAGTCAAGCTATGGGTTGCTGACTGCATTCTCTATTGCGGCATCTTTGGGTCCCGTTCTCAGTTGTTCAGTTATTGTCCTTTCTTTTCATATACTCAACAATATATATATATATATATTTATACAGCCATTTCTTTTGTGGTGCTGTATTTGTATTCCTTAAAATCACCTCATTATGGACTTTCACGCAAAAAAATAACAGCTCTTATGGACAAAATTGGGTTTGGGACAAAACATCAACAGTCTTGTAAGCAATACACTAAAAAAATTAATAATAACAAACCCAATAAAAATGCAGTGTTTGAAGCCACTAAACCAACCACTGCTGGCACTAAAAGGGCACTTCTGCAGGGTTTTGAAATTTTTCATAAGGTCTTCGTATATAGCTAATAATTTGTCTTTACCTGTGAGGAAACCTGCTCCTGATCACTTTTTTTCTTTGATCCACACACTCAACAGTCTTTCCATTCCTTCTATTTCTTTAGGACTTGTTCTAAAAGACTTTACAGCACTTTCAGTTGTTCCTGCCAAACAAGTTTCTTTTATATTTGCAGCATAATCTTTGATGATGTGCAAAGTGGATTGCTTTAGGCCTTTTGCACTTGTGATATCACTTTTTTTTAAAAACAAAGTATCCCGTTCAACCCTTGACAAGTTATAATTAGGACATATAGTGTAATAAATTCAAGACAATAAAATCAGATTTCCGATATCCACATATAGTATCTTCCTGTGCCTTCCCCTCAGTCCAAATACAGTAAATCAAAACCAGAATTGTTTGAATGTATTTGTACGTGACACCCCCTTTCCAAGAAACAAACAATAAAAATAAAATCGTGCTCTCTCAAATCTGTCAAAATGTTTTATTATTTATATCTTCTCGAAACTTATGTCTTTCCTTTTCCATTAACTACTTTCATTCGTATAACCAGGATGCTTAACATGTTTGGGGTGCTGGGTTAAATACTTTTATTTTTAATAATACACAAACTCTGGAGGACAGTGTATTACACTCATGGGACATATGAGGTCTGTTTGTGTGTGTGTGTGTGTGTGTTTTGCATATTCTTCCATGGGTCGCTGTGTTCAACTGTATGGCATTTTTTGCATTCACCTGGTGTTACTCGGTAACACAAAGTATAGTCACCTCATGAAAAGTCATGTATTAGCCAAGAAGGTGTCATGTTTTGGTGATTTTATTTCCCTATTCATCTACCATGTATGAACAAATTTGCACATATATATAAATATATATATATATATATGTTTCCCCAGGAAGAAGGCCTGGCTCAGTCCTTCACTAATTTCATTGAGTACAGTAAAAGTTTACTGAAGAAATTACGAGATGTGTACCCTCCCACTAACAAGACAGCATTTGCTCGGCTGGAGATGATGCTGAAGTAAGTATCTGTTAGTAGAACACAAAATAGATAAATAATTAAAACTTGAAAACAACTTTTGTTAATTTAAACTGTGTAAGCAAATAAAGAAAGCAAGATTGAAATTTTTTGGACATCAAATCAGACTGAGCATTAGAAGATGTTTTGTATGAATGTCTGAAGCATTTTTCAGGTGGATGACAAGTTGTGAAAACAACTTTCAGTAAATAGAATGCAGAAAATAGAAACTTTGAAAACTTGAGTTTCTGAATAAGACTTTTCTGTAGAAGAAATCTCTGAACAGTTTTTTTTTTTTTTTCAAACAGACAAAAACTAATGACACTTGCAGTAACTTACTGAATGTGAATATCTATTGTATGAGGTGCTTATTTATATATATATATATATATATATATATATATATATATACTATATATATAATATATATATATATATATATATATATATATATATATATATATATATATATAATCTTCATTTCATTACTCTCCACTCCCCAAGGAGCATAGGCCTTCAATAAATACATGCCAAGTCCTCCTGTCACTTGCCATCATCTCAAGTTCTTTACACGTTCTCCTCATCATTTTCACCTCTTCTCCATGTGCTTCTTGGTCTACCTCTGCCTTAATTACCCTGGGGGTTCCAGAACAAGGACTGCCTTGTAATGCTATAAACAGATTTCCTCAGTGTGTGTCCTATCCATCACCATCATCTTCTTCTCATCTCTTGTTCTACTGGCAATTGTCTGGTTCTTGTCGTCAGTTCCATATTGGTATCTCTCTGTCTATTTGTACAAAGACCTGCAAAACCTGTACAAAAAAAAGACTGAAAAAAAGTTTCAAAAGAGTTAATTCGTGTAAAAAATTGATTTATAAAATTAGATGAAAAAAAACTGTACAGAAATTATGTATGGGGTGTATACATCTGAGAATGCAAAATCCTTGTACATATTATGGGTAAACTATAGCGTGTGGCATGTATGATATTTTCTTCTTGCATTCTGCAGATGTTTGTCAAGTATTCATTCCACTGCTGTCTTCAAGAAATGCTGTCCATTTCACAGAGAACTGCACTCAGAAGTTCTAAGTCTAGTCAAGGTAATGTAGTCACTATGGTCGCTTCTTTATACATTGTATCAACATAAGCACTACATTATATAGTCCTGACTATATGCAGTGAAAAAATCTGGTCTTTGTTCTTATTTTGCATTTTCTTAAACTCCCTTTTCCCCTCTCCATGCCCATTTATTCTCTTTTTTTCACCTTTCTTTCAATCTTCACCTATCTTTTTATGCAATCAGAACTAACAAACCTACATCTTCAGCATCATTTTGTTTCTCTTGTCATGTTGAAGTACACCATGGGCAATTAAAAAAACAAATTAGAAGACCACTGAAGGCCACAGAGATGTTGTTTTATAGAAGAATGTTAATAATCCATTGACAGCTAATCCATTCAAAGACTAATTAGAATGTCATGAAAGTAGTCAGCATGCAAGTTTTTTGTTTTTTTAAATAAAGTTTTGGCGAGGCGCATCCCGTTCAACCTAGTCGGTTATATTAGGGCACATGTCCAAATATAAAAGAAAAACTTTTCTATTTAATGAACATTTTATGAGAAGGAAAAGTTAAAACACATTGTGAGACATGGCAAAACTGATTGAAAAAAAGAATCATGGTATGAAAAAAAGTCAGCAACATAAAGACAAATGGCACTAGCAACTGAGAATTGCATAATCTCTTATACTATACTAGCCGCCATTAAAAATGCATCAAAATCGTGACATGTTTTTGTAATATAATATGATACATTAATAATACGAACCACACATTGTAATAATATGCGAATCTTCACATGTACGATATTCTGTAAATAAACATGGCTACGAACCGAACATGCTTTTACTGAGTGCTCTCTAAAACATGTGTGTGCTTGTGTAGATGACGAGGTAATGCTTATATACATACATCATAACATTACATGGTGGCAGCGGTCGATACCGGACTGACGCAAAACAGCTACACGATAACACGTGAGTACAGTATTCGGCTAATTTTCGTCATCGAGGTCAACAATGGCAGCTAAACATTACCGCAGCGCACCGCAAATGAGATTTGCCGGTCAAGATGATAAGAGTGAAGCTTTCTTGTTATGGCGTCAACGCATAGATCTATATTCCAAGACCACTGGTCTGGAAGGACAAACCCTAACTCCATATATCCTAGAAGCATTGGACGATGAAGGTTTGAAAATCTACAACAGTTTTGCTACCGCCATGCCGGTTGAGTCGGCAACCGACCCCGTAGCCATATTGGACGAATTTGAAAAGCGTCTGATCATAAAGCACACAAACTTTAGAGCGGCAAGATTAGAGCTTCACCACCTGCGACAGAAACCTGATGAAAGTTTAGATGATTTCTTCACTCGCATCAAGGAGAAAACAAGTGTATGTAAATTTAACAAAGAAGAAGAAAAAGAGCGAATTATCGAACAGATCCTTCTCAGCACACCAATGCCAGAGTTCCAGAAATGGATACTGAGCCAGAGTGATACACTAAATTTACAACAACTTCTGGATGAAGGCAGGAAACACGAGGCACAAGCACTAAACATTAAACAAATTCAGCAAGGTACATTAGCAGCCCAGGTGGATGCAGTGAAAAGCTATAAACCTAGACACAACAAAGCAACTGGTTCGAAACAACAAGAAAAACAAAACACAAGCAGAGGTGCTATGTGTAAATGTTGTGGCCTAAACCACATACAAAACCACTGTCCAGCTAAAGACTCTACATGTCATTACTGCAGAAAGAGGGGCCACTGGATAAAATTATGTTTCAAGAGGAAACAAGACAGTGCTCAACACAAACTTCACAGCAGAAAGTCATCAAAACAAGCACACTCTATGATGACTGAGGACCTTGACTCCAGTGAAGAAAGTGATCCTTCCAGTTTTGATACTGTGAAGATACTAACTTTCAGCAATGAACCAAAGAGAACGCAGGCTTTCTGCAAGGTACAATTCCGAATACCAGGAATTAAAAGGCACAAAGAAAGATATATTCGGTTCAAGATAGACACAGGTGCCCAAGGTAACACTCTACCCTTAAGAATATTCAGACAGATCATGCCTGACAAGGTGGATGAGCAAGGATTTCCCACAAGGGATGTAAAAAGTAGGAGTGGCAGGACAAAGCTAAGAGCTTACAATGGAACAAGTATAGACTGTTTTGGAGCAGTAACACTTGAATGTTCATACAGAGGCTCTGAATGGACATTGTCAACATTTTACTTGGTAGATGTTGAAGGACCTGAAATTTTGGGTTTACCAATGTGCGAAAAGCTGAGTGTGGTAACTATTAACAACATTAAAGCTGACAAAAAAGAACATCTTACTCTACACGTCACTGGAGTAGATGACCTTAAACAGCGATTCCCAGAACAGTTCGACAGAATAGGCAAACTTCCAGGAAAGGCAAGATTCTTTTTAAAAGACAACGCTGAGCCAAAGATAGACCCACCTAGAAAGTATCCTATACATGTTAAACAGAAACTTGCCACAGAACTAGAAAAGATGGTGCAGAATGATGTTATTAGAAAGGTTGAAGAGCATTCTGATTGGTGTAGTAGTATCACAACCGTTCTGAAGCAGGATGGTTCTCTTCGGGTTTGCCTTGACCCAAAACACTTAAACAACAGTCTAAAGCGCTGTCCACACAAAATGCATACAGTGGAAGAGATAACTCACAGATTCCACAATGCCAAATATTTTTTTCTAAACTAGATGCTGTACACGGATACTGGAGTGTTGAGATAGCAGAGGAAAGTCAACTCCTTACAACTTTTCGAACACCATTCGGCAGATATTGTTTCAAGAGACTCCCATTTGGTTTGAATGTATCACAAGACATCTTTCAACAGAAGATTGACAACATTGTTGAGCAATGTTCTGGTACAGTGGCTATTGCGGATGACATTGTAGTCTGCGGCAGGTCAGAACAAGAACACGACCGTAACTTGATTAACTTGATGCATGTAGCACAGGCCAATGGGCTAACATTCAACAGCAAAAAGTGTACAATTAAGGCAACGGAGATACAATTTTTTGGATTGCTGTACACCCAGAATGGTGTAAAACCAGACCCTAAAAAGGTTGAAGATATTCATGACATGCCAACACCAGCTACAAAGAAGGAACTGCAACAATTCTTAGGTGCTGTCAATTTCCTAGCACAATTCATACCAAATTTGTCAGCTGCTGCAGAACCTTTGCGATCTCTACTACAGAATGAAACTCCGTATGAATGGTCAGAAGACTACCAACACATATTCAACCACTTGAAGACCCTCATATCATCTGATGCATGCTTGAAATACTATGACATGCAAGCACCCACTTTCCTCATGGTTGATTCCAGTCTGAAAGGCCTAGGAGCAGCACTTTTGCAACCAGACAAAAATCCTGAAGGACACTATGCCAAAGAACTTCGTCCTGTAGCTTACGCAAGCAAATCATTAAGTTCTGGCGAAAAGAAACTTGCAAACATTGAAAGAGAAATGCTAGCTGTACGTTTTGGAATCAAACGCTTCCACACATTTCTTTTCAACCGCCCATTTACAATTCTCTCAGATCACAAGCCACTTGAGATGATTCATAAAAAAACCAATAGCTTCAGCACCACCACGACTACAAGCTCTGTTATTGGAAACACAAGGTTATGATTTTAATATTCAGTATATCCCAGGAGAGGATATAGGTCTTGCAGATGCTCTCAGCAGACTACCAAACCCCAACAAGACAGCAGATCTTACCCCAAACATCAAAGTTGATTTTGTCAAGTTTAGCGATAATCGGCTTGAACACATCAGAGAAGACACAATGAGAGATCCTATCCTTAACTCTCTCAAAGAACTGATATACCATGGATGGCCAAGCTCTATCAGGGAAGTTCCAACACACATCCGTCCATACTACTCGATGAGGGACGAGTTAAGCATCGAAGATGGTCTGATCCTTAAAGGAGATCGCATTGTTGTACCAGAAACACAACGCGATATCATCCTTAAACAGCTCCATAATAGTCACCTTGGTATTGTGAAGACACAACTGAGAGCAAAGAAAGATGTTTACTGGCCACAGATAAACAAGGACATAGAAACACTATGTAAAAAAACTGTTCAATTTGCCAAGAACATGCAAATAGGCAGTGCAGAGAACCTCTCATACCATCAGACATACCATTGAGCCCTTGGAGCATTATAGGAACTGATATTTTCTCAATCGACAATAATGACTATCTTATTATTGCTGATTACTACAGCAAATTTCCCATCATTGAGAAACTTCCACAACCCTCACCGTCAGCTGTTATTGCAGACATTACAAAGAAGTATTGCAGCATGTTTGGCATCCCAGATGAAATTAGATCAGACAACGGTCCACATTTCTCAGGTCAAGCATACAGAAACTTCACGAAGGACTGGAAGATCAAACACACAACATCATCACCTAGATACCCTAAATCTAATGGTTTCATTGAGAGACAGATACAAACTATCAAGTCAATCATGAAGAAAACAAGAACAGAGGATGTACACCTAGCACTCTTGAGATGGAGAACAACACCGGTAGACAGTAAGATCGACAGTCCAGCAGAACTTATGTTTGATAGAAGAATTAAAGACCTCCTACCATCTAAGGTCCACTTCCGTCCACAACATAGAGACAGCACATATGATCAACTTCAGCATCGTCAGCAAGTTCAGAAATTCAACTATGACAAATGTGCTAAAGACTTACCACCATTATATCCTGGTCAGCATGTGACTACCTACAACCACAACAATGACACATGGTCAAAAGCAACAATCATTTCCAGAAACCCTGAACCCAGGAGCTATACTTTAAGACCAGACAGCAGCAGCAACCTCCTGAGGCGAAACAGAGTGGACATAAGAGAAATCCCACAGAATACAACAGAACAGAGAATTCCCATGCTTTCAACAGACAATGCAGTAACTCCAGACCTTGGTGCCCCACAAAACCAACAAGCGTCAAGGCCGAAATCACAACCAACTCAAGCTAAACCAGGGACTTCCGCAGAACCACCAGCACTTTACACCACTCGTTCTGGCCGTACAGTGACACCTCCCAGCCGATACAGACAGTGACATATATATACTCACACTGAGCATTACACATACTTATCCTTTCTCACATGAAACATTTTGTTGGAAATGTTTGCACACATTTTTTTTTTCAAAAAAGGGGGGATGTAATATAATATGATACATTAATAATACGAACCACACATTGTAATAATATGCGAATCTTCACATGTACGATATTCTGTAAATAAACATGGCTACGAACCGAACATGCTTTTACTGAGTGCTCTCTGAAACATGTGTGTGCTTGTGTAGATGACGAGGTAATGCTTATATACATACATCATAACATTACAGTTTTCACTGTTGAAATGTTTATGCAAGTGAGCGATTTTCAAACCCGAAAGTGTGCAAGTGATGAAGTTCATGTATTCCCACTTTACTGTCGATGTGATGTTTACTTCAAATTTTGCGTGCTTCAGGTTTTTGATAAATTCTGGCTTTATTACAAGTCGAATCACATTGAAATTTGGCACACGCATTAGTCAAGTTTCAGCGAGTAAAAAGCCATTATCTGTTTTCATCGAAAGAAAGTCTGTTAATGTTTTTGTCATGCCTCGACTGTCGTCACAAGAGCGATGGCAAGCTGTTGGTATGCTCAGCAGTGGAATGGCGACCAGAGAAGTTGCCAGACATTTCAGTTGTGACCAGTCCACTATAGTGAGGCTGAACCAGCGATTTCGGGCGACAGGTACCACCAATGACCGTCCCAGGCTTGGTCAACCTCGTGTAACAACACTAGCTCAAGATCACCAAATTCTATTGTTACATCTGCGCAATCACTTCCAAACAGCAACTCAGACAGCAGCTCATACACCTGGCACTCGGAGACTTGTCAGCGCAAACACTGTGCGACGGAGACATTTTTCGAGACACTCTGCAAAAGCATGAGACGCCGATGCCAAGCCTGTATTGATGCTGTAGGGGGTTATACACGGTATTAATGATGGCTGTGACTGAATGACAGTGAGTGCGACTTTTGTTTTTACACCTAGGGTTGACAACTGCTTAGGAGCCGGTTCTGAATTGTCTCATGTTTAATAATACAGCAAATTTGGGTTAGTAAATGGATCAGAAATGTAAAATCAGTGGTTTCATGTATTTTAAATTTAGCACAACGAGTTGTGGTTCATAAACTAATGCGATGCGTTTTTAATGGCGGCTAGTATAGTTAAAACAGCACTTGAAGAATAGACAGACCTAGGGAACTGCATAATTGTCGTGGAATATTCTAATCCACATATATAAATTATCAAGTAAATATAAAGCCTAATAAATACATATAATAAATAAAGGAAGAAGAATGGTAAAGAACAGTGCTGTCACAATGACAGTACTCGAAATCCCCTTTGTTTTATGCTTCGTCTGCAATTGTAACGTTTCCACGTTAAATAAAGGCTTTCTGCAACATACACGCGTTTCCCAAACACACAATAAAATGTGCTGCCTTTCTAAGAAAAACCTTGAAATATGCAAGTTGACCTAAATTTTAAATTCCATTCATGTCTTTTTCTACACTGCGTTACCAAAATGAACGAACAGATGGACAAAAGGATAAAGAGAGAGGGGAGGGCTGAAAATCAGGAACGCATGCAACACGCGTCGCGCGATACACAAATGCTGCCATCACGCGTGTAAGTCTACATGCACTAATTTTTTTTCAGACGGACAGTGATAAAATACACTACCCTTTCCCAGAGTTAGGTTTATAAATCATAAAAAACTCTTATTAGAAAAGATAACATTAGATGGGTTGGGGATGCCTGACAACACAAAATCATTTCTGCTCATAAAATTTTTTATAACGTGTTTGAAAAAACCTTACGTTTCAGAAATAGCCTACCATGTAAACTCCAAATTGATTGGAGCGCAACAAATGAAAGCCTAACCACGATTGGTCGGACTATAAATACTATCTTTCGTTGTTGGGGGAAACGGGGAAAGGTAACATTTTTTCAAACACTTGTCGAAACGGGGCTCATTGGTCAGACTCGCTGATATACACACTTGGGAGCGTTAGTTCGAAACCACTTGTTTAAATACGCTTGATAAAGCATCAGTGCGTTGAAGCCAGCTTATATTTGGCTCAATAAAAGCCTGGAAGATAAGCAGATGGGAATTTGTGCCAGTTTGTGCCAGAATTCATTGCTAATCAACGTATCTGTGTTTATTCGTATGAATTGTGGTAAGCTTGAACCATTCAATATCTTTTAATGAAAATTGAATGTGAATTGTTGATTTATGCCTGTATATATATATGTGTAGTTCAGTGGCAAACATGAGGTAAAGCCTGTAATGCTCCAGCCTGAACAGAGGGTGTCGGAGAAAAGTCAAACGGCATGGAATGGCCAAACAGTACACTGACACCTAGATGATTGACTAGAAAGAAATAATGCTGGAATTGCAGAGGCGTAGTAACCATTAAGAAGGGTAATACTGGAATAAAGTATTTCAAATGAAGCTGACAGTTGGCCTAATGCTCTGAACTCAATGTTTGTGCTGTGTTGTGATCAGTGTAACAAGAGAGTTTAAGTTAGTTATGAAGTAGAAGGTACATCCTTCTTGATTTCAGGGACAGTGGTCTTGATGGTACTGAGCAGCACCTAGTCAGAGCTTTGCTGAATCCAGAGTCGGACAGCATACTCCTTGGTCTTTTTAGCTATCAGTGAGGTGTCTCCTGAGCCCAGAGGAGAATTCGAGCAGAGGAGTCCTTTCCTGCCGCCATCACGCCAGATAAGCTAACTTGGCCAGCTGAGCTCAACATTATGTCCCCTCATCTTGAAATGACTTTATAAAATTAACATTAAGAGGGGAATTTACTTGTCTTAATATCAGGAACTGAGAACATCTCCAATAATAGTCCCAAAAGACAAACTATTGAAGTCATGATGACAAATACCAACAGAGCTTGAACAAAACAAAACCAGTATTACCTCATATTACCACTACACAACTGACACACATAGGATATTTTTAATAATATATGTCACTACAATATTCATATTGATAAAGTCTGTACATATACTTGTAGTTAAAATTGATTGTGATTCCTGGTTCCTTTGTATTTGAATCAGGACACAAATACATTATTGACAAAACTGAATACATATTGTTATTTGAAAAGTTACGAGTGACTTCTTTAAGATATTCTCATAGAGTGTTATATGTAGGTGAGTGTCACAGTGTTGTTAAGAGTAGTGGATTAAATTAAATTGTTTATCTGTCTGTTGTTGTGACTTACACTTCATCATACACATACCCTAGACACATAACGTAGTCATCACACTATTCCAGAATAAGTCTGACTGAGATATATAGATATGTGGTAGCAAGTAAGGTTATATATATAATACACTACTCTTATTAGATATATATATACCTTCACAGCTGATCTCAGTCAGTACACTAAGTCCCCTATAAATATTTATAACATCCCACATCACCACAATAATACAGTCAAAAAATATTTAACACGAACAAATGTTAATATATAGTGGCTGGGAATGTGAAGGTCTGATGCTGTTCTTACAATGCATATGACTTTTAACAGATGAAAGTCAATTAATTATCTGTTAAAGTCAGTTATATAGCTGGAACCACCATGCCTTTACACCCCTCCACTTTAATATTATTCTTGTTCAGAGTTTCTTCTTGATTTTGTTTGTTTTTTTTTTTTGAGGTTTTTTATGTTGCTTTAACGTATAAGCACAATTGTGATTGTCACTATTTACAATAATTTGACAAATGTGATGCCACTTTTTCATATCGGCAGTTGTTCATATTATTTGGAATTAAAAGCAATATATATCCTAATTATAACCCATCAGAGGTTGAACGGGATATTTTTCTTCATTAATTTATAAAAAAAACAAAAAAACTTGAAGAACTGGTTTTTTTTAAGGCACAAACTAGAACTTTCACTCATGCTACTTAGCTGTGACAGGACCAATATTTAAAAAAACTGTGAATTAAGCTTTATTTTTACACTGAGGATAGAAGAAGATTATGTCAACAATAAATCAAAAACTTTGAACTGCAGTAGTTATACATGAACGGTCAATAAAGGTAAGAGCAAAAAAACAGAATAAACTTCATAATTTTAAAAAAATGTAAACAATTTATTAGATTGGACAGGGCTTTCTCTCCTAACATTGTTAACTTAAGGTATGATTTTTCTAGCAATGAAAGTCAGTTTAAACTTCATTTTTTACTACTGGCTGACAGCTAACACTTCATTTTCTAGTGCTGACTTTCAGCTTACATTTCACTTTCTAGCATTGACTGTCAGCTTGCGTGATTATTTTCAAGCACTGACTGCCAGTTTATTTTATTTTTTTTCTATTGTCTAGCGCTGACTGTCAGATTACATGTCATTTATCAGCACTGACACTGCACATCAAACTAAATTTGATCATCTGATGCCAGCTGTCAGCTTACAAGTTGTTTAAAAAAAATTAAACTAAAGTAAAGCATCTTCCACACTTTACCCTGAAGTTTGTGAGGAAATATGCACCGTTTTTACTTTAGCCATATTCACTGCTAACTCGCTACATTTATAAAAGCTGGGTTCCTTGTGGGTCACAATATATAGTATCCTACATTGACGATCGAGAATTTTAACTGCTCCATTACCGAGTAAGATAAAATTTATTTATTTAACACTAAGTGTCAGTTTCAGTGTTCTCATCTGTCAGTGACTGTCAGCTGCCATTACTGCAGGATTTAGAATTCACTTGTTGGAAAACTGTTCTTACTATTGTTGATTAGATGTTCGTACTTTTATTTTTTATATTTATTTTTTTTTTGGTTACATTCTGCTATTATTTTCACTCTTTCAGAAAAGTACCATTGAATGGTATGAACGTAAGCATAGTGCCTGTCAGCTTCAGTCTCAGGTAAATCAGTGAATGGAATGATGAACAAATGATCACTGATGATGGATGAATGAAAACATCATAATCTTGTGAATGTCATCATCATCAATCATCAACAATCATCATCAATTATCAATCATCACCATCCATCAATCATCATCATCCATCACCATCAATCATCATCATCCATCATCCACCAATGATCAATCAATCAATTATCAATCATCATCATCCATCATTATCCATCAATCATCATCCATCAATCATTAATCATCATCAATCATCATTCACCATCAATCATCATCATTAATCATCAACATCATCATCATAAATCATTAATCATCATAAATCAATCATCATCAGCATCATCAATCATCAACATCAATCATCATCATTCATCATCATCAATCACCATCATCATTAATCATCATCATCAGTCATCATCAATCATTAATAATCATTAATCATCATCATCAATCATCATCAATCATCATCATTTTACTTTTTTGCTCCACATGAAGTCACTATGAGACACTTTACCTTTTTTTGGTATTAATTTTTATTTTTTGGGGGAATGGGAGTGCACACACACATACATTAACACAATTTTACAGTTTTGATTTACTGTATTTGGACTGAATGGAGGGGGGAGAAGATACTATATTTAGATATCGGAAATCAGATTTTATTATCTTTGAATTTAAAGCATCATATATCCTAATTATAACCCATTAAGGGTTGAACGAAATACTTTGTCTTTAAATAAAAAAATACTGCAGCTGACTCCCAGGAAGCCTGTACAACACATTAACATGCTGTAGCAGTGGTGGTTCCTGTAACAATACATCTTATATGATGAGGTTGCCAGCTCATGTACAACCTTATGTTAGTCACCGTCATTGACATGCCTGAGTCAGCAGTAATCCTGCCTGTTCTTTCTTTATCTCATTAAAGACCCCCCTAGAAAACTACGCCGGTCTCATTTGAATGTAATCAACAAGTAAAATTAGTAGGGCCTACAACTGTTGACAGTGACATGCAAATTTTTTAATTTTTTTTTTTAAACATACGCCCGCTATTACTCGAGGCGAGAATCTCCGGTTAGTATATCTAACCTGAGACTGATTTTTATGTGAGTATAACTTTTTTCCCTATACAATGAAAGGTGTCCACTCGCCATTCAGGCAGATACTCACCGTCTTCAGAGGGTACCCATAAGAGCTGGGTCGTCTCAGGAGCCGCCAGTCTCTGGTTGATGACACTCCTTCAAATGTTTTCGCCCAGGGCTCGAATTAATCCAGTCCAAGTCTCCGTTGATGACACTTCTTCACATGACCTTGCCCGGGCTTGAACCTGGATCACCCAGTCGCGAGCACAGTGTGGTAACCATTACACCAGCGCGGCTCCCATATGCGATGGTCTAACCATCTTAGTTGGGACTGTTCCATTAAGTATTATTATTTCATAAATGCATTTACAGTTTATATGCGATTTTAAAATAAACTGTCAATGCATTAATGAAATAATAATACTTAATGGACTGATTTAGAGAAAAGCTAGAAAAAGATACTCAAGATCCAAACCTCAGAAATGAGGTATCTGAGGAAGGTGGTTGAAGTAACAAGGAGAGACATGGTCCATAACCAGACGTTACGTCATGACCTAATAACCCAACCCCTGCAGACTCAAGCAGAACAGTCCCAACTAAGATGGTTAGACCATATCTGCAGAATGGGAGAAGATCAGATACCACAACAAGTATGGTAAACTAAGAGCCAGGGATCCAGACCTCCAAGATGACCCAGAGTCCGCTGGGAGGACAACATTAGACAATGTCTGAAGGACAGAGGACTAGAATGGAACCAAGCCAGGAGGAAGACAGCTGATAGGATAGTATGGCACTCTCTCTTCCAAATCTCTACACCTCATGGTAGAAGAGAAACGACTAAGTAAGTACTAAGTAAGTAAGTAAGGGTTGATGGATGAGTATCAACAGATTTTGGTTCAGTAGAAACTTAGCGGTAAAATGGTATAATAAATTATGGAAAACAATATATAAAATGACAATTTAATCAATGCAGAAACTTAAATGGAGTGACTAATTTATCCAGCAGGATGAGGATCAGCTATTGCGAGGCCTGATAGAACTGTGCAACCATCTGAATGCTGATGTGTATAAGGCATACTACAACTACAACTCTTTGTTTGAGAAGTGAGTGTCATCAAAATTTCTTTACTAGAATCTTGATCTGTTTCCCTTTCCCTGAACCTAATGACTTTTTTCTTCATTCATTCTATTTTGGTAACCCTGCTGTTAACATTGTTATCTGTTCTTACATCCATCCATTCTTTAATCTGCCTTACTATGTATTCATCTATCATTAATTTGCCTAATTTACCATTTTGCTATTCCTGGCATATATTAGTCATATGTCCTACATTTAACCTTGTGTAGTTCCCAGAATTCTCTGATTAGACACAGGATAAATAGGACTATTGCTCTCTCATGTATGCCGTACAAGGTCACTAACATGAGGTTATGCATAAGGGCAGACAAACTCATCATGTAAAACATATTGCTACAGAGACCGCTGCTACAAGATCATGTGAATGCTTGATGCAGGCTTCCCACAAGGGAACCACTTTCACTGGTGGCTCCATGCTCCATAAGGAGAGCCAAGGAAAATGATGATGATGATAATCCTGCATTATTTCCTTATTCAGTTGACTCATTAATTGACTCATTAATTGACTCATTAATTCTACCACACTTTCACTTTACAGATATACTGATGTGCATTACTTCCAGGTCACATATAAACTGTTAGAGAAAATGGTAAGTTCAGAGTTCAGTTTAAGCATTCACTTTTATACAGAACCATGCATGTAAGTTAGTTGCACCAGTTATTATTATCAATCACTATGAATTGACGATAGTGCACCACTTCACATACCTCGGGTCTACTATCACCGACAAACTCTCTCTCTGGACACAGAAATTGACAGCAACATTGGCAAAGCTGCAGCCATCTTTGACCGCCTCACAACGCATGTTTGAGAAAACTCCAAACTCACAATGAAGACCAACACTGTAGTATATAATGCCTGCATCACCAGCATGTTTCTTTATGGCAGTGAGACATGGACAACCTATGCTAAGCAAGAAAGAAGGCTCAATACTTTCCATCTTTGGTGTCTACGCTACATTCTTGGTATTTCGTGGAAGAACAAAGTAATAAATGTCGAGGTGCTGTCATGGGCTGGCCTTCAAAGCATGTATACACCACTAAGACAGCAAAGACTACACATCATGGAAGATGGATGCATCACCGAAGATATTTTCTGCAGAGAACTGGCAGATGGCAAAAGAACAGTTGGGTGACTGCAGCTGAGGCTTAAAGATGTGTACAAGAGAGACATGAAGGCACTGGACATAAATCCAACAACCTGGGAGGATGGAGCTGCTGATAATACCAAGTGGTGATGCTTCTTATGGCATCACCTCAGATTTGGTGAAAAGAAGCTCTCACAAGCACAAGAGAAAAGAACACACCGAAAGGAACACCAGGCAAAAAAAAACAGCTGAGGGTTATCATCTCCCATTCCCACAGTCAGTTATGACTGAAGGGGGCGACTACTAAGTTTGTTGTGCTGCCGTCACATTCAACATAAATTAAATTAATGTGACATGATATAAAGATTATTTTACAAAGGAATAATACAGTTAGAAACAAGTTCTTCCTAACAATAGCCTTTTTTTTTTTCACCACTGCGGCAGACAATGGACACAAGGGGTAACAGGTAGTCACATAACAGATACTGCTGTAGGGGAGTGAAGTGTTAGAGACTTCACTATACTAGGTCCAGCTTTGAAAGATGGTTAACCATTTCCCTTCCTTGCTGCCTTTGCCTTCCTTAACACAAGAACAGAGCCAGATACCCATTTACAGCTGGGTAGACTGAAACATGTTTATGGAAAATACTGAGGGCTTATGGAATTCCAAGCTGCATAGTGTCAATCATAAAAAGCCTGGATGCCAAATTTACGTGTAGCGTCATTGGGCAGAGCAACCTAACCATTGAGGTGAAGACAGGAGTACGACAGGGATGCCCCTCATCAACCACTCTATTTTTAACAGTCATAGACTGGGTGATGCACCAGACAACAGAGGGCAGTCCAAGAGGAATAAGACTGACTACATTTTCTACATTGGAAGATCTGGAATATGCAGATGACATTGCATTACTAGCACATTCACATCAACACATCCAGGAAAAAACGGATAGACTTAATAAGTATAGCCAGCAGGTGGGCTTGAACATCAATCTAAAGAAGACAGGTCATGACACTCAATGTGAGCAACCCTGAGCCCATATCAGAAAGGAATCAGCAACTGGAACAGACAGACACCTTCACATACCTAGGATGCATATTAACATCAGACAGTGGAGCAAGCAAAGACATCAACAACAGAATGAACAAAGCAAGAACAGCCTTTTTTAGTCTAAACAACATCTGGGAGTCCTCTCAGTACAGCACAAGCACAAAATTAAGATTACATCAGAGCTGTGTGCTTTCTGTGCTTCTCTATGGTGCGGAATGCTGGAGAGTTACAGAGAAGGAAATGTCGAAATTGTCCTCTTTTCACACAACATGCCTAAGAAAAATTCTCCTAATCTTTTGGCCGAATACCATCACCAACCAAGATCTGCTTACTCGGAGCAAGCAAGAGGACATGCACACCATCATAGCTGGCAGACGCTGGAGCTGGGTTGGCCATGTCCTCAGAAGAGACCCCGATGCCATCACAAGAACAGCTATGCTATGGACCCCTGAAGGAAAACGAAAGAGAGGCCGACCAAAAACAACTTGGCGGAGGACTGTGGAGGCTGAGATGCAAAGAATGAACCAGAGTTGGGGCACTGTACGAAGGATGGCCACCGACCGAGCAAAGTGGAATCAATTTGTTGTTGCTCTACAAGACGCCACCTGGCGTGATGGCCACTGACTGCTTTGACGGTCAGCGGCTCAGGATCAAAGAAGAAGAGAAGACTGAAACATGATGCCACAATGTTTTGAACCTTTGCCATGTTAAGCCAACGCTCTAACCACTCTGCCAGCCAGATGCTCACCCTAGGGGTAAACAAATATAACAAGCACTCAATGAGAAATTACATATATATGATTCTCACTATAAGCTTTTCACATTAATAACAGATCCATCTGTTACAGCTTGGAGATGAAATGAACAAACACATTGAGAAAATTCTCAAGGCAAACGACTGTCACCATGAGCCCTCAGGTCTAGGAATGAGTTGCCTATCTTTGAATACGGGCCTTTTTGAATTGTACATGAACCTACAGGAGTTTTCTCGATACAGCAGGAACTTGCCACAAAGGTATTTTCATTGAGTCTAGTTTGTGTGGTGAGTAACTCTGTATGATCAACAACTATATGTGAGCAGTAACTATGTATGGTTTTTTCACACAAGTATTTTCATTTAACCTAACATTGTGTGGGTGAGCAGCAAGTTTGTATGGCTCTGTCACACAGGTATTTTCTTTTAACTGATTTTGAGTGGGTAAGTAATAAATATATATATAATTTAGTCACATAGGTATTTTCATTTGGGTTTAGTTAAGTGTGAATTCATCATCATCATCAGCTTCACACTTCAGCTCCCCAAGGAGCAAAGACTTTCAACAAACCTGTGCTAAGTCTTCCTGTCCTGTGCCATCAGCTCAAGGTCCTCCCATGTCTTCTTCATCCCATTCATGTCTGCCTCCAGTTCTCTTCTCCAAGTGTTCGTTGGTCTCAAACTATGGGGATTCCAGAATAAGGACTGCCTTGTAATGCCTTCAACAGGTTTACTCAGTGTTTTATCTTATCCTTCCCTAGCATC
This sequence comes from Oreohelix idahoensis, assembly GCA_024509875.1. Classification (NCBI taxonomy): domain Eukaryota; kingdom Metazoa; phylum Mollusca; class Gastropoda; order Stylommatophora; family Oreohelicidae; genus Oreohelix; species Oreohelix idahoensis. Next base: position 283,416 of record JAMPIV010012846.1, on the reverse strand, counting down.
ATCTTCTCATTTCTTGTTCCACTGGCACTTATCTGATTCTTGTCATCAGTTCCACATTAGTGATCTTGTTATCAGTTCTACATTAGTGATCTTGTCATCAGTTCCACATTAGTGATCTTGTCATCAGTTCTACATTAGTGATCTTGTCATCAGTTCCACATTAGTGATCTAGTCACACTCAGTTCCACATTAGTGATCTTGTCATCAGTTCCACATTGATGATCATGTCATCAGCTCCAAATTAGTGATCTTGTCATCAGTTCCACATTGATGATCTTGTCATCAGTTCCATATTAGTGATCTTGTCATCAGTTCCACATTAGTGATCTTGTCGTACCACATGAACCTGCAGGCGTTCTCTTGCTACAGCACAAATTTGTCATACTGGTATTTTCACCTAATCTAATCTTGTGTGGTGAACAGTAGCTTTGTGTGAGTAGTGACTATGTATGATTTTGTCACACAAGTATTTTCATTTTACCTAACTTTGTGTGGGTGCGCAGCAAGTGTATTTGATTCTAGCACAGTGTACTTTCCTCTAGCTTTCAGTGAGTAATTATAAGTGTGTATGATTTTTTCACATAGATATTTTCATTTGGTCTAGCTTATTATGGATTAATGGCAGGTTTATGTGATTTTGTCATGCATGGATTTTTATTTCTTCTAACTTTGTTTGGATGAGCAGCAAGCATGTATTATTTTGTCATACAAGAATTTTCACTTCATGTGACTTTGTAGGGGAGCAATAGGAATGTGTGATTTTTTTCACCCTGGTATTTTCATTTGAACTTTGTGTGAGTGAGAGGCAAATGTGTAAAATTTTGTCAAGCATTACATTTGCAGAAGTATTGCATCAGACTGTTTTAATGTACGGAAGTGGTCCTGGGCACTTAGCAGTCAGTTATAAAAATCTTTTGTATTTAGTTTCTAAGAAGAATTAAGAACTCAGCAGGATGCTGCAATAACAAATGAAGCTTGCTTGAGAGGAGCTAAAGAAAAAATAAATAATGATCCCAAATATAAGGAGAAAGCAATCTACCTCTGTGCAATATGTGATCAGAAGGGAAGCACTAGTTAAAATTGTAACACTGGAAAAATAGAGGGTATGAGAAGTAGAGGAAGATGGAGAAAAAAAATAATGAGCACTTGACACGGCTGTTTGCCAGCGATCTTTTAGTTATTTCCCCTCTTCCCCCGACCGCGCTATTTATAACTATCGTGTCAGAGGTCACGTGGTAACTTCCTAACTGGAAAAAAAGGTGGCGGATTTTACTTTTGATAGGGCTTAATTAATGTTTTTAGGCTACTTTATTATTATAAATACCGGCTTTAATTTTGCATAAAGCTAGACTAGAAATGTTAGAGTAAATTTTAGAACAAGAACAAACATTTTATCACAATTAGAACAGAAGATATAATAGTCTGAAATAGTGTAAAATTTACGTTTTTTTTATATTTTGTTATGGTTTGTTTATAATGCAATTTTCACTAAATCGGTCACAATCAACATGCATAACAAATTACAGAAATCAAAAGTAGAAAACCTGCAGAAAATGGATATCAAAGTTTTGTTTTGGTTTCATGCGTCAAACATTAATTATTGAAACATTAAATTGCAAGTCCACATTTATTACCTAAAATAACACACCCAATTGTCCCCAAAAACATGAGAGCTAACAATTATCTCAATCATACATCATGATGGTCATGTAAAAATAAGTATGGTCATGAGTAAAACGAAATGTTCAATTTAATAGATAAATAGGTGTATTTAAAAAATACATCTATTAAATGATTTCCACACTCTGTTAATTCTGTCAATCTCAAGCAACAACTGCCATAATTTGCTCTAGCCCCAAAATTTCGCTCAATTATCATTCACACTTCCTTTTTTTTATAGGATGAATCTGTACATTCACAGATGGAGAAATTTGTAACAAATGAGTTTCCATTATAAATTTTAATTGTGAAGTTATATTTTTAATACCTCTGGCGCGTCTTTCAATTTTCAATCTTCTCTGTTTTTTCTCCTGTGCCCACGTAAGACCTACTGTTTCCTTCATGGTTATTGCTAATTCTTTGGATATTCTAACTCTACTTTCAATGCCTGCTTTCCTGCAAATTTCCTGACGTGACGTTTCTGAACAGCGTTGTAGTTCATGTGCCTGCTGCAGGTCTAATGAATCAGTTGATGTTCCAGCAATATGTTTTCTAACAGTGTGAAGCAATTGAGATCGCTTACGTTTGTTGGTGTTCTGGTGACTGATGTTTCTCTTCTATGTTTAATTAGTTTTTGTAGTACAATAGGCTGTCCTCTGGTTTTGCATTTTATGATATTACTTTTTGCTGTTTCTAGTTTTTTTTCTAACAATGGATGTGAATAGGGGTTCTTCCTTTTGTGTTAGTGGTTGTGAAGGTGGCTTAGCAAGTAACTGTTGTACTGTGATGTCGCTTTTGAAGACAGGCGAGGTGGATGTACTTGTCGTATGTATAACTGACTTGGTAGGTGTAGATGTGGCAACAAAAACTGGCATGCTAGGGTGAGTAGTGTTATCCACCTCCAAATGAATAATGGTATCGCCTTTAATGTGAGCTGGCACATCAACCTCCAGTTGAACAATATCATCACTAATGTGGGCAGGCACATCAACCTCCTACTGTACAGAGCTATCCTGACTACAGCTAAATGACTGACTAGACATGGAGGGGTCAGAAAGAACATTACAGGGGATAGAGCAGCTTTTTGTTTTTAAAACACCAAAAGATGTCTTTGCAACACAATTTGCACAGTTGACATTCACTTATAGTTAAATTATGGTTTAGTCTTTCCAGATGTGCTGACTGTTTTCCGATAGTAACTTGGCTGTTTCAAGACACTTCTCATTATGCTTCCTTTTTGAATTTTGTATTCGTAAGTAACACTTCTTACAAAATATAGTCGAATGCTGTGTGGGTTTATCATCTGATACGTTAATTCCAAACACAAAGAACAGATCATTAACGTAATTTAGAACAGTTCAGCGCTTTCTGAATTGAACGTGTTGTTTTGGAAGTTAATGCTCTCTTGCCACAGGCTCTGCACAGTGCACTGGCACAATTCATATGATGCAAAACAGTATGTTCCATTTCGTTGTTATGTAGTATAGTTTACTTGTGTATGTATAAAGATAGAGGAATATTTGGGACTATCAAGTCTAACACCAGGATGTAGAATGCTTTATCTGTGAATGAAAGAAGATATACAAACAGTTACTTAGAATTCTTTGGCAGCCGTCGTGTGCACAGGATTGTCTACCAAAGAACAGTAATGGAACAGTCCTTATCTCACACACAATTAAAAAAAAAAAATTCATATTATAAATACAAGATTAACAAGACTTGAAAGATAGAACAAAGTATGTAGAAGTAATCTATCTATAGATTTACATGTTTTCTGACGCTTATATACGTAGCTAAATATCATTATAAATGAATGAAAATGCAAAAACAGATGGTGCTTTACAAAGTTATTTTCTTTCTTCTTCTTCTTCTGTCCTTAGCCACCGACCGTCAAAGCAGTCAGTGGCCATTACGCCTAGTGGCGTCTTAGGGCAACAGCAGATAGGTTTTCTTTGCCATTGTTTCCCATCACGCCTAGTGGCGTCTTTAGGGCAATGGCAAATCAACCCATTTGCCGTTGTTTCCGTAATCGAAGTGTCTGGCAAATGGGTGATCAGCCCGTTGGTAAAAAGTTATTTTGTTACAACCTTATTTAAGATTTGTGAGTATCAGGAATGCGTTTACAGTAATTTAAATGCTATAAAATCTGGTGACAATATGCTTGTTCGTGTAATGCCAAACTCACAAAACTGACTACCACACATTCTCAAGATATGAAACCAAAAAAAAAAGTATGTGGAAATAATCTTTAGCTTCCCTTCGAGAAGTCTTTATAATTATAAACTCAAATGAATGGGCCGATTTTTAGATATTAAATTAATAAAAAGATTACTTATTTTATGAATTTCCTCAAATGATGACGCTGTTTTCAAAAATCTGTAACTCCGTCAAAACTAATTTCAAACAAATAAAAATACAATCACAAATAGAACACAGAACAAAGTTATAGTACACAAAAGAATTTTAACGCTGTGTTTATCCAGAACGAGTGTGTAATGATTTATATTTTACTGATTTTACATACACATCAGCTGATTTTCCCCGCCAAAATACTCAGTAGTTTTTTACGGTGCATAAAAAAATTTTATACCCGGTGTCAGAATTCCGGTCACCGAAACTAAAAGATCGCTCTGGTAAAGGGCACAAACAGCCGTGTTGACACAATGGCATGAGATGATGCCAACGGCCTAACTGATAAAGAAAGTCAAGTCAAAAATATAAGGAGAAAGCAATCAACCTTTGTGTAAGTAACGTGACAAGAAGGGAAGCACTAGTTAACATTGTAACACTGGAAAAATAGAGATGAGAAGTAGAGGAAGATGGTGACAAATATAATGAACACTTGACATAATGGCATGGGATGATGCCAACATTCAGAACTGATAAAGAACGTCAAGGATTGAGAGCATTGGTTAGACATGATCACCTATGCCTTTGTGACACTTGACAATGTTAAAGCATTAATGTTTTGTTTGTGCTTCATAATTATAATTCACCAGACTCCACTTTCTTTTCTAGTGACATTAAACAACTTACTCTCCCTGACTACTACCACTGGTTCAAGTGTGCTGTCAGTAAGTGGTTGACCATTGCTCATTTGAGGGCAGAGCGGCGGATCAGGAAGGCAGTGGAACTTGAGAAGGTGAGAGCTTTGGCGTGACTGTAATAGTCAGGATGAGAATAAATTATCACAATAATCATCATCATCATTTTTCCACTGAGGCTGGCCCCCTTGCTGGAAGCCTCAATAAAGCATTCATATGCTCTTGTAGCAATGGTTGTTGTAGCAATGGTTGTTGTAGCAATGGTTGTTGTAGCAATGGTTGTTGTAGCAATGGTTAATGTAGCAATGGTTAATGTAGCAATGGTTGTTGTAGCAATGGTTGTTGTAGCAATGGTTGTTGTAGCAATTTGTTTGACATGATGAGGTTGCCAGCCTCATGCACAACCTCATATTAGTTGCCTTGTATGACATGCCTGAGGGTGCAGTAGTCATATTCTTTTTTTTTTTTGGTCTCATAAAGAGACCCCATAGAACAACCGGGGTGATCACAATAATAGTTCTTGTTTAAAACTTGATTAGGATGAATTTGTTATAGTTTGCTTGGCAAGCCTTAAATTTGCTGTTTTATGGTAATGATAGACGACTTTTACATAATGACAAAAAAATACAGAGAAAATAATCAAATCATTACAATAACTCATAAGCCATTTACTTATAAATGCTCCTTTCACTTTGACTGTACAAAAAGACCATTCTGTCATTATTTCCTAATACAAGAGCAACTTGTTTGGCTGGTTTCAGTAATGGATGTTAATTTTTAGGTTGCTCATGTGGATGCTACAGTAAAATACAGCACGTCAGCTGTTGATGTCTGCTGCTGTTTTACTCAAGTAAGTACATGTAACCTTGATGACAAAATGACATCATCATCATCAACAAAAACAATACCAACCTCAACATCATCCTCATTATTAATATTATTATTCCTTTTTGTTCCATATAGAACATAAGGCTGTAGCTATTGCTCACCAGCAATTTATATTTTAGGCATCTTATTCAGCTTTGCCCATGATATCTCTGCTGCATTGGCTTCCTCTTCCACCATTCTTCTCTAAGTTCTTCTTAATATTATTATATCTGGCCATTTAATATGGAGGATGCAATGGAAGCATTTGTTGGTAAATATCTGAAGTGTGGACATGATATTCTTGGTAATATGTTTGAAAGTCGGCGTCTGTGGCCTAATGGATATGAACGCAGTTTCATAATCCAGATATACAAGGTTCAAAACCTGCTGCAGGCGGTTTGGTAGCAGATCGCTTTGTGTGGATTTTTAACAATGGTATAAGCGCCGTACCGTTCAGAAAGCAATGGCAAATTACTGAATGAAAAAATTGCCTAGAAAAATCACAAACAGCCAATAAAAGCTGGGGTTGATTGCCACGTCCTGTAAAGGATAAGCAACTAACTTTATGTTTGAAAGCCATAGAGCAGGACAGAATCTACATTTGTGTTTTTTTTTTAAAACTGCAATCCGGTGATATGCATCAACAGCCAGTGCAGACAATACAAACAAGATTTCTGTGATAAATTCCAGGAAACAGTAGACAAAACAAACGTACTTACTAAGTTGTTCTTCTTCTAACCTGGGGTGTAGTTGTTTGCTAGAAAGAGCACTATACTATAATTTCAGCTGTCTTCCTCCTGAAATCCATGGTGAGAAATCAGGGTGGAGCTTCTCTGGTAGAGTAAAGGGCAGAATCGTCGCTGAACATAGCAAGGCTTACATGATAACCTCCAGCATGAGAGTGGAGGTAGAGGCAGCTACTGCAGCCTTAAGGTGGCTGTCTGAGACTTCATTAACAAAGGCAGTTATTGTATCAGACTCACAATCCATGCTTCAAGAAGGTCTAAAGTGGATGGCTCCGGCATGAATGGAAAACCTCCATAGAAGCCTTGGATTTTCAGGAACTGGTGTGAATCAACTGTCCTGGTCATGCAGGGGTATGTGACAATGAAAGAGCTGACAGGCTAAATTCAAGAGCACCCATAGAAGGTGCATTGGATATGGATAAGGGAGAGATACTGAGGGCAGTTAATGATTCTCTATTAGATAATGACACTGCAATCGATGAATCATCAAGGTTAAGATTGTTGGAAATTGGCATCAAATGTAAGATCAGCAGTGATAGACGTTTGAGAGGATGCATCTGGCGTGTATACAACCAGCGTGCAACAGGAACAATTAGCATTCATACTCTTTTACATTTGCTGAGGGAGACTAAGCACCTATGGGTTTTCAAGAAGTGCAGGAACATTGATTCTAATCAACAATAACAATCCTCCTGGCCTGGTTCCAATCTAGTCCTCAGTCCTTCAGAGATTGTCAAATGTTGTCCTCCCAGCAAACTTTGGGTTATCCTTGAGGTGTGGATCCTTAGTTGTTGGTTTCCTATATTTGTAGACAAAACATCAAAGTAATAAATTCAAGTAGTCACAAGAGATATGAATGCAAAGTTGGAACAGACAATTGTGACTATAAATAATGGGAAAAGTGGTACAGGAAGCAGAAACAAAAACAAAGAATTCCTTGTCAGCTTCTGTGATTTCAAGGACCTGTTCTTTGGAGGAACCATCTCTCCACAAGCATTCACATAAGGCTACATAGACCTCCTTGAATGAGCCCACAGAAAACTGAAGTGATAATTTTACAACAGATAGAACATGTTGACAATGCCCAAATGATGTAAGGGTTAAACAAGCGCAGCAGATGAAGGATTGGATCATTACATTCTCCTTCAGACTCTGCAGATTATTACATTCTCTTACAGACTCTGCAGACAAAATTGAAAACTTTTAAGACACAGCAAGATGAATAAGCCACAAGGAACTAGCCACAGATATGACACAGAACCTAGCATACAAAACCTAACATACAAAGCCACTAGGGATACATTTAATGTGAATTTGAAAAACAGATTTGAAGCACTGGGGAATATCATAGAGAAAAGCATGGATAAACACTGATGCAAAAATCCGGAAAAGAAACATTTAAACAAATGTACTTAAGTTTTTGGCAAATGAATAAGCAGCACAAATAATGGCTCATAAAGATCACATATAACTTACTTCATAAATGAAGGAAAAGTCCTTTCAAAAAATTCAACAATGGGCAGAAGAACAAAAAGCACAACTACATTGAGATGTGAACAAGAAAATTTAAAAAAGCACCAGGCAAGATAAAAGATAATACATGAAAAATCTAATATAGTAAGCAGAGCAGGCTAAAGAAAATTGGAGACAAAGACAGTTTAAAATCTGACTAAAACCTTGTGAACAAAACAACAACACTATGTAATGCAAAGTGAAAAGCCAAGGTGGGGCAGAACATTAGCAGTGGAAACAACAACCCAGATGGGTGGATTATTTTACAGAAATTCTAAACAGCAACCTAGCAGTGTTGCAGACCATCGTAGAACCAGCAAAGGAACTTCTAAATGTTAACACAAATCCACCCATTTAACAAAAAAATCACACAAGCTAATAATGGGAAGGTTGCAGGGCCAGATGGAATCTTTCCAGAAGCAATGAAAACTGATATTCCATCCACTATTAAAATGTTACACCTCCTCCTCAAAAAAGTCTTGGAATAAAATGCTATCTCCAAGAGTTGGAAGGAAGAGTCGATTATTAAAGTGCCCAATAAAAGCAACTTGACTATATGCAGTAAGGGGTGAAGTATAACACTTCTGGCAGTGGCCAGAAAATATGAAAAACTGAAAGAAGAGCAAGCAAGATCTGAAATAATAAGATCATGTGCAGATCAGGTAGCAATGCCCAGGATCATCATAGAGCAGTCAAGTGAATAGAATACACAACCACACATAAACTTTGTGGACTCTGAGAAAGCATATGAAACTGTATATATCACACAATCGGGCGGAAGATACTGAGTTAACTATGAAATCTCTGAGAAATTCATTAAAATCATTTAAAACTTCTAACAAGAGGTCACTTACAGAGTTGGCTAAAAGGCACATAACCCTTTACAATAGATAGTTGGGTCAGACAAGAATATATGCTTTCAGCAATGCTCTTTCTTGTGGTAACAGCACTGGTGGGGAAACAGATAACAGAGGGAAAGAAAAAAGAGGTCAGATGAACATTTGATGCGCAGCTAGAAATTCTTGATTTTACAGATGACCTATGTCTATTGTCTTATAAACAACAAGGCATAAAGGAAAAGACTATTAGACTAACAGCAAAGGCAGCAAAAACAGGGCTTAAGCATCCAAGTAAATAAAACAAAGTAAATTAAAATGGATAATAGGCAAACAGATTCAATAATGATCAATGGTCAAATAATTGAAGGCACCCACAGCTTTACCTTATTGGAAAGAAACATCATTAAAGAAGGAGCAACAAATCAGGTTCCCAATGCAAGGATGAATTAAGCCAGAATTTTCCAACTCTCTTTGTTTAGTATGAAACTCTGCAGCCATTTAGCAGAAAAATAATGTTAAGCTATTCGAATATAAAACCTGTTCTACGCTGTGGCTCAGAAACATGACATGCCATCAAGAATATCTCATCTAAACTCTAGATCTAAAGTCACCAACTGACGTTTCAGTTGCCACCTCTATATCAGAGGGCCAGATGCAATATCAAATACAGACTTGTGAAATAGGTTCTGACAACAACCAATACAGCTGAAGACTAAAGAAAGAAAATGGAGAATGATGGAACTTGCCTCAGGTAACAACAAACTGGTACAACCAGACGTGTCCTTGACCGGAACATACAGAGGAAGCTAAAACAAGGAAGGCTAACAAAAATCTGGAGATGAACAGTGGACAAGAGATTTGAAACAAGTGGGCTATCATGGGAGGAGCTAAAAACTAAAAAATCATCACCAGAAATAGGAATTTGCAGGAAGAAACATTTGCAGTTTTTGTTAATACTCGTAATATGATTCATCTTTCAGCAGTGATCCCATTGCTTTCAATGAGTCTATTATTCTTCATTGTTTTTCCTTCTTTGAAAATGGGGTTTTCATTGCTTTTTTTTCTTTTTTGTTTTTGCTATTTTACTTTATTTTTTGTTCATTTTTGTACATTTGTTTCATGTTTTAAGCTGCTTTTGTGTGTACATATGTCCATTTTTCTGCAAAAGATTTTATACAGAAATGTCATATTCTTTTCTTTGTAATCCACCTGATATCCATGTTTGTATTTTAAAACTTTTGTTTAAAATTATTATTACACATAAAAGATAACAGAGTTCTGGAAACAGCTAGCATGGTCAGACCGAGTTGGTGCTTACCCATTTGTTTACAAGCTCACAGAGGTAAATATATCATCATCATCATTGTCATCACCATTTAGATTAGAGCATAGGCCCTTGATCAAGTGACACTAAGCTGTCTTGTCTTGTGCTATCTTGTCTTGTGCTGTCTTGTCTTGTGCTATCTTGTCTTGTGCTGTCTTGTCTTGTGCTGTCTTGTCTTGTGCTGTCTTGTCTTGTGCTGTCTTGTCTTGTGCTGTCTTGTCTTATGCTGTCTTGTCTTGTGCTGTCTTGTCTTGTGCTGTCTTGTCTTGTGCTGTCTTGTCTTGTGCTATCTTGTCTTGTGCTATCTTGTCTTGTGCTGTCTTGTCTTGTGCTGTCTTGTCTTGTGCTGTCTTGTCTTGTGCTGTCTTGTCTTGTGCTGTCTTGTCTTGTGCTGTCTTGTCTTGTGCTATCTTGTCTTGTGTTATCTTGTCTTATGCTATCTTGCCTTGTGCTATCCGTGCAAGTTCTTTCCATGTCTTCTTTATCCTTTTTTAATTAAGTCTGTCTCAATCATCTTCTCATATGTTGTTAGGTCTCACTTTTTCTTTTACTCTGCAGGTTCCAGAATAAGGTTTGCCTTGTAATGCTGTCAGAAGGTTTTCTTAGTGCATGCGTCCTATTTAATGCCATCATTCTTTCACTTCTTGTTCCACATGTACTTGACTGGTCCTTTCCATCAGTTCTACATGTACTTGCCTGGTCCTTTCCATCAGTTTCACATGTACTTGACTGGTCCTTTCCATCAGATCTACATGTACTTGACTGGTCCTTTCCATCAGTTCTACATGTACTTGCCTGGTCCTTTCCATCAGTTCTACATGTACTTGCCTGGTCCTTTCCATCAGTTTCACATGTACTTGACTGGTCCTTTCCATCAGATCTACATGTACTTGACTGGTCCTTTCCATCAGTTCTACATGTACTTGACTGGTCCTTTCCATCAGTTCTACATGTACTTGCCTGGTCCTTTCCATCAGTTTCACATGTACTTGACTGGTCCTTTCCATCAGATCTACATGTACTTGACTGGTCCTTTCCATCAGTTCTACATGTACTTGACTGGTCCTTTCCATCAGTTCTACATGTACTTGCCTGGTCCTTTCCATCAGTTTCACATGTACTTGACTGGTCCTTTCCATCAGTTCTACATGTACTTGCCTGGTCCTTTCCATCAGTTTCACATGTACTTGACTGGTCCTTTCCATCAGATCTACATGTACTTGACTGATCCTTTCCATCAGTTCTACATATACTTGCCTGGTCCTTTCCATCAGTTCCACATGTACTTGCCTGGTCCTTTCCATCAGTTCTACATGTTCTTGACTGGTCCTTCTTCTTCTCAGACATCTACTTGAATATTTTCAAAGAAAGCAGAGGTCATCTTGAGGCTACTTGTAGGCTACAATAGGATTGTTTCGACATTTGAGCTGAAAATTCTTATTTTTGTGTTGAACTTGATCTTTTTTTTATTTCCATATATTTCGCAACGCAATGATAACCTTTCCCTTCTGTATTTTTATTTGCATGCCGCTGTCTGCTCCTCCAACTTTGTGTTGCTGCCAAGATATATATCTATGTGTGTGTGTGTGTGCACGTGAGTGCAAGTGTTCAAATCTTCTAGGGATGTTTTTCTAAGTGTTATCTGGCTATCATCTGCTGCATTTATCCATGTAATCAACTTCTTTTCTCTGTGAATTTTCAGACATTATTGTTGTCACTTCTCATCCAGTTTTCTCATTTCGTCTTCCATTTGGCTCCATTTATGGGACAGAGTGGCAATGTCATTGGTAAAACCTAGACTATAGAGGTGCTTTCTCAGGGTTTACTGAATTCTATTTCAGGAGGTTGATGTTTATTGATTTTATAATCCAGTCTGTAGCCAGTGGGAAGAGAAATATATACCTCTGCCACACTCCAGTTTTAATCTCAATGTTTCTTTCGTGAAAAACACTGCATTTCTTATCATCATATGTTTTTCTTATTAAGTTAACCAAGTTATGTGGGACATATCAGTTTCCAAATTTCTATGTCTAAATTATTATAGGCCATTTTTTAAATCTACAAATCAAATGTAAAACTAGTCTACACAGTGTGGTTACCTGGTCTGGTGTACAGGATCTGATGTTTTTCTCAGTTGTCTATGGCCAGTTTTAATCTGTCAAAGACAATCCCATTTAATGTTTTTCCCTGACACTGGAAGTTATAATACACTTCTATCATTTTTCCACTCTTCGAATTTTCCTTTGGCAGATTTACCACATATTCTTTCCTCCATTCTACTGGTTTTTCTTCTCCCCCCCCCCCCCCCCCCTTTTTTTTCAGGTTTTACCATGTGGTTCATATAATATCTCCCTACAGTAGGATTTCTCAAGCTGTGGTCCATGGACCCCTTAGTGGTCCGGGAATGGATTCTGGGGGGGGGGGGGGGAGGTGTCAGTGTAATAACCTGACATTTAAAATATACAATTTTAAATTATGCTTTTATGTACATTTTTTCCAAAAAAGGGGTCCATAGCTTGCATTGAACAATCAAAGGGGTCCATATCCTTTAACGGACAATCAAAGGGGTCCATGGTACAAAATAAAGTTAAGAACCCCTGCTCTAGAGGTATCAGTGTCTGGTTTGTTAGCCTCTTATGTAATGCCTTTTGAAGTCTTTAGAAGCCTTTATTTCTTCCTCATTTGGGCTTTCATTTATCTTGTGTCTCCTTTTCTGCTAACTGGATATTTTGGGGATTTTGTGAGGCTGATCTATTTAGAAGTTCCTCAAGATGTTGCACCCATTTTTTCCATTGGCTCTTTTATACTGCTAAGAAATTATAATTGTTCTATAATAAGGTCATTTGATTGCTTATATTTCCCTGTTTAGCTTCTATGTATTCTTGATGTATCCCTCAATTCCCTTTTAGCTGCAGTTTCTCCTGCCTCTCTTGCCAACCTATCAAAATGTTTCCTGATGTTTCTTTTGATTTTCCTTATTTTTCTTTGTTTGCTTCTGTGTATATTTCATGAACTTTGGATCTGGAAATTCTGGTTTTACTTCTGCTTAAATCTGTTTTTATTTTATTTTAATTTTTTCATTCTTGTTGACAGTTTCTGCTTTTATGTATGGAAAACCTGTAATAATATAGGGACAGAAAGAGGTGGATTAGTGTCTATGGGAGATATAATCCCCTTACTGAAGGTAATAAATAAATGAAGGATGTCTTACAAATGGCCAAAAAATGGCAAAGAGAAGATCACCCACAACATGGCTTTTAACTCTAGATACCAAACTCATTTTACTGAAATGAAGTTTGGGAAAAGCAAAATACAAATTTCAATATAACACCAAAAGCACAGTGTAAAAACCTTAGGCTCCACTGCAGCAAAAAGAATAATAGGATAAATAACAACCACTGGGGGAAGGGGGAATAAGTATGACAAAAGAAAAAAAACATTGTCATTTTAAATAATGCACACAAAATGTCTCTGAGAAAACAGTGTTCAAATAGAAATATGATGAACAGGAAATAATATACAGGAACTCAACATACCTAAATTTTAAAAAATATTTTAACTAACTATTAGTGAGCGGGCTGCTTATAAAGAAAGGAACAAAATATAATAATGGCCGGCAAAAGTTGAGGGAAATGTAACGTAGTTTAAGTATTTGTGGCAACAAACATATTAACAGTGCTTACAAGATACACAGTCCAGTTATAGAGAAGAGTAAAATAAATTGTGACAGCTGTGTCTTGTAGGCTTTAATAATCTTTTTGCCTAAGAAAATATTTGTCTTTATGTTTATCCTTCCATAATCTTCTGAAGAAAATATTCATCTGTATACTTGTCCTCTTATGTGCTGTGTTGGGTCTCACAGCTGTACTTTAACTCCATCTGTAGAACATCTGTGGTGGAGCCAAACTTTATGCTGACCTGGTGCACACCAAGCTCACAGATAAGGGTTACTATGATGAGGATAATCAGTTTGACGTCACAGAAGAGGCAAGCTCATTTTATGAAACAAGCTTTAATTTTAAATACTTTTTCTTTGTCTGCATAAAATACATCTACAGGTAATGGAATAATATTTTTTTATTAAGATTTTAATTTGTCTGAAGTTTAACAATAAAAACTTTAATAGCAGTACAAAAGGCATGGCACTAGGTGTGATAAATCATCATCTTTTTATTGCGCTCCTTACAAAGTGTGCAGCCACCACTGTAACTGGCCACCTGGCAGGAAAACTCCACTAAGCAGTCACATGCTCTAAGGACAGACGTGATATCAAAACAAGGATACAGTAGGCAAGAGAAGCTTTCATTGCATTGGTAAATTTATATAAATTCAAAGGAAATCAAGTCCAACACGAAAATAAGAATCGTCAACTCAAATGTACTATTGTATGGCTCTGAAACATGGAGAACAACAAAGACAACAACCAAAAAGTTACTTTCAAAAATGGATGCTTGCTTAGAATAGAATTCAAATGGTACAACATGATCACCAATGTGAAACTGATGACAAGAACCAGGCAAGTGTCAGTGGAACAAGAGATGACAAGAACCAGACAAGTGTCAGTGGAACAAGAGATGACAAGAACCAGACAAGTGTCTAAGTTAGTGTAACTGTCTTTTTCTCTTGTTGAGGTGATCACTGGCACAAGACAGTATACATGTTGTTAAGATGTGTAGTGCTGGCGTATGATGAGCTGAGTGTGGGTGCGAATGAAGGCGCAAATGTGTTTAGACTCGTATCTGTTGTATCATGCAACCCATACACTCACATGCAGTAGTCAAAGATGCTTGGACACTGCTGGCACATTTCAAAACATTTATTGACGACAACACACATAGCATCAACAGGAACAGTCAGTGTACACAAGGTCATGCTGACCGGAAATCATTAGGTATACATCAGGCATTCAAAAGGCTGGTAAACATTTGAATATTCGTGCATGGTCAATACAATGTTCCTTAATAATGTCAGTTCGTAGCGTCGCCCTGGTATCTCTGACTAAACGCGTCAGATACCTTAATTACTTTGACATACAGGTACAACTTGGCACTCCCCTTCAATTGCACATCTTCTTCTTCTTCTTCCGTCCTTAGCCAAAGACCGACCAAGCAGTCAGAGGCCACCACGCCTTGTGGCGTCTTAAGGGCAACAGCAGATTGATTTTCTCTGTTGTAGTTTCCCATCACGCCTAGCGGCGTCTTTAGGGAAACAACAAATAGATCCATCTGCCGTTGTTTCCGTAATCGGTGTGACAAGCCAACGGGTGATCAGCCCATTGGGCGCCAATTGCACATATCAGGCTGTAATATATTACCTTAACACAGGCCTCGTTATGACGTCACCTGTGTACTTCTTTTAGCAGGTTAACATCAACCCTGCAGTAATGCTTATGTAGATCTAAATATACCGCCAATCTGCGGTTCCCACAATATAGCTTTGTCGCTGACTTCGGTTCGTTTAAAGACAAATAGTCTTACATAGCTATCTTGAGCATAATGTATAAGTTCTGTAATGTAGGATCGGTGAGCTGTAGTTCACAGTCTTGGTAACCTTAAACATGTTCTGCCACCGAAGCATAATAATGTAGAAAAGGTCGGTGTTACCTTACACAGAATCCACAGAACATAATAACGAACTCTGTCGTCATTCCGACGTACAGAGAATCACTGGGGAGAACTGCCAACGCAGTCACTTCGAAGATTTTCCCCGAAAACACAATGAACGTTCGTCCCTCCGAAACCAGCTTACATCCCGGCCTGACGGAAGTAACTCAACTTGGCGCTTCAAAAACCTGCACATGGGCCCACGCCCGAACTGTCTACCTTTGACCCTAAAGGTCAAACACAATGAATGAACAAACAAGGGAAGACAACCCCTAATCAACCTGACATCGCAAGGTAAAGACACAAACATAAGCAAATAACTTGACAGATGACTCAGTCGAAAATGACAGCAACAGTTAGTCCCATTATTCTTTTTAACTCTTTCTACCCTAGTAGTCGTATGACGTGTCACGATATCGCACACTATTCACCATGACTTGCTTTTAGTCAGTCATATTTCTCACCTGCCATGACAAGGTTGAATGTGATCTGGAAAAGTAACATCAGTTTTCCTGTGAAGATCAAATTATACAAATCACTTGTATTATCTATTCTCTTGTATGGGTGTGAGGGCTGGACACTCACTGCAGATACGGAGCGAAGAATTCAGGCTTTCGAGCATAAATGTTATAGAAGAATTCTGCGCATTTGCTATAAAGAGCACAAAACAAATGTCTATGTTAGAGAGAAGATAAAAACCTATGCAGGCCACCAAGAACCACTTTTGTCAATAGTGAAACGTCGAAAGCTTGCCTGGTTTGGGCATGTAACTCGTCATGACTCCCTTTCGAAAACGATCCTTCAGGGAACAGTCGAAGGTAAACGGAGAAGAGGAAGGCAGAGAAAATCCTGGGCTGATAACATCAAAGAATGGGCAGGACACGGTTTTTCAACACTTGTACGCATTGCTGAGGATAGAGAGCAGTGGAGGACCCTGTCTGCTGATGCTTCCACCATGGCACCCCTACGACCCATGACGGGTTACGGGCTGAGATGAGATGAGATGATGATTTCTTATGTCTGCACTAGACACAACATTAAACAAGATTGTTCATCAGCTAACTTAACAACAGTTATATACATCAGCTAACTTAACAACAGTTATATACATCAGCTAACTTAACAACAGTTATATACATCAGCTAACTTAACAGTTATATACATCAGCTAACTTAACAACAGTTATATACATCAGCTAACTTAACAACAGTTATATACATCAGCTAACTTAACAACAGTTATATACATCAGCTAACTTAACAACAGTTATATACATCAGCTAACTTAACAACAGTTATATACATCAGCTAACTTAACAACAGTTATATACATCAGCTAACTTAACAACAGTTATATACATCAGCTAACTTAACAACAGTTATATACATCAGCTAACTTAACAACAGTTATATACATCAGCTAACTTAACAACAGTTATATACATCAGCTAACTTAACAACAGTTACATACATCAGCTAACTTAACAACAGTTATATACATCAGCTAACTTAACAACAGTTATATACATCAGCTAACTTAACAACAGTTATATACATCAGCTAACTTAACAACAGTTATATACATCAGCTAACTTAACAACAGTTATATACATGCCCCTTGTAGTTTCCAGGGGCCTCTAATAGACAAAGAAAGAATAGGACTACCTCATCCTCAGATGACGTACAAGGTGACTAATATGACCTTGAACATGGGACTGGCAATCTCATTATGTTAAACAAATTACCTCAGAAACCACTGCTGCAAGAGATCATGTGACTGCTTGGTGCAGACGTCCTACAAGGGGACCAGCTACAATGGTGGCTTCATGCTCTGTAAGGAGTGCAAAGGAAAATAATGATGATAATGATGATGGTGTACTTTCAGCTGTGCATCACCATCAACAACATTGAGCAAGTCCGCCGCTCACTCAAGCCTTTACCTACCCTTTTGGATTTCAACGAGATACAGCAAGCTCTAGAACTAGCCAGAGATGACCCCCACCCACCCAAAGAGGTGACGACTGGCCTGCTGGGAAAGGCCTCTCTACAAGGCATTATCAAACAGGCAGATGAGGAAATGGTTAGGAAAATTTGTCAGATTGTGGACATAGTTGCAGACAAGGTATTGTAATGGTGTATTGTTCAGATTTATACCTATATAGCAGCATTTTTATTAAGACCACAGAAATAATGTTTGTAGAATTTGAACAGCAAAAAGCATTTATAGAGACAGTAATAATATTTTAGCACCAGATTGTACCTCTAACCTAAGACTAAGATGGATGGTGTCTGGCTTCTGACTGGGTGGGAAGGAGAGTCCACAGGCACCCCAGCTTTACAATGTCATGAAATTGAAATTACTACATGTCATTGGGCCTATGGGCTAAAGCCCAAGCGCCGCTGTATTGAAAACAACAACAACATAGTCAACAAATACGATAATGTATTCTTAGATTTTGTGCCTGATCTGAAACAGTCAAGTTGTAGAACCAACAAGTTTATAAATGGGTGCTTGCGCACAATAGAAGAATTAAAATGGAACCCATGTGGAACTGATGAGAAGAAGCTAAGACAAGTGGAAAAGGAGATGAGAAATAGAAATTAGGGCTGAATAGGACAACATAGAAGGCACCAGCTAATTGCAATACAAGGAAGTCCTTGTTTTGTAATATCCAGGGTAAGAGAAATAGAGGAAGACAAAAAAACACATGGAGAGGCAAAATGAAGACAGACTTAAAAATGGATTTTTTAAAAAGTTACGGGCAAGCCTTGAATTGATGGCACTGATAGGAAGGTTTGGTGTAAACTTGTTGAAATCTCTTCTTCACAGGGAGTTAAATGGTAATGATTATAATGATTATAATGAACTTGTACGCCGTACAGAGGAATATTTTAACTATCATTCATTGCCAGGAAAAATAGAATACAGGATCATCTTTGAGGGATTAAAAGAGGACATAGACAGACAGTTGAGATTTGAACCACTAGATTTTTCCCAACATAGATCCCTAAAGACTGGTAGCCACAATGGATATTTTAGGTGAACGAAGCTTGGAATTGAGCTCACCTTTTGACACTGAATTTGTAGACTCTATTTCAAAGGTGCCCAACATATGAGGAACAAAGTAAGCACATATGGCCCTCACCAGTACCTTTCCCAGAAAAGCTCTTCGGAGATGTCAACAGCCTCCAACTGACCACTGTTTTCTTTGAACATATTCAAGTTGACGTCTGAGGGTGAATGAAGAAGAAGAAGGAGAATTTTGTAGACTATGAAAAGACATTTGATAGGTTAAACAGATAATAACTTTGGAAACTAATGAGGCATTATAGAATCTCCATGATGGTCAGTAATGTGATAGAGAAAACATATGAAGACATGAAATGCGTAATTCTTCATTAATTAAGAACATCTTTCAGAAATGTTTGAGATCAGAAGTGGTCACAGTAGGGATGCATTTTGTCACCATCTCTCTTCTTAATGGCTATAGATTGAGTTAAAAAAAAACAACTACCTCATTCAACAGAAGTGGAAATCACTGCATTCTGACTCAACAGCTTGACAATCTAGATTTTACTGATAGCCTGGTTCTTTTGTTCCATAACCATAATCAGATTCATGACAAATTATAAATATTTGCTGAAAGGTCACAACAGTTGGATCTGAAAATATACAGAAAAAAGATAAAAATTATGAGAATAAACACAGCAAATTATATCAAAATTGTACTTGGAGAAACATCTCCTGCAAGATGTGTACTTATAAATGTATCTTGGAGGTAATACAGATAAAATTGGAGAAACAGAAAGTGATATCAAAAATAAGAATACAAAAGACAAGAGGAGCTTTCACTGACTGGGAAATATACGGAAATAAAAATAAATCAAGTCCAACAAACAAACAAATAATATTCAACTCAAATGTCAAGGCAGTCCTATTACATGGTTTTGACACATGGTAAACAATAAAAATTACAAGCACAAAGTTATATACTGTCATAAATGGATGCTTGCATAGAAAATAGAAAGATTAAAATAGTATGACAAAATCACCAATGTGCAACTGATGGCAGGACCCAGACAAGTGCAAGTGGAACAAGAAATGACAAGAAAACCCTGACTTATGATAGGACGGACATGCATTGAGAAAACCTGTTGATAGCATTATAAGGCAATTGTTTTTCTAGAATCCCCGGTGTAAGGGAGGTAGAGGTATACCAAAGAACACATGGAGAAAGAAACTGAAAGCAGACATGAAAGGAATACAGAAGACATGGAAAATGAATAGGTTGGGCAGAACAGGAAGTCTTGACAGGAATTTGTGTAGGATGATGAATGAATGACGAATGAATGAACACCTTATCTAAGACAAGTGTTTATATGACAAATATGCTGATGTGTATTTTAAACAAGTATTTTAAAAATATCTTTTCTATGATGATTGCATCTATAATTAGTCTCATGGTGCTGGCAATGTCATCTTGTAATACAAGTTGCTACAGAAACCACCATTACAAGAACATGAGAGCTTTGATACAGGCTAGATGCAGAGGTTGGGGGGAGGGCAGTTGTAGTGATGGCTCCCTGCTCAAGAAAAAGTAAAAAACAAAACGAAATGATGAATCAGTTATTTGTGTTTATACCTAATTTGAAAATTTTTGCAGAGAACAAATATAATTGTCTTCTATTTTATAAATTATACAGAAGTCAAATAAAACGTTTAAACAGCTAAAGAAGAAAAGATATGAATTTAAATTATTTTCAGGGCACCTTCTGTTTCACTTACTTAGTCGTTCCTCTTCTACCATGAGGTGTAGAGGTTTGGAAGAAAGAGCGCCAAACTATCCTATTGGCTGACTTCCTCCTGGCCTGGTTCCATTCTAGTCCTTGGTCCTTTAAAGATTGTCTACTGTTATCCTCCCAGCGGACTCTGGGTCATCCTGGAGGTCTGGATCCCTGGCTCTTAGTTTCCCATGCTTGTCATGGTAGCCGATCTTCTCCCATTCTTATCAGACATGGCCACACCATCTTAATTGGGACTGTTCTACTTGGGTCTGCAGGGGTTGGGTTTTTAGGCCTTTACGTCTTGTCTGGTTGCAGACCATGTCTGTTGCAGACGTTCTGCTTCACAAGGCATTTAACTCTATCTCTGTAGACACTAACCAATATTTGAAAAATAGCATGTAAATTTAAGTGAATCCAAAGGTAAATATTCACAGTGGACAAACCTCTATTTGAAATAGAGTGATTGACTCTGAGATAGGGACATCTGTCTGGGACACCACCTAGTATTTGTAATAATTCTGACTTTGTTATTGACAGATGCGACCTGACATTAAGAAGGATGTTTTTCACTTGAACTGGGCCCCAGAATCTCTGCCTGCAGAAGAGGTAACCATAGTATCACCCCATTAACAATTTCTTTAATATACAGGGTGTCCCATAAGTCTGACATCATGGTATATTATTAACACATCTAACACCATTACTCTTGACATCATTCACCATGTGTTTGATGACTGCGGTTCACATCTGGGTTTGTGTATTAGGAAAAATGGGTGGCACTTTGAGCAAGTTCTGTGAATGTGTGAACGAGTTCTGTGAATAAAAGCTTTTGTGTTGCCTTTTTTAAAAAAATACCTTTCCTATGATGGCAGACTAATGGGACACCCTGTGTCATCTTAACATAAATGCTTTAATGTTAGTGACAATAAAACAGTGACAGAAAAGTAATGACAACACTTTGGTGAAAAGAATCATACCAGTGTCACCTTGTTGAACATAGAATAAAATAATTGATGCCTTTCTGCACATATTCACAACAGTGGTACCAGATACTTTTTTTTGCATTCATCCCCTGCAACTTTAAGCTGTCATCATTTTAATGCACATTTTTTAACTTGATAGGACTATTGATTTTTTAGGTTATAGTTTTTAATGTTATGTATCTCAAATGTTACATGATGCACAAGTTTTTTTTCTTGAAAAACCATTTTAGCTAGGTTTTTATCACTTCGTCTGTTTAATTCAAATGTTATCTCAGTGTTAACATACGGTTGTGAGAGTTGGAAAATAACAAAATCATTGGAGAACAAGCTGAATACATTCGAGAACAAATGTCTTAGAAAACTCATGAACATCAGTTGGAAAGAATTCAAGACTAATCGACAAATAAGAGAAGACTCTAGGCAGAAATATGTCTCCGACTATATAAGGAAAAGACGATGGTCATATATCGGTCATGTCCTATGAATGCAAAACAACAGAATACCACTACAGGCGCTCACTTGGGTTCCTGAGGGTAAGAGGAAAAAAGGAAGACCAAAAGAAACACTCAGAAGAACAATAATAAGAGAAGGAAGAACGTTGGGCCTAAATAATGTGCAAGAGCTAAGAGGAGTGGCGTCACAACGAACAACCTGGAGAGCACTGGTTTCTGCCTTATGCGCCGTGTTTGGTGCTTAAAGAATTTATTATTATTATTATTATTAATCAGATTATTCTAGTGAGTGCCACATATACATAGTTTTCCTCTTGAAAACAAGAGAGACATTCACCAATGCTTAGAGACATTCACCAATGCTTAGAGACATTCACCAATGCTTAGAGACATTCACCAGTGCTTAGAGACATTAATACCTTTATGAATGAGATAATTATTAGTACATTCATTGATGTCATTGTCATTAGGTTTCAGCATGTTAAATAAAATCTGTTGTTGTTCCATAGTAAAGTCTGATCAAGCTACTAAGTTTTTGTAGTGTTTCTATTTATTCAGAATTGCTATTCACAGCTTTTCACCCACTCAAAAATCACTTTATTTTGGCAGTATGTGAGGATCCAGCCCTTAACTGTCAGCTTCTTCCGGTCACTTCATTAGAATATGAGCATGCTTTTTTTTTCCACTGCCAAAGTGGTGACTACCGCTACTTCATTTGACACCAAAGCAATGATCAGTGTTAGTGTTTTATATATGAATAAGAAATAGTGGAATTTGCAACCATGCCATCAGCAAAAGTCTACAATGACTCAGATCTTGAAGTTACTTCAAGAACAAATGAAAAATCAGCCAACAGATTCAGAAAATTTTCCTTAGGCAGATTGTATGGAAGGAGGACAGTTTCGACATTTCCTTCTCTGTTACTCTCCAGCATTCTGCACCATAGAGAAGCACAGAAAGTACACAGCTCTCATATAATCTTACTTTGGTGCTTGTGCTATACTGGGAAGACTTCCAGATGTTGTTGTTCCAGGCTGTTCTCACTTTATTCATTCTGTTCTTATTGTCTTTGCTTGTTCTGCTGTCTGGTGTTACTATGCATCCTAGGTATGTAAATGTGTGTAAATTCTGTACGTGGAACAAATAACTTGCAAAGTTTGTTTTTAATTATTCATACCTTACTTCACAATTCTGTACACATTTCAAACAGTCATTTCTTCTCCTCCTAACATGGCAGCTGGGTTGGCCATGTCTGTGATAAACGAGCGCAAAGGCCTTATTGCTCCATCTGCGATCCACATTTGCTATTTCATTGTTGTGATTACTCGCGACCGGTATCTAGAGAACCACATTTGTTCTTTCATCGGGGGAAATAAAGTCCTTTGATTGAGTCCACATGCCTGACATTATCATTTGAAGCCCACATTGTATCGTGATAAATCTGGTAAAAACACATATGGTCATCCTAATCAAACTGTAATTTCTGTGACACCACATTGGACGCCCAGATTGGCCAGGGGAAAACGTGGCCGCGGTTCAGACAAGCGTGGGTTGACCACATTGGACGCCCAGCTTGGGCAGGGTGACTTCCAGAAATATATAATACCGCATAATCTACTAGAGTGAGGCAGTCCAGGTTTTTACCTTGTGAGGAAGAGATCAAACCCAAAAACGCATAGCCTAATACACGTGTTTATTCAGAGTGGATGATAATTCAGTTCCGTGATTAATTGTGTTCTTAAAGGATTTTGCGAAGGGAAAAGAAGGTTAGTAGATCTTATACTTATTAATACATTTTCTTAATTTTGTTTATTTTAACCTCACAGCTAAAATGTGCGGAAGATAAAGTTTCAAATAATTCTTGGCATAACTGATTAATAAAATCAGAAGATTTTCATAGAAGATGATAGGATGATAGAAGGTAATTAATAGTTCATATTTCACCTTTATCATCATCACAGTCTCCCATATGCACACACTCTCATGCACAAGATATTTAACATCATTAGAATTGAACTCAGAGAGAGGGAGATGAATAATGAGCAGTAGTTTAAATGAAAGTCAACCAGTGATGTTAAATGTGAAAAACTTACGAAGACTTTTGTGTGTCTTCAGTTCATCAGAAGTCTGAGTCTACACGCAACGTGTCTGACGTCTAACCAGAAATAAGTTATCAAAAACGGACATTTGGCTAGCAGAATTCGCCATAGGACATCTTTCATTCCTCAATTTAAAAGGAATATTGTCTCACCCACAAGTCATAAGGTGGACGCAGCATTTTTCGTCACCATATACTGCTTGCTCACAAGTTCAATACAGAGTTATCACAAGTTCAATACATCGTTATCACAAGTTCAATACAGAGTCATCATAAACTCTAATCACTCGAAAGATCATTATTATCTGAAGTCAAGCAAAAGAGCTCAAAAGAGGAATCGCATATTTATACCACGTGCAACACACTCTTAAGCGCATTTTATGAAGCAGACTCGAAAGTATATGAATCACGACTACATACGCAAGATTATGAGTCTACATATCACTAACATTTCGTGAAGATATCCAGTCTGACCAGTACCGTCGGGAGATTAGACCACAGACCTTTTGTTCATATGACAACTATTAACTGTTGATCCACACTACAGAGATATACTCAAACAGTGAAGGAATATACATAAATATCTCGTCAGCGTTCTCCGTACGACAACAGTATTCATCAGAACGTCCTCGACTTAGAGATACCCCATTCGACATAACGTATAACAACTTGGGACATTTTATGCATACATGTGAATCCTCATATCTAGGAGAAGCATTTAGAGACACATGGACTGTGTAGAGTACTCACCATTTTGGTAACACGTATCATATCACATCATCATTTCACTCTACACCAGTTCATCCTTAATTAACTATTACTTAATTAACTGTAATTTTATTATCTCATCTGTGTGTTTTGTGTGAATCGTCTTTCACCATCATCACGTTCTAACCATTACTAACCCTATATGTGTGGATATTTCATTAATAAACCCAACGATCAGTTGATCATTATCAAGAGTTTGTTAATGTATCACTCGTGCTGTCGGTGTTACATATTCACCTATAGGAACCTTTCTCTACTCAGATGAGGTTGGGGGCTTTTTCTTTACGGGATCTAAGGGCAGAAGCTAAGGTCGTGGGGAAACAGAACTCTTTCCATAATTTATTAGAAAACACTGTCTAGTGGAAAGCATTCGCATTCCTGTCTTCTTGTCCCTATCTCGAATAGGTCTTTTTTTCTTTCTTAACGAGCCAATTTCTAGAGACCTTATATCTAATATCTCATAGACTATTCCTGGCAAAAACTACTGTCGTAGTTGCCCCAGTGACTCACCACACGACAATTGGGGGCTCGTCCGGGATTAGTGAACCCGGACTTAGAAGTGTGATAAATCACATTTTCATCCCTGCTTTACAATTGCGATAATTGCAAAATTTGTTGGCATTTCGAGGGATTATCTCCTAGACTGACACTTACTATAATTTGTCTATTTCATAGGGGGGATAATTTATATCTCTAAAGCACGAGTGATACTTTTTAAATTGAGTATCAAACGGACAGAGTAAACACTTTTTGAGAACAGAGGATACTGTAGGGAACTGAAAATTTTTTTTTTTTTTCAGTAACTGCTGGAGAAACTGTTATCATAAATATTTAGTAAATTTTTCATAGAAACTTCGAGATAATCTGTTAATTAATTATTTTTCAGAATACGCTGAGTGAGTGATTTTTAAGAACTATTTGAACTTGATTACTAATTTAAACCTAGCTGGTTTTAAAGAGATAATTACTTGTGCGAGTCTATTAAATTTGTTTGGAGGTCACTGCCAATTTTTCCCTTCGCAAACCCGTACTGCATATCATGGCAGATGCTGCGAAAATTAGAAATAGTTTGATGGAGGCAGGGCGTGAATTCGGGTTAAGTGGAAAAGACCTGATGAAATATGTAAGCGAGGAAACTGATAAACTCCATGAAAGAGAGATGGAAATGCAGAAACTTACAATGGAGAAGGCCGCAGCAGAAGCAGCGGAGCGGAAAGAGAAGGCCGCAGCAGAAGCAGCGGAGCGGAAAGAGAAAGCCGCAGCAGAAGCAGCGGAGCGGAAAGAAGCAGCAGAAGCAGCGGAGCGAAAAAAGAGAAAGCCGCAGCAGAGCATGCACTTATGATGAAGCAACTGGAAATCCAGGGACAGACCAATCAAATAGAGCTGGCAAAAAGTGCAGCGGCTTCCAACTGTGATGGAGGGTACTCACCCCGCTCAGATGGTGTGCCTACTTCGCAACCTGCGCCACCCAATGCCATGAACTTCCGCTGGAACCTTTTTCAGAAAGGAATGATACCATGGACGCCTTTTTAGACCGCTTTGAACGCTTTGCAACAGGGTTTGGACTTGAAGAACGGAAGTGGAACTTGAAACTTTCCCAGGGCCTAAGAGGAGCCGCCTACGAAGTTTTTAATAAACTTCCGGCCGGAGAGCAAGATGACTACCAGGCATTGAAAAAAGCTCTCTTGGTGAGGTACGAGCTTCATTCAGAGGCTTACCGGAAAAAATTTCGAGGTTCTAGGAAGGATGCAGGAGAGACTTTCTCACAGTTCGCAGCCCGTATTGAAGACTACCTAGTGAAGTGGTGTACACTGGGAAACTTTGCCGAGAACTATGACGGGTTGAAAGAGCTGATTGTGATAGAGCAACTGAAAGAATCTATGTCGGTGGAAATGCGTAGATTTCTCACTGAAAACGGCGCTGACCGGTTAGAAAATATTCTTACACTGGCAGAGCGATTCCAAAATGCTCTCATGGAGTCTCAAGGAGCCAGAAAGAAGTTTTCGGATCAGGCGCCAAAGCAACCTGCTCGCTCCCAACCAGACCAACAAAGCAAAGGACCACACATCTCGCATAAACAGCACGCAAAACAAGATAACTACAAAGAGCAAAACAAGAAAAATGCTGCGCCACACCAGAGACAGGGAGATAAATGGTGCAAGTACTGTCGCTTGAACAATCACAACACTAATGAGTGCAAGCGCAGACCTCCTCCCCAACATGCTGCCTGTCTGCAGACAAAATCGTCACCCCGGAAGGAGCAGAGAACCGGAAACGTTTCTCATCCTCCTGTCATCGAATCAGTCCTCGTAAACGCACAATCTGTGGAGTGCCTTTATGACACAGGACTTGCTTTTGATGCGGTGGTCAGGGCATCTCTTGTCACCCCTGACCAGATAACAGAAGAGAGTGTCGACATCCAAGGTCCGACGAAGGATGTTGCACCCATGACACTGCCAATTGCACTTATCAGAGTGGAATCTCGTTATGTGACAGGAGAGATTCGTGCAGCTATCATGGAAGAACCAATCTACTCTTTAATCTTGGGATGTAGATATGTGTTCCTTGGAGAACCTACTCAACCACTAGTCATGGCGGCCGTACAGACTAGAGGACAGTCAAGAAAAGACGCAGAGCAGGAACCTCCTACCAATATCCTCCCCGAGGAATTGAAGAGGGCCCAAATGGAAGATTCCACACTGGCGCCCTGTTTTAAAAAATTACCTAGAACACACAACCCACCTACCAAGGGAGACTTCTTTATGAAAAATGGATTGATGTATCGCCGAGCTGGAAATGAAGGACAGGAACACAACCAATTAGTAGTTCCTGCAACCTATAGGAACCAGGTGCTTGAGATGGGCCACTCTATCCCATTTAGTGGACACATGGGAATGAGCGCCACGACTCAAAGGATTGCCTGCCACTATTATTGGCCAGGGATCACCGGCGACATTGAACGTTTCGTCAAGTCTTGTCCTCAGTGCCAGAAAGTTGCACCAAAACACTGGACGGCACCCGCGACCCTTGGGGAGATGCCAATCTTGGGCACCCCATTTGAAAGAGTGGCCGTGGATATAATTGGACCTCTGCTGAGAACTAAGAAGAGGAACTCCCATATCCTTACCTTAGTGGACACCTGTTCCATGTGGGGCGAAGCCATAGCCATGCCAGCATGCGACTCAGTGCATGTAGCTGACGCTTTACTGAATATCTTTACTAGATTGGGCTTCCCGCATGAAATTCTCACAGACAACGGGTCACAATTTAGAGGCAAGTTGACAGAGGAGGTGCTTAGAATATTCAAGACTAGGCATATCCATACTTCGCCCTATCACCCCCAAAGTAACGGGCAAGTAGAGCGGTTTAACGGGACGCTCACCTCTATTCTTCGGAAGTTGGCACAGGAGAAGCCAGAAACTTGGGATCAGTATCTTCCTGCCGCATTATTTGCTTATAGGGAAGTACCGCATGCGTCAACTGGAGTTCCTCCGGCCACATTACTCTTCGGAAGACCTATTAAAGGTCCATTAGAAGCATTACTAAGAACATGGACAGATGCCAAGGCAGACGACACTGTCACATCAGCCTTCCAGTACGTCACAGACTTGAAACAACGCCTGAAGACTGGCTGGGAATTAGCCACAGCGAAAGTACGGGAGGCTAGGCGGAAACATGCCAAATATTACAATCGCAATGCGAAGGACCGAGAACTAGCAGTAGGAGAGAAGGTGCTACTTCTTCTGCCAAGTAGCAGTAATAAATTGCAGATTTGCTGGAGGGGACCCTACAAAGTGGCGGAAAAGATTTCTCGCACCAACTATAAAATCGCCGTGAACGGAAAGCAGAAAATTTATCACTTAAATCTGCTTAAGAAGTTTTACGAGCGAGCCCCTGCCGAACCAGCGCACCTCATGACTATGGCCATTGCTATGCAAATGGAAGAAGAGCCATTATCATCCGTAGAGTACCCCGTGAAACAGGAGGAATCACATTTAGATGTGAAAATAAGCTCCACCCTAACGGAAGCCCAGCAAGAAAGTGTGAGGAGATTGATGGAAAACCACGCCGACTCTCTGACAGACAAACCGGGCCGGACAAACCTGATGGAGTTTGACATGGAAGTCACGGATCCTACGCCCGTCCGAATGAGAACCTATCCGATTCCGTATGCCAAGGCGACGGCATTAAAGCAAGAAATTGATTACTTACTTAAGGAAGGCATAATTTCGAAGTCGGAGTCCCCTTACAGTGCGGGAGTGGTGCTGTTACGCAAACCCAGTGGAGAACACCGCCTGTGCATCGACTACCGACAGCTGAATGCGTTAACACAGTTCCAGCCAGAACCGTTACCGGACCAGAACCAGCTATTTACTAAGCTGAGCAGGGCTCGCTATTTTTCAAAGATCGACCTCAGTAAAGGGTACTATCAAATACCGGTAAAAGCTGAGGTGAGGAATCTGTTAGCCTTCAGTACTCCAGATGGACACTTCGAATTTAATGTGATGCCATTTGGACTGAACAATGCTCCTAGTGTCTTCACAAGGATGATGCGAAAGTTATTGGATCCTTTGAATCATCCCGCCATCAGCAATTTTATGGATGATATCCTAGTAGCTACTGAATCGTTTGAAGAACATATATCAGCGCTATCCTTGCTGTTTAACAGACTCAGAGAAGCGGGACTAACCGCCCGCCCAACCAAATGTCAAATTGGGTGTGAACAGCTAGAATTCCTAGGACATACTATATCCCATGGGACCATGTTTCCCGAGACTCGAAACGTTGAGAAGCTGAGAAATGCACCGAGACCGTCCACTAAAAGGGATGTCCGGTCATTTGTATCTCTCTGTGGATTCTACCAGAGATATATAAAGGATTTTAATAGCCTCTGTGCGCCGCTTACGTCGCTAACCAAGAAAGGAAACCCAGATAAAGTGACATGGTCAGCAGAATGTGAACATGCATATGCACTCTTAAAAGAGAAACTCACCACAAAACCTATTTTACGGCTTCCGGATTTAACTAGAAAATTCATCTTGCGCACAGATGCCAGTAACATTGGAATCGGGGCTACATTACTACAGCCAGATGACAGAAGCCCCCCAAATCTATTTCCGGTCGCATATGCGAGTCGGAAGTTAAACCGAGCAGAACAAAACTATTCCACAATCGAAAAGGAATGTTTGTCCCTCGTCTGGGGAATACAAAAATTTCAAGCATACCTGTACGGAAGGAAATTTACAATCCAGAGTGATCACCAACCTCTGACCTTCCTCGCCAATTCAAAGAATTTGAATGCTAGACTGATGAGGTGGTCGCTTGTTCTACAACCTTACACGTTCCAAGTGGACTATATCCAAGGAAAACATAACGTAGGAGCGGATTTTTTAAGCCGTCATCCTATGAGGCAGGACGAAGAGCACGGACAAGTAGAGGAAAGGGTGGAAACCGGAGAGAAAAACGAAGATGAGGAAAAGGATTAAAGAATCCCGAGCAAGAAGTCTAAGCTCTCCTGAGTACGATTGACATCACACTTGAGGAGGGGCTATTGTGATAAACGAGCGCAAAGGCCTTATTGCTCCATCTTTTCCTACATTCTTCATACTGTATTTTCTCCGACATTTGCTCTCTCATCTCATATTTGCGATCCACATTTGCTATTTCATTGTTGTGATTACTCGCGACCGGTATCTAGAGAA
The DNA here is from genome assembly GCA_024509875.1 of Oreohelix idahoensis. Lineage (NCBI taxonomy): Eukaryota > Metazoa > Mollusca > Gastropoda > Stylommatophora > Oreohelicidae > Oreohelix > Oreohelix idahoensis. The sequence goes on along the minus strand of JAMPIV010012846.1, from coordinate 253,035 downwards.
CCACATTTGTTCTTTCATCGGGGGAAATAAAGTCCTTTGATTGAGTCCACATGCCTGACATTATCATTTGAAGCCCACATTGTATCGTGATAAATCTGGTAAAAACACATATGGTCATCCTAATCAAACTGTAATTTCTGTGACACCACATTGGACGCCCAGATTGGCCAGGGGAAAACGTGGCCGCGGTTCAGACAAGCGTGGGTTGACCACATTGGACGCCCAGCTTGGGCAGGGTGACTTCCAGAAATATATAATACCGCATAATCTACTAGAGTGAGGCAGTCCAGGTTTTTACCTTGTGAGGAAGAGATCAAACCCAAAAACGCATAGCCTAATACACGTGTTTATTCAGAGTGGATGATAATTCAGTTCCGTGATTAATTGTGTTCTTAAAGGATTTTGCGAAGGGAAAAGAAGGTTAGTAGATCTTATACTTATTAATACATTTTCTTAAATTTTGTTTATTTTTAACCTCACAGCTAAAATGTGCGGAAGATAAAGTTTCAAATAATTCTTGGCATAACTGATTAATAAAATCAGAAGATTTTCATAGAAGATGATAGGATGATAGAAGGTAATTAATAGTTCATATTTCACCTTTATCATCATCACAGTCTCCCATATGCACACACTCTCATGCACAAGATATTTAACATCATTAGAATTGAACTCAGAGAGAGGGAGATGAATAATGAGCAGTAGTTTAAATGAAAGTCAACCAGTGATGTTAAATGTGAAAAACTTACGAAGACTTTTGTGTGTCTTCAGTTCATCATCAGAAGTCTGAGTCTACACGCAACGTGTCTGACGTCTAACCAGAAATAAGTTATCAAAAACGGACATTTGGCTAGCAGAATTCGCCATAGGACATCTTTCATTCCTCAATTTAAAAGGAATATTGTCTCACCCACAAGTCATAAGGTGGACGCAGCATTTTTCGTCACCATATACTGCTTGCTCACAAGTTCAATACAGAGTTATCACAAGTTCAATACATCGTTATCACAAGTTCAATACAGAGTCATCATAAACTCTAATCACTCGAAAGATCATTATTATCTGAAGTCAAGCAAAAGAGCTCAAAAGAGGAATCGCATATTTATACCACGTGCAACACACTCTTAAGCGCATTTTATGAAGCAGACTCGAAAGTATATGAATCACGACTACATACGCAAGATTATGAGTCTACATATCACTAACATTTCGTGAAGATATCCAGTCTGACCAGTACCGTCGGGAGATTAGACCACAGACCTTTTGTTCATATGACAACTATTAACTGTTGATCCACACTACAGAGATATACTCAAACAGTGAAGGAATATACATAAATATCTCGTCAGCGTTCTCCGTACGACAACAGTATTCATCAGAACGTCCTCGACTTAGAGATACCCCATTCGACATAACGTATAACAACTTGGGACATTTTATGCATACATGTGAATCCTCATATCTAGGAGAAGCATTTAGAGACACATGGACTGTGTAGAGTACTCACCATTTTGGTAACACGTATCATATCACATCATCATTTCACTCTACACCAGTTCATCCTTAATTAACTATTACTTAATTAACTGTAATTTTATTATCTCATCTGTGTGTTTTGTGTGAATCGTCTTTCACCATCATCACGTTCTAACCATTACTAACCCTATATGTGTGGATATTTCATTAATAAACCCAACGATCAGTTGATCATTATCAAGAGTTTGTTAATGTATCACTCGTGCTGTCGGTGTTACATATTCACCTATAGGAACCTTTCTCTACTCAGATGAGGTTGGGGGCTTTTTCTTTACGGGATCTAAGGGCAGAAGCTAAGGTCGTGGGGAAACAGAACTCTTTCCATAATTTATTAGAAAACACTGTCTAGTGGAAAGCATTCGCATTCCTGTCTTCTTGTCCCTATCTCGAATAGGTCTTTTTTTCTTTCTTAACGAGCCAATTTCTAGAGACCTTATATCTAATATCTCATAGACTATTCCTGGCAAAAACTACTGTCGTAGTTGCCCCAGTGACTCACCACACGACAATTGGGGGCTCGTCCGGGATTAGTGAACCCGGACTTAGAAGTGTGATAAAATCACATTTTCATCCCTGCTTTACAATTGCGATAATTGCAAAATTTGTTGGCATTTCGAGGGATTATCTCCTAGACTGACACTTACTATAATTTGTCTATTTCATAGGGGGGATAATTTATATCTCTAAAGCACGAGTGATACTTTTTAAATTGAGTATCAAACGGACAGAGTAAACACTTTTTGAGAACAGAGGATACTGTAGGGAACTGAAAATTTTTTTTTTCAGTAACTGCTGGAGAAACTGTTATCATAAATATTTAGTAAATTTTTCATAGAAACTTCGAGATAATCTGTTAATTAATTTTTCAGAATACGCTGAGTGAGTGATTTTTAAGAACTATTTGAACTTGATTACTAATTTAAACCTAGCTGGTTTTAAAGAGATAATTACTTGTGCGAGTCTATTAAATTTGTTTGGAGGTCACTGCCAATTTTTCCCTTCGCAAACCCGTACTGCATATCATGGCAGATGCTGCGAAAATTAGAAATAGTTTGATGGAGGCAGGGCGTGAATTCGGGTTAAGTGGAAAAGACCTGATGAAATATGTAAGCGAGGAAACTGATAAACTCCATGAAAGAGAGATGGAAATGCAGAAACTTACAATGGAGAAGGCCGCAGCAGAAGCAGCGGAGCGGAAAGAAGCAGCAGAAGCGGAGCGGAAGAGAAGCAGCAGCAGAAAGCAGAGCGGAAGCCGCTGCAGAAGCAGCGGAGCGGAAAGAAGCAGCAGAAGCAGCGGAGCGAAAAGAGAAAGCCGCAGCAGAGCATGCACTTATGATGAAGCAACTGGAAATCCAGGGACAGACCAATCAAATAGAGCTGGCAAAAAGTGCAGCGGCTTCCAACTGTGATGGAGGGTACTCACCCCGCTCAGATGGTGTGCCTACTTCGCAACCTGCGCCACCCAATGCCATGAACTTTCCGCTGGAACCTTTTTCAGAAAGGAATGATACCATGGACGCCTTTTTAGACCGCTTTGAACGCTTTGCAACAGGGTTTGGACTTGAAGAACGGAAGTGGAACTTGAAACTTTCCCAGGGCCTAAGAGGAGCCGCCTACGAAGTTTTTAATAAACTTCCGGCCGGAGAGCAAGATGACTACCAGGCATTGAAAAAAGCTCTCTTGGTGAGGTACGAGCTTCATTCAGAGGCTTACCGGAAAAAATTTCGAGGTTCTAGGAAGGATGCAGGAGAGACTTTCTCACAGTTCGCAGCCCGTATTGAAGACTACCTAGTGAAGTGGTGTACACTGGGAAACTTTGCCGAGAACTATGACGGGTTGAAAGAGCTGATTGTGATAGAGCAACTGAAAGAATCTATGTCGGTGGAAATGCGTAGATTTCTCACTGAAAACGGCGCTGACCGGTTAGAAAATATTCTTACACTGGCAGAGCGATTCCAAAATGCTCTCATGGAGTCTCAAGGAGCCAGAAAGAAGTTTTCGGATCAGGCGCCAAAGCAACCTGCTCGCTCCCAACCAGACCAACAAAGCAAAGGACCACACATCTCGCATAAACAGCACGCAAAACAAGATAACTACAAAGAGCAAAACAAGAAAAATGCTGCGCCACACCAGAGACAGGGAGATAAATGGTGCAAGTACTGTCGCTTGAACAATCACAACACTAATGAGTGCAAGCGCAGACCTCCTCCCCAACATGCTGCCTGTCTGCAGACAAAATCGTCACCCCGGAAGGAGCAGAGAACCGGAAACGTTTCTCATCCTCCTGTCATCGAATCAGTCCTCGTAAACGGACAATCTGTGGAGTGCCTTTATGACACAGGACTTGCTTTTGATGCGGTGGTCAGGGCATCTCTTGTCACCCCTGACCAGATAACAGAAGAGAGTGTCGACATCCAAGGTCCGACGAAGGATGTTGCACCCATGACACTGCCAATTGCACTTATCAGAGTGGAATCTCGTTATGTGACAGGAGAGATTCGTGCAGCTATCATGGAAGAACCAATCTACTCTTTAATCTTGGGATGTAGATATGTGTTCCTTGGAGAACCTACTCAACCACTAGTCATGGCGGCCGTACAGACTAGAGGACAGTCAAGAAAAGACGCAGAGCAGGAACCTCCTACCAATATCCTCCCCGAGGAATTGAAGAGGGCCCAAATGGAAGATTCCACACTGGCGCCCTGTTTTAAAAAATTACCTAGAACACACAACCCACCTACCAAGGGAGACTTCTTTATGAAAAATGGATTGATGTATCGCCGAGCTGGAAATGAAGGACAGGAACACAACCAATTAGTAGTTCCTGCAACCTATAGGAACCAGGTGCTTGAGATGGGCCACTCTATCCCATTTAGTGGACACATGGGAATGAGCGCCACGACTCAAAGGATTGCCTGCCACTATTATTGGCCAGGGATCACCGGCGACATTGAACGTTTCGTCAAGTCTTGTCCTCAGTGCCAGAAAGTTGCACCAAAACACTGGACGGCACCCGCGACCCTTGGGGAGATGCCAATCTTGGGCACCCCATTTGAAAGAGTGGCCGTGGATATAATTGGACCTCTGCTGAGAACTAAGAAGAGGAACTCCCATATCCTTACCTTAGTGGACACCTGTTCCATGTGGGGCGAAGCCATAGCCATGCCAGCATGCGACTCAGTGCATGTAGCTGACGCTTTACTGAATATCTTTACTAGATTGGGCTTCCCGCATGAAATTCTCACAGACAACGGGTCACAATTTAGAGGCAAGTTGACAGAGGAGGTGCTTAGAATATTCAAGACTAGGCATATCCATACTTCGCCCTATCACCCCCAAAGTAACGGGCAAGTAGAGCGGTTTAACGGGACGCTCACCTCTATTCTTCGGAAGTTGGCACAGGAGAAGCCAGAAACTTGGGATCAGTATCTTCCTGCCGCATTATTTGCTTATAGGGAAGTACCGCATGCGTCAACTGGAGTTCCTCCGGCCACATTACTCTTCGGAAGACCTATTAAAGGTCCATTAGAAGCATTACTAAGAACATGGACAGATGCCAAGGCAGACGACACTGTCACATCAGCCTTCCAGTACGTCACAGACTTGAAACAACGCCTGAAGACTGGCTGGGAATTAGCCACAGCGAAAGTACGGGAGGCTAGGCGGAAACATGCCAAATATTACAATCGCAATGCGAAGGACCGAGAACTAGCAGTAGGAGAGAATGTGCTACTTCTTCTGCCAAGTAGCAGTAATAAATTGCAGATTTGCTGGAGGGGACCCTACAAAGTGGCGGAAAAGATTTCTCGCACCAACTATAAAATCGCCGTGAACGGAAAGCAGAAAATTTATCACTTAAATCTGCTTAAGAAGTTTTACGAGCGAGCCCCTGCCGAACCAGCGCACCTCATGACTATGGCCATTGCTATGCAAATGGAAGAAGAGCCATTATCATCCGTAGAGTACCCGGTGAAACAGGAGGAATCACATTTAGATGTGAAAATAAGCTCCACCCTAACGGAAGCCCAGCAAGAAAGTGTGAGGAGATTGATGGAAAACCACGCCGACTCTCTGACAGACAAACCGGGCCGGACAAACCTGATGGAGTTTGACATGGAAGTCACGGATCCTACGCCCGTCCGAATGAGAACCTATCCGATTCCGTATGCCAAGGCGACGGCATTAAAGCAAGAAATTGATTACTTACTTAAGGAAGGCATAATTTCGAAGTCGGAGTCCCCTTACAGTGCGGGAGTGGTGCTGTTACGCAAACCCAGTGGAGAACACCGCCTGTGCATCGACTACCGACAGCTGAATGCGTTAACACAGTTCCAGCCAGAACCGTTACCGGACCAGAACCAGCTATTTACTAAGCTGAGCAGGGCTCGCTATTTTTCAAAGATCGACCTCAGTAAAGGGTACTATCAAATACCGGTAAAAGCTGAGGTGAGGAATCTGTTAGCCTTCAGTACTCCAGATGGACACTTCGAATTTAATGTGATGCCATTTGGACTGAACAATGCTCCTAGTGTCTTCACAAGGATGATGCGAAAGTTATTGGATCCTTTGAATCATCCCGCCATCAGCAATTTTATGGATGATATCCTAGTAGCTACTGAATCGTTTGAAGAACATATATCAGCGCTATCCTTGCTGTTTAACAGACTCAGAGAAGCGGGACTAACCGCCCGCCCAACCAAATGTCAAATTGGGTGTGAACAGCTAGTATGTCCTAGGACATACTATATCCCATGGGACCATGTTTCCCGAGACTCGAAACGTTGAGAAGCTGAGAAATGCACCGAGACCGTCCACTAAAAGGGATGTCCGGTCATTTGTATCTCTCTGTGGATTCTACCAGAGATATATAAAGGATTTTAATAGCCTCTGTGCGCCGCTTACGTCGCTAACCAAGAAAGGAAACCCAGATAAAGTGACATGGTCAGCAGAATGTGAACATGCATATGCACTCTTAAAAGAGAAACTCACCACAAAACCTATTTTACGGCTTCCGGATTTAACTAGAAAATTCATCTTGCGCACAGATGCCAGTAACATTGGAATCGGGGCTACATTACTACAGCCAGATGACAGAAGCCCCCCAAATCTATTTCCGGTCGCATATGCGAGTCGGAAGTTAAACCGAGCAGAACAAAACTATTCCACAATCGAAAAGGAATGTTTGTCCCTCGTCTGGGGAATACAAAAATTTCAAGCATACCTGTACGGAAGGAAATTTACAATCCAGAGTGATCACCAACCTCTGACCTTCCTCGCCAATTCAAAGAATTTGAATGCTAGACTGATGAGGTGGTCGCTTGTTCTACAACCTTACACGTTCCAAGTGGACTATATCCAAGGAAAACATAACGTAGGAGCGGATTTTTTAAGCCGTCATCCTATGAGGCAGGACGAAGAGCACGGACAAGTAGAGGAAAGGGTGGAAACCGGAGAGAAAAACGAAGATGAGGAAAAGGATTAAAGAATCCCGAGCAAGAAGTCTAAGCTCTCCTGAGTACGATTGACATCACACTTGAGGAGGGGCTATTGTGATAAACGAGCGCAAAGGCCTTATTGCTCCATCTTTTCCTACATTCTTCATACTGTATTTTCTCCGACATTTGCTCTCTCATCTCATATTTGCGATCCACATTTGCTATTTCATTGTTGTGATTACTCGCGACCGGTATCTAGAGAACCACATTTGTTCTTTCATCGGGGGAAATAAAAGTCCTTTGATTGAGTCCACATGCCTGACATTATCATTTGAAGCCCACATTGTATCGTGATAAATCTGGTAAAAACACATATGGTCATCCTAATCAAACTGTAATTTCTGTGACACCACATTGGACGCCCAGATTGGCCAGGGGAAAACGTGGCCGCGGTTCAGACAAGCGTGGGTTGACCACATTGGACGCCCAGCTTGGGCAGGGTGACTTCCAGAAATATATAATACCGCATAATCTACTAGAGTGAGGCAGTCCAGGTTTTTACCTTGTGAGGAAGAGATCAAACCCAAAAACGCATAGCCTAATACACGTGTTTATTCAGAGTGGATGATAATTCAGTTCCGTGATTAATTGTGTTCTTAAAGGATTTTGCGAAGGGAAAAGAAGGTTAGTAGATCTTATACTTATTAATACATTTTCTTAATTTTGTTTATTTTAACCTCACAGCTAAAATGTGCGGAAGATAAAGTTTCAAATAATTCTTGGCATAACTGATTAATAAAATCAGAAGATTTTCATAGAAGATGATAGGATGATAGAAGGTAATTAATAGTTCATATTTCACCTTTATCATCATCACAGTCTCCCATATGCACACACTCTCATGCACAAGATATTTAACATCATTAGAATTGAACTCAGAGAGAGGGAGATGAATAATGAGCAGTAGTTTAAATGAAAGTCAACCAGTGATGTTAAATGTGAAAAACTTACGAAGACTTTTGTGTGTCTTCAGTTCATCAGAAGTCTGAGTCTACACGCAACGTGTCTGACGTCTAACCAGAAATAAGTTATCAAAAACGGACATTTGGCTAGCAGAATTCGCCATAGGACATCTTTCATTCCTCAATTTAAAAGGAATATTGTCTCACCCACAAGTCATAAGGTGGACGCAGCATTTTTCGTCACCATATACTGCTTGCTCACAAGTTCAATACAGAGTTATCACAAGTTCAATACATCGTTATCACAAGTTCAATACAGAGTCATCATATAAACTCTAATCACTCGAAAGATCATTATTATCTGAAGTCAAGCAAAAGAGCTCAAAAGAGGAATCGCATATTTATACCACGTGCAACACACTCTTAAGCGCATTTTATGAAGCAGACTCGAAAGTATATGAATCACGACTACATACGCAAGATTATGAGTCTACATATCACTAACATTTCGTGAAGATATCCAGTCTGACCAGTACCGTCGGGAGATTAGACCACAGACCTTTTGTTCATATGACAACTATTAACTGTTGATCCACACTACAGAGATATACTCAAACAGTGAAGGAATATACATAAATATCTCGTCAGCGTTCTCCGTACGACAACAGTATTCATCAGAACGTCCTCGACTTAGAGATACCCCATTCGACATAACGTATAACAACTTGGGACATTTTATGCATACATGTGAATCCTCATATCTAGGAGAAGCATTTAGAGACACATGGACTGTGTAGAGTACTCACCATTTTGGTAACACGTATCATATCACATCATCATTTCACTCTACACCAGTTCATCCTTAATTAACTATTACTTAATTAACTGTAATTTTATTATCTCATCTGTGTGTTTTGTGTGAATCGTCTTTCACCATCATCACGTTCTAACCATTACTAACCCTATATGTGTGGATATTTCATTAATAAACCCAACGATCAGTTGATCATTATCAAGAGTTTGTTAATGTATCACTCGTGCTGTCGGTGTTACATATTCACCTATAGGAACCTTTCTCTACTCAGATGAGGTTGGGGGCTTTTTCTTTACGGGATCTAAGGGCAGAAGCTAAGGTCGTGGGGAAACAGAACTCTTTCCATAATTTATTAGAAAACACTGTCTAGTGGAAAGCATTCGCATTCCTGTCTTCTTGTCCCTATCTCGAATAGGTCTTTTTTTTCTTTCTTAATGAGCCAATTTCTAGAGACCTTATATCTAATATCTCATAGACTATTCCTGGCAAAAACTACTGTCGTAGTTGCCCCAGTGACTCACCACACGACAATGTCCTCAGAAGAGACCCCGATGCCATCACAAGAACAGCTATGCTTTGGACCCCTGAAGGGAAACGAAAGAGAGGCCGACCAAAAACAACCTGGCGGAGGACTGTGGAGGCTGAGATGCAAAGAATGAACCAGAGTTGGGGCACTGTATGAAGGATGGCCGTCGACCGAGCAAAGTGGAATCAATTTGTTGTTGCCCTACAAGACGCCACCAGGCTTGATGGCCACTGACTGCTTTGACGGTCGGCGGCTAAGGATCAAAGAAAAGAAAAAGAAAGAGACTGGAGAAGACGATTCAAATCCCTATCCAATATGAGATGACAGATTCTGCAAACCAAATACTAAGCAGAAGTGAGTCTACTTCAAGAAACATCAACCAGATGAAACTAACATACAAGAAGAAGAAAGAAAGATCAGCATCACTGGATCTGGCATATCAGTCAATTAAATTCAGGCATCAGACAAGCTTGAATTATACGTGGATGTTATGTAAAACACTAATGTGCTGAAAGCCATCACTTGAAGTCTATGTGTATCTCTAGTGGAAAAATAGGTCACATCGCTTAAATTTGCCACTTCAAAAGAACTGAATGTTTTTGATTTTCAAAAGGTCAGAATTCACACCAGACCTTAAGCCTTGACAAAACTTAAAAGAAGTCAGGGGATATTCAAGTCACTGACAACATACTTTTTCTTAGCAATGACAAATTCCTCCTCAGCTTGATAAAAAAGTGACCAATAAAATTCTTCTTGATGCTGAAGCTACTCGTTGGCCTGAGTGGTTATTCTAAACTGGGCTAACGATGATTCAAACCACACAATATAAAATTAATATGCTAAGGTTTTTTTCAGCTTTCATTACAAGTGTTTTTACCTTTGCAACATTTCCAATTAAGTTTTCCTATTTGCTACCTCACAGAAAACAGTTTCTTTAGAGTCTGTTTTCATCAACAACGTTTACCATTTAAAAAGTATGCAATACGTTTTTTAAATTGTCTTACTAAAACTGTATTTTGGTCCAAAATGTAACAGGCACTGGGAGATTTGCTGGAGTACCTAGACAGTAACTTACTCACACTGAACAGTCACCTACTGAAGGCCAACTTTGAACGCATTATGTCATCCATCTGGGTGGAAGTTCTAGAAGAATTCAGAGATGTGCTGGACACTGAAGAAATGGTAAGTCTTTTCTTGTAGAAATAGAGCCAATACTGTTACATGAAAACAAGTCAGACAAAAAAAAAAAAAAAAAAAGATCACAAGGAGATCACATTTGTAGTTTTATATAAGAATGATCCAAATCTTAAGGACAGCTAAGAATGTAAATGATGATGTCCTGAAAGATGCCACAAAAGCACTGTGCACTTTTTATAGCTTGTATTGAAGAAGCAACATTTAAACATACTGTGACAAAAATTCAGAATAGTGGGAAAGAGAGAGAGAGTGGCAAAAAAGAGACATTAATGGAGAGTCTAACAATATGGCAAAAATAGCTAAAAATAAAACGTTCAGGACACATGACGGACCAGCACACAGGAAAAAGCATTATGACTCTTAGCCTACAAAAAATGACATTTCATTATGGCAATGATAATAATGTCTCATGACTAAGTATCCCCACATTTTTTCCCAACTCCTGAGTGGTTCCCCACTTTAATCTGTCCTATACATATATGTTAATGTGCCATCCATTCAAGAACTTTCTATGACATCTTATTCCCTTTCATGTATGTCTCCAGCTCCCTTCTCCCTTGTTTTTAGGTCTGCCTGCAGCAAAATTACCCTGGAGATTCCAGAACAAGGATTGCCTTGCAGTGCTATCAACTGGTTTTCTCAGTGTGTGTACTGAATTTTTTCAACCAATTTACAACCATATTACATATTTTACAAGATATTCTTTCATAAATACTGTTTAGATGTTTACCACTTTGTTTAAAACATGATGTGTGGAAACGAAATTGGCATCCATTTTGGTTTGTGGGTAATCCGTAAAAACTGCTTGAGACAGAAAGAGTTAAAGCTTCCAAGTATGCTAAGATTTTCGGATAGAGGAACCACACTGCCAAGAATGTCAGGAAGAGAATGACATAGACCACTACCTGATCCACTGTAAAAAGTACGAACAACAAAGGCTTGAATTAAAAACTTACTATAAAAATCACAATATAGACATGACAGGTGATAAGGTTTTAAGTATAGATGCCCCAAGAGATGCCCAATCAATACTTAAAAGATATATACATAAAACAAAGGAAAACATATAAGGTTAGTACTTCAGGAAAAAACATCCAACTAAATAGAAATTAAGCAACAAGAACTAACAAAGCATTAACAAAAAACTAAATAACTACTCATAGGATAAGGAAAGACAACGAGGTATTAAAAAAAAAAAAAAAGAGGGTAACAACTCAAAAAGAACAAATACTAATACAAATTAAAACCAAGTGTAAAGGACAATAGATATCTATAAACAATGCAAAAGAGAAAATAAAATGGACAAATACTAATATAAATAAAAATCAGCTACTACAAAAGACAATAGTTATTTAAATTAAATACAAAATTAGTAAATAAAATGACACTAACTACCCCAATTATAACCAACTTTCAGGTTGAACAGGGTAGACCAAGATGGAACGAGAAGAGGCAATAATGGTCAACTGTTAGTGCCCGAACTCCACCCATCAACTCATCAAAACAACAACAACAAACAGATTTTCGGACTCTCTCAATATTAATTCCACATTCCGTTCACATATTTTCCCACATATTTCCTCACATTATTTCCACATCATGTCCACATATTTTCCCACCTTATGTTCCCATATTTTCCCACATTATTTCTCCACATCATGTTCACATATTTTTCCCACATTATTTCCACATTCTTCTTCTTTTGTTCGCTTGAAATACAGTATATTGTCTATATCTGCAATGTTGTTTCTTGTTGCTTGGCCAGTAGCTCTATTCTCATGCCTCCTGGCTCCACGGGGCAATTGAGAAGGACCCCCAGTAGTAGGGGTTGGGCCCTTTTGAGGCAGAGGGTCCGGCACTGCGTCTGCCTGGGTGTCCGTCACAGGGTGAGTGCCATAACGTTTTGTAGATATAGACATATTTCCATTGCGTGTGTACTTGGTATCCTGATTGCTGTGGTGCGCCCCTTGGCTGGTTGCCTCCGTCTTCAGCACCTTGACTTGCTAGGGCAGACTGTGGTCTTGCTCGAGTGTAGGAGGGTCTGGCCAGTATTGGTTTTTTGGCCGCTGATGGCTGTACTTGAGCCCCATCTCCACGTCAAGGAGCTGGCCTTGATGGGGATTATTTCCACATCATGTCCACATGTTCTCCCAAATTATTTCCACATCATGTCCACATGTTTTCCTACATTATTTCCACATCATGTCCACATATTTTCCACATTATTTCCACATGATGTCCACACTGTTCCCATGTCATGTCCTTATGCGTTCCCACATTATTTCCTCATCATGTCCACATATTTTCAACATTATTTCTACACTTTTTTCCACATCATGTCCACATGTTTTCCCACAAAATTTCCACATCATGTCCATATATTTTGCTACATTTTTTCCACATCATGTCCTCATATTTTCCTCTTTTTGTTTCTCGTTACTATTTTTCACTTCGTATTAATCAAATAATAAACTACAATTAACTGTTTTTTTCTATGTTAATATTGCATTGCAGCAGAAAACTAGCCTAATGTTCCATTTCTTCTAATTAATGTATCTTTGTTGTTTATCCCACAGCGCCCACCAGTATTCTACCAGCGTATGTTTCAAGCAATGAGTCTCTTGGTTGACTTTCTGTATGCCAACGGGAATGGACTAGAAATGGAGGCTATACTTATAAAGCCTTTTGAGGTGAACTTCACTTGTTTGCAAATTCTCCATTAGCTTTGGTTGATTTATTGTGGTCACTTTACTGTAACTTTTTATCATGTCAGATAAATGTGTGGTAATGGCAGTAGCTTAACACACCCATAAATGTTTAGTGCAGATGTCTTTTTCTGAGGATACGTGCTATAACATTGACCTAGGCAACATATCTTGCACAAGAATGAAAACTGATTCTCCTTATGAAGTTTAATGACCCAAGTGGACAGAATAAAATATTAAAACATGAAATGTTGTGTGTAATCTCTGTTCTTCATATTTCTAATCTACTATATAAGACAAAGAGCCATGACATGCAATATGTGCAAAGTTTTATTTCTGTAGCTGTTCTTTTCTTTGTGATAAAGGTTCATGTGTATTTGTATGTGTGACACACACATATTACTTGATTATCTTCTTTCTTAGTATCAGTTTTACTGCATTACTTGATACTTTGTAAGCACATCTTAGGTAAGAATTTGTTTTCAAAACATTGTATCCTATTTTGTTGTCTTTCTAGAACCTCCGAAAAGAGCTTACCATGCACAAAATGGACACGCTGTCACTAATTGAAGCTTTTTACATGGAGAAAAATGAACAGCAAGTAAGACTAAACAAACAAAGATAGCTTTAAGTCATGTGTACAGGTTCTGACATCCATGGTTTAGTAGGGGCTTGGTCAGACTGTAGATCAGCTTGGATCACATGCCTGTTTGCTAGAATAATGTGGCACAAACACACAGAAAAAAAAATTGATCAGTTAAATGGCTAATGTATGTGAAAGAAGGGGATTAATTAAAGGTTGAAAAGGAATAAATAAAACTTGAAAAAGCTGCAGACTCTTTTGTGTTTAATGACAACAATAGGAAGGATAAGAAGGTATTGTCTATTCAGTAATAAAGTAAAGAAAAAAAGCAATTTTCATATGGTTCTTGTGTATTTCAAATGATCATCTTGGAGGAAAACTAATGTTACATGTCAACTTGATGGTGAGTAATTTTCTTCTTCTTCTTCTCCCATTTTGTTTCCCATGAACCATCACTTTAGTTAGTCCTCTTGCAGAAGTAAGCCTGCAATGGTTGTTTCTGTAGCAGGTTGTTTTACATAATGAGATTGCCAACCCCATGAGCAACCTCACATTAGCTGTGTCTTATGACGTACGTCAAGTAACAGTAGTCCTATTCTTTCTTCATCTCCTTTCCTCAGAAATTCCCAGGAACTACACTTCTGCTTTAACCAAGTTAACTTTGTTCCCTGATAATTTTATAATGACAGCATCGATTTTGTACACAACCAAAAAAAAATGATATTAGCCACATAAAGCTGCTTGCTTCTATTTCTTTGCAAAAGTTATGTATTTTATTGCTGGGCATATGTACTTGCAATTGCACACCCCCTTTCGTTTTTACCTCCCCCTTATATCCCCCCTGTATTCATTTCTTGTTCTCCCACAATGAAGACAGAAGCAACCATATTGAGAATCACTACTTTGGTTTGGTTTGGTTTGAAGGACCATCTTCATTGCACACAGACAACTCTATCAGCACTCCAATCTCCTCCCTGAGATCACACAAGGAGCATCTCAGCACAGGGCACAAACTCAGTAGCACCGGCGAGAATCCCAATGTGTGTATATAGGAATCACACATTCTATAAATATTTTTGTGGTAGATAGGTTTCCTAATTTTTTAATTTTGCCAGGGCAGCAGCCATCTTTGCGATTTCCAACTGCCAATGGATTTTGAACATGCACAGCTTACACACGGGACCTCCTATTTTTTTGCCCTTATAAGAGAAGGCTAGGCATCTGATCTCACTACCCAGGAAACCAGGGGGAGTATGACATCATTAGGACCACTGGTTCTGAAAAAATTTCTGTAAAATATATTCCCTCTGCTGGGAATCGAACCTGGTACCTTTATAATTTGAGGCAACACCATACCTCTTAGCCACTCTGACCCCAATCCTTTTAATCACTACTTTATCTCATTGGGAGTTAAAAAATATGAAGAGTTGAGAAACTGCTAGAAAAATGACAAAAGGCTACAAGAAAACAAAGATTGGCTTGGATATGCCTATACAGATACATAAAAACCATATTTACATGTGCGCTCATACAGACGTGTATAGAGAGATTACTCAGATAAATATCTCTACGGCATACCAATAAAAACCTGTACACAGTTAAATAACCTGTATGGAATACTAATAAAAACCTTACAAAGTAAAAAAAAAACTTTACACTAAACTATTTGTAATACAAAAGATAACACTTTAAAAATAGTAATAAAAAAAAAAAATTTTTACACAAAACTATTTGAAATACAGAAGATAACTGTTTAAAAATGGTTTAAAAAAAACTTTACACAAAAGTAATACAGAAGATAGTTTAAAAATAGTGAAAAAATGTTTTTTTAAGTAATGTGAAAGAGTAAAAACATGTACTTAAAAAAGCACCTGTGCAAACTGCTTGTATGCCAACACGAATGTAAAATTCCTGTACAGATTATCCCTTTCCTGTACAGTTGACAGGTATGCAGAAATTCCTGGTCACTGCCTGCAAAGACAGAAAACATTAGGTAACAGCAGCTCTCAATCAAGAAGTTTGAATGTAATATTACCCTAATATTTACCATATTAAGTGAACAACATGCATGTCAGTGACTTGTTTCTTCTACACTGCAAATAACCTGCCAGTTAAATCATTTAAATGGACATAGCCAGGTACAGAATAGCAAGAATAATTCATCAGAGCAAAAATTGAAAACCTAAAGAAAGCATCTTGAAGAGCAAAGACCCAGAGAATAGCAATAAATCATTTCACACATAATCAATGCTTTATCGATAGTAACAAAAAACAGCTGCAGTAACATATAAAACTATACTACTGGACAAAAGTAAAGGGCCACCATTCCGTTTAGACAAGGTTTATATAATTCTTCGTGAGCAGGGTCGATTTTCCAAATGTCCGGTAGCTTGAAATCTCTCAAGAAGTCTCTGAATGGTAGAGTTGGACACTGCTAAACGTCTTGCAACATGACGAACAGATTGACCATCCTAAATCCATGCCATGGCTCGACCACGGTCTACAGTGCTGAGACTTCTCCTTGGTGGCATGGCTAATGCAGTGATCATTTCGACCACTTGTCATACTGATTTATTGCATATCAATGGTGAACACTCTTTACCGATGATCATTTTCCACGTGCATTCAAATTCAACTCACTTTTTCACCTTTTGAACTAGTGGGGCGTGTTGCAAAAACCACGAGTTTTTGCAGCAACAATGGCAATTTTCATGTGCGGGTTAAAGTGACCCAGTTTTTGGACATTTAAAAACAATTAACCTAGTGGACACAGAAATGTATACACATTTCTCTGAGCTCAGTTGTAATGACATTTTCACTTGTCTTTACAGTTTGCCAATCAGTTATATAAACCTTATCTAAACTGAATGGTGGCCCTTAACTTTTGTCCAGCAGTATATATAGATAAGTGTCATGTGATATGAAGATAAACATAATGGAGTCAGTTTATGAAGGCTGAAAATAATAAATGATCTCCAAAAAGTATCACAGATAATAAAAGAATTATACAAGTTCAGGAATTCAAGTTCTTTGGTAACATCTTCAAAAATGTTGAGTGAGTGGATAAGGAAATAGAAACAAGAGTATAAAATATGATATTCCCAATTACAACCGGCAGCATTATTTAGACAGTTCACTGGCAGCAGAAAGCTGCTGAATAATATCAGAAATATATTCATACTCTTCAAAGTATGTATACGCTTCTTAGACAGCGCAGACTTTGCTGGCTTGGCCATGTTCGCCGCATGGAAGATGGTCGCATCCCAAAAGATATCTTCTACGGACAATTAGCAGATGGCAAGAGAACAGTTGGGCGACCACAGCTGAGGTTCAAAGATGTGTGCAAGAGAGATATGAGGGCACTGGACATGGATCCAGCAACATGGGAGGATGAAGCTGCCGATCGCACTAAGTGGCGATGCTATTTACGGCGCCACCTCAGATTGGGCGAAGAGAGGCTCAGACAAGAAGCAGAGGTGAGGAGAAAACGTCGAAAGGAGCACCAGGAAAATAAGCAGCTGAGGGCTGTCACCTCAGGGGCGCATTCCCATAGTCAGTTATGTCTGAAGGGGCTATTATTATTATTATATTCATACTAGCAACAACCCGCCAAAATTGGCAGGTTTTTAATTATAGTGTGTTGTTTCTGTTACATGTATTACATTGCTGCTTCTTCTTTAGTCTCGCTTGCTCGCTGTGAATGACGTGATCGTAAATTCCTTTTAGCTATCTTGTCATTTTGATCCATAATAATAAGTCTGCAATACTTTAAATTAAAATTTTGACTTGAAGAAACAATTACAAAACTTACATTTTAAGGTTATTTTTAAGAAAAATGACGATGTAAATCCGTTTCCCCGAATGAAACTGGACAGAAGAGTATGTTGACTGTCACACTTTGCTATTTTTGCGAGAGTACATATAAAGGGGAAACAATACAATTATTGACTAACTTTCAACCACAGTTGCACCCTTTTAGCTGTGCTCGAAAGTTAATGCACTCTCTCGAAAATAGAAAAAGTGCGCAAATGACGGTGTGCAAAGTGTGGCAGACCGACCGACCGAAGTACCTTACGGCGGGAATTATGGTATTGGATAGAGTATATTGGAAACTTCTAGACAGTACTGCAACAGGAAAGAATCTGATTTTCAAAAGTAGTTCCTCCTGTCAGACACCTTCAGTGATGGCCAAACAGGATCAGTGGATGAAACATGGATGAAGAAATTTACAACTTACAAAATGAGCTGCATCAGAAGTGTGATGAACAACACAAGAGAAAAACCTCAAAAAATCAAAATATCAGAAACAACCAGCGTTTTAAATATGGCACACAAGCATGCAGAGAATAAATTGTTTGACATCTGATCTGAATGCCAAAAAAAGACTATCTAACATAACTGGCTTCTAATGCTAAGATAAGGAGAACATTAGAGTAAAAGATGGCAGCAAGTGATCAACAGAATACTGGAGAACATTAGAAAAGCAATGTATTAGACAAGCTGTTTCAGTAGCCCATGAGTGCCGCTGAAGCTTTATTTGGTGCTTGACAGCAGAAAACTGCAAAGAAACATGATTCATTGTTTTCGTGTAAAAAAAAGTAATAATAGAAAGAAACAAGTTAAAGGAAAAATCATTACCATAGCAAATTTTCTTCATGTGTCTGTTAATTCTTCTCACAGGCTCACACAGACACTACAGAATATGGAGTACTCAACATTCGAGTCATGTATAAATATGACTCACACATCCTGCTTGTTGAAGGTAAACATTCAAAATTGCACAATGATATGGGCTTTTGTGAGTTAGCATGAAATATATAATCTGCCAGATGAGCAGTGCTGACAAAAATTAGGCATCTTCTGTTTCTATGCACACTCTGTATATGGACTTAGCAACAACAGTTTCCAAATAGGAATTTATCAGAGGTACTTGAGAACTGTGTGCAGAGTGGTAACTCCAGAGCTTAACTATTACTTATGTCAGAGTTTTAATTTGGATGTGAAAATAATTAACGGTAAAGATGAATGCACTTTCTTTCTGAACAGTTCTGTCTTGTCACAGGGGGATAAAAGACAAAGATAAAAACTCTCCTTCCAACCAGCTTCTAAACCTTTCTACTTCTCTACCATTTTGTCTTTCTTTCTCATTGAAGTTCAGCCAGCAGAATGAAGTGTCTCAGTGTCAGAGCCAGCTCTAGGAATTTCTTACAGTGATTCTACAGTCTTGTAATGGCGACTCCCCTCCCGCCATGCAGTACTATATATTTTCTTACAAGACTCAATCTCATGATATTGAGTTGGATTGCACTGTAATTTGTGTAACTGATATTTATTGTAGAAATAATCCATTTATGGAGAACAATAAACAACAGCCAAAAAGCTACAGACTTTCATTAATGGATGCTTGTGTGGAATAGAAGAATTGAAGTGGCATGATAAGATCACTAATGTGGAACTGATGACAAGAACCAGACAAGTGCCAGTGGAACAAGAGATGAGAAGAAGACACTGGAGATGGATAGGACACACATTAAGAAAATCTATTGATAGCTTTACCAGGCAGTCCTTATTCTGGAATCCCCAGAGAAAGAGAGGTAGAGGAAGATCAAAGAACACATGGAGAAGAGAACTGGAGATAGACATGAAGGGGGTGAAGAAGACATGAAACAAACTTTGAGCAGATGGCAAGGGACAGAAAGACTTGGCAAACATTTGTTGGAGGCCTATGCTCTTTGGGGAGTTGAAAGAAGTTCCAGGGAAAGATAAGTTAAATTGTTTTTCTTTCCTTTTTAAATCTTTGTTTTTAATCCTTCTTCTAAAAATCAACTTCAGCTTCATTTTTGTTTTACCTTGATGGAACTTTTTGTTGGTTTGTATCTGGATGCTTTCTTTCTTTAGATTCAGTATAAGTGCTCCTTACATTGTAGGTTAAATTGTATCCTTATGTGGTTGTACTCCTGTTACTTATTTCCAGACAACTTATCCATTATGTCTTGTTATATTCTCTTTCAGTGCTGAATGCAAAAGACCTTATTCCGCTTGATGCCAATGGTGAGTAAGATTCAGTTTGTTGAATCTGTTCATTTTCAATGGGATCAATGTATTTTAACCTTTGAGTATATGGAATATTTCCGCTTTCATCTAACATTATAGACGCTTTAGTCTTCTCTGAACTGAGAAGAGCTAATTTACTTTCAGATTTTGAGACCAGCCACATAATTAAAGACACATTGTCTCTTACAATGTAACACCTTTTACTTCATTTGCATAAATACAAGGTATGAATTGAGAGTATTTAAGAAGTGACTACATAAGGTACTACAGCAATGAAGAGATCAAGGACGAGTTCTATCAACAGGTACAAAAGGTAATGGAAACTGTACCCAGGTATGATCTTATTATAGTAATGGGAGACCTAAATGCGAAAGTTGGAACACACAATAAATATAACGAAAGAGTAATGGGGAAATGCGGCAGTGGAACAGTAAATGAGAATGGGGACAAATTAATAAGCTTCTGCAGTATTAACAACCTGGTCATTGGAGGAACACTTTTTCAACACAAAGAAGTGCACAAGTTAACATGGGAATCACCAAACGGACGAGACAGAAACCAGATAGATCACATAATGATCAATGGCAGATGGAGACATGCACTACAAGACGTGAAAGTAAGAAGAGGCGCAGATGTGGGAAGTGATCATCACCAAGTAGTAGCAAAACTGAAGGTGAAACTCAGAGCTCCTGGACCAGTTGCAGTCAAACAGAAAAGATATAACATCACAAAACTTAAGGACCCCCTCACCAGAAAAGCGTTCGTGGTCGACGTAAAGAGACGATATCTGATTACCAAAAGCCAGGAAAGAACAGAGACCAACGATGTCGACCAGAAATTCAACACCATCTCCACAATATACAAAGAAAGCAGCTAGTCATGCTTGGGATTCCAGGAAAGAAAGAGCCAAGACTGGATAACACCAGAAATGCTAAACACCATAGTGAAGAGAAAGGAAATGAAAAAAAAGAAAACAGAAGCTAAGTCTACCAGGTTAAAGGCAATATATAGTGAACAGTACAGTCAGCTGGACAAGGAAGTAAAACGTCAAACCCGTGCTAACAAAAGGACATTTCTGGATGACCTTGCAAGACAGGCAGAAGAGGCAGCACTGAGAAATGAACAAAGCACAGTTTATAAAATAACTAAAGCTATCAGTGGAAAATGAGGTGCAAACAACATAACGTTAGTAAGAGACAAGCAAGGAAATCTCATCACCACAGCACAGGGGTAGGAAACAAGATGGGCAGAGCACTTCAGGGAAACACTGAATAAGGAACCACCAGAGACTCAGCTGAATGTTCCTGAGGCTGAAAGTGACTTAGACGTAAATACAGACATTCCACGAAAAGAAGAAATCATCACAGCTATCAAAGGGCTAAAAAAATGAAAAAGCGCCTGGTCACGACAATCTAAATGCTGAGCTATTCAAGACAGACCCTGAACTAGCAGCAGAACTATTAGAACCACTATTTGCACAAGTCTGGGAAACTGAGACAACACCAACAGAATAGAGTAAAGGAATAATTGTCAAATTGCCTAAGAAGGGCGACCTTGCAGACTGTAACAACTGGAGAGGAATTACCCTCCTCTCAGTTCCCAGCAAAATACTAGGCAGGATAATCATCCAGAGAATTTCAAAAGCAGTTGACCATAAACTGAGGAAAGAACAAGCGGGCTTCAGAAAGAACAGAAGATGTGCAGATCATATATTTATCCCCAGGAACATTATAGAGCAGTGCTCAGAATGGCAGAGACAGCTGTACATTAACTTTGTTGATTTTGAAAAGGCTTTCGACAGCATACACAGGGACAGCCTATGGAAAATTCTGAGGGCTTATGGAATTCCCAGCAGCATTGTTTCCATCATAAAAAGCCTCTATTCTAACTTTACGTGCAGTGTTGGATCGAGTAATGTAACTTTCGAAGTGAAAACAGGAGTACAACGGGGATGCCCCTTATCAACAACATTATTTTTGACAGTCATAGATTGGGTGATGCGCCAGACAACAGAGGGCAGTCCAAGAGGAATTAGATGGACAACGTTTTCTACACTGGAAGACCTGGAATATGCAGATGACATTGTACAACTTGCACATTCACATCAACACATTCAAGACAAAACTGATAGACTGAATAAGTATGGCCAGCAGGTTGGCCTGAACATCAATTTGAAGAAGACAGAGGTCATGACACTAAATGTGGGCAATCCTGAGCCAATAACAGTAAGGAACCAGAAGTTAGAACAGACAGACACATTTACTTACTTAGGATGCATATTAACACCTGATGGCGGAACAAGCAAGGACATTAACAACAGAATGAATAAAGCGAGAACAGCCTTTGCTGTTCTCAACAACATTTGGAAGTCTTCCCAGTACAGCACAAACACCAAATTAAGACTGTATGATAGCTGTGTACTTTCTGTGCTTCTCTATGGTGCGGAATGTTGGAGAGTAACAGAGAAGGAAATGTCGAAACTGTCCTCCTTCCACACAATCTGCCTAAGGAAAATTCTCCGAATCTTTTGGCCAAACACCATCAGCAACCAAGAACTACTTATTCGGAGTAACCAGGAGGACATGCACACCATCATAGCTGGCAGACGCTGGAGTTGGGTTGGCCACGTCCTCAGAAGGGACCCTGATACCATCACAAGAACAGCTATGCTATGGACCCCCGAGGGAAAGCGAAAGAGAGGCCGACCAAAAACAACTTGGCGGAGAACTGTGGAAGCTGAGATGCAAAGAATGAACCACAGTTGGTGCACTGCACGAAGGATGGCCGCCGACCGAGCAAAGTGGAATCAATTTGTTGCTGCCCTACAAGACGCCACCAGGCGTGATGGCCGCTGACTGCTTTGATGGTTGGTGGTTATGGATCAAAGAAGAAGACATAAGGTACTATTAGCCCAGACCAGCTGGTTCTTTTAACTGAAGAGTCCTTTATGATAGATGCAAGCTGATCTTCATAGTATAGTGTAATATAATATCTATCACCATATATGTATATTGTTTAGTTGTTTTAATTTGTAATGATTTAAACTGCATGTGATTTTTCTAGATTTAATTCTGTTGTATGCAGTACTAGGATGAAATGCTAGCAAACACCCTGTGGTTCACTACCTCCTGATCTTAATTTCCATATCAGGCCTGAGTGATCCATATGTGCTTGTGTCCCTGGCTCCTGAACATGTGTTCCCAGGACTGAGTTCTCAGAGTACTAAGATTGTCAAGAAAACACTTAACCCTGTATTTGATGAGTCATTTGAATTGTGAGTATTCTCCCTCACCATCTTTCTCACTCACTCTCCCACTCTTGCCCTCTCTGTGTGAGCAGATATATTTTTCCACTGATAGTCAATTGTTTAGCACTTGTTTTCAAGTGTTGTTCCTAGCGCCATGCTCCAGTTTAACCAACTGTAAATAAGTACTTGACTCTGCTCTTGAATTAAGAAAGGCAAGGAAGGGAGCTGATCACCCCTACCTCAAAAAGCTGGTCCTATTATAATAAAATCTGTTAACACTTTACCTCCCTTTGCCCTTAAATTTTAAATAATCAGTTTGGTTATGGTATGTTAGACTAACGTATTTTATCATCATCATCAGTTGCCATCTCCACAACGAAGGTTGGCTGTAATGGATCTCCAACGTCTTCTGTCTCTTGTCTTGGTGGTGCACTCTGATACTCTTTCCTGTCCATCTTTTGATGTTATCTTCCCACTTATAGCGCTGTCTTCCCCTTGCATGTTTGCCTTCAACTCTCCCTTCTGTTATGGTCTTCTGAAAGGTGTTATGCCTTTTTATGTGGCCAAAGTATTTTAGCTGCCGAACTTTGACCTCCCTCATTAGTTCTCTTTTCATACCTAGATTTTCTAGGACCTCCTTATTTGTTTTCATCTCTTTCCATGAGATACGCCCCATTCTTCTATATATCCACATTTCAAGAGCCTCAATTCTTTCTTCCAAATGCTTATTCATCGTCCATGTTTCTGCACCATACAGAAATGCAGAATATATATAACACTTTATGATTCTCAGTTTTAATTTGTGAGATAACTGTTTGGATGTCAGTATATGTTTCATGTTGTTGAATGTAGCTTTGGCCATTCCTATTCTCTTCTTGATTTCTGTTTCACATCTGCCATCTTCTGTTATTATATGACCAAGATATACGTCGCTCTTGACTTGTTCCAGGATTTTCCCATTTACGCTTATCTTTAATGTGGGTTTATCGTCTGTTTTGCTAATTATCATAGTTTTTGTTTTCTCAATATTAATGTCGAGTCCATATTCATGACTTATACTGTTCATTTATTACACATAAGAGAGGGAAACCCGAGGCCTGTAAACAGTAAATTAATATGAAACAAATATAAAGGTATGTTATCAGGCACTCGCAGGAAATAAAGAAGTAGAACACCAGACAACAGAAAAATAACAGACATGAGTGGCTTACCCAGGATTTGAACACTGGACCTTCCGTGCGACAACCCCGCCTAGCCATGCAAGCGAATCACACTATCCGCCCTGCCATCTACGCATCATCATAAAATGATGTTTCAATGGCAGGTCAACATTTGGGATTCGGCCTATACTGCTTGATAGTAATACTTGGATTCGGCCTATACTGCTTGATAGAAATACTTTCATTTACTGGACACAGTATTAAGGTCCTTGTCTTGTTGGATTCGGCCTATACTGCTTGATAGAAATACATCATTTACTGGACACAGTATTAAGGTCCTTGTCTTGTTGGATTCGGCCTATACTGCTTGATAGAAATACAACAGAAGTGATTGCGTCATTAATAGGCTGAACTGCCCATGGTGGACTTCTGGTGTCATGTATTGTGGTTCGCAAAAGTGGTAGGCAATTGGCCAATTCATGACTAGAATCAACTCGTTGTTAAAAGTTATTCAGGTTTATTGACGAATGACAAACGGCAATCAACGACACGATCAAGACAAACGATGAGAGCATCATAATTATAGTTACTGTTGATAATAAAACATTCCTGTAGATTTCTTTATCAATCAAGTCCTTTTCTATCCAAGTGACTAGGATTTCCTAACAGTTGTCATTTGAAATACATTACGGTCATGTCCGTTAACCTTGTTCCAAGGACGTCTGTAACAGTAAACGGATTCATGCTCATGGATGACGCTTCCATATAATACTTGTTTAAATCCCAGACTTTCTCCTTACAATAATCTATACAGTTTGATATAATCCATAAAAGTTCTACACGAAAATACAATCAGGTTAGCGACTTCAGTTGACTAACCTCTCCTACAAAATATGCCACGACCTTGGCATAGGCATTACAAAATATCCGATATTCAAGATATGATCAAATAGTTATCCTTTACTCGTAGGACTTCCCACTACGAAATATTTACAGTGAAGTAAAGATCTCAACTGTTCCATTCTAGGAATCCAATAACATATGGATTCCCGCTAGAATCCAGTGATGATCATCTGTTCCACTTTATTCATAGACGTATTAATATACATGAAGGTTCAAACGAAACTTACGTATTGAACTGCATGTTGGCTTCATCCTGAAGACTCAACAAAAGAGAGAGTCCTTCAGAAAACAACCGTCATAATCCCCAACTAGGTAAAACGTACGCAACAGCTCAGTATTAAGGTCCTTGTCTTGTTGGATTCGGCCTATACTGCTTGATAGAAATATAACAGAAGTGATTGCGTCATTAATAGGCTGAACTGCGCATGGTGGACTTCTGGTGTCATGTATTGTGGTTCGCACTGTTGACCTGCCATTGAAACATCATTTTATGATGATGCGTAGATGGCAGGGCGGATAGTGTGATTCGCTTGCATGGCTAGGCGGGGTTGTCGCACGGAAGGTCCAGTGTTCAAATCCTGGGTAAGCCACTCATGTCTGTTGTTTTTCTGTTGTCTGGTGTTCTACTTCTTTATTTCCTGCGAGTGCCTGATAACATACCTTTATATTTGTTTCATATTAATTTACTTATACTGTTCACTTGCTTCACTAGTTCTTGTAACTCCTGTTCGCTTTCAGCTAACAACACGGTATCATCTGCATATCTAAGGTTGTTTATTGACCTTCCACTGATGTTCAGTCCTGGTATTTCCTGTATCTGTTTGAAAATTTTTTCGGTGTATAAATTAAATAGGCAGGGGGACAGCACACAACCTTGTCTGACACCTCTTTTTATGTCTATGTATGGTGAATAATTCCTTCCCGATCTTACTGTGGCAGTTTGCTCCCAATAAAGGTTACTGAGTATTCTTATATCCTTTCCATCAATACCTATGTCTTCGAGGCATTCAATTATTTTCTCATGATGGACTCTGTCAAAAGCCTTCTTATAGTCAATGAAGCACATATACATACAGTTTTGGACCTCTGTATATTTTTCTGCTAATATTCTTAGGCAAAATAGTGCCTCTCTTGTTCCACTGTTCCGTCTAAAACCAAACTGTTCTTCTTGGATTTCGCTGTCTACTTTACTTTTTATTCTTTCCTGTATGATTTTGAGCAGTATCTTAATTGCATGACTCATCAGGCTGATTGTTCTGAAGTCTGAACATTCTGTTGCATTTGGTTTTTTGGGCAATGTTATGAAAACTGATGTCTTTTATGTCGTGTGGTATATATCCTGTATTGTATATATCGTTGCATATTTCTGTGATTGTATCTATACCAAAGCTCTCCAGAGCTTCTATCATTTCAATTTTTATGTTATCCATGCCTGCTGATTTTCCTTTTTGTATCATATGAATGGCATTCTCTACTTCTGATCTGAGAATGTTTGGGCCTTCATTAGAATCTGGTGATGGTTTTTTACCTCTGTTGTCCTCGAATAGTTCTTTTACGTATTCTGCCCATCTGTTTGATATGTCTTTCTCATCAAGTAATATTACACCATTTTTTTTCTTGATACAGCTTCCTCCTTGTGCAAACCGTGACCGATTTGATAATTTCTTTATTTCTTCATGCATATCTCTTGTCATGTGCTTTGCTTCCAAGTCTTCTATTTCCTTGCATTTTGTTTCTATCCACCGTTCTTTTGCTTCTCTACACATAGTACGTATGTCATTGTCTATTGTTTTATATTCTGGAGTGTTTTTTGCTTTCTTTCTTTCTGCCATTTTATTCAAGATGTCATCTGTCATCCAAATTTGATTTTTCTTAGACTCCTTTTTAGGTAAATTTGCATTTGCTGATTGTATGCTTGTTTTTAAGCATTCCCATTTTGCGCTTGCTTTTTCTTCTGGGTTTTCTCTTCTATACTGCTCCATGCTTTCTGTCAATAACTGTTGATATTTATTTTTGACATCGATTAAATATTTCTGTTTTATATCTGGTTGTTTCAGCGCTGATATTTCTATCTGGGGTTCCTCCTGTCTTCTGTTTCATGCTCTTTTCAGCTTTATATTTACTTTGATGACGACTGGATTGTGATCTGAATTTATGTCGGCGCCAGGATGTGTCTTTGCACTTGTGACACTGTTCTTAAATCTATGTTTTATCATGATATAGTCGATTTGATTTTGTGTTATATCTCCTGGGCTTTTCCATGTGTATAGTTTCCTTGGGTGGTGTTCAAAAAAGGTGTTACATATAGGCTTCTCCTACTAGTTTTTAGGTGGTCTTTCTCAGAATGCTCCCTTTCAACAGAATTTAAGGAACACTCGTCATTATGTACTTCCTTACTCATTAGAGGAGTTGCCTCTTCCCTGTTCATTTGTACAGTAGATTCTTCCCCAGGGGACAGAGAGTTCTCTACATATCTGTTCTTATCTTGTTGTTGTGATCCCATTACGTTCTGTAGGAAGTACGTGGTAAGGCCCCAATCTCTTCCACGGTGGCTAGCCATTGTCTTTTTCTATGTCCGACATGCCTCTAGTGCGCCACACACTTTGCTGTTTCGCTTTGCGAGCCGTTGATCTTCTCAGATTCCTCCGCCTCACTCATCATCTCAGTCTTTGTGTACTAGGGATGGACATTCCCTTGAGTAAGATTGCTCCTACTCCACCCATGTAGTTTAGCCAGTCAGCCAAGACTGTTGCCCGGGATGTGGCCACCGCCGTACACAAGCGGTATTCGAGGAGCCATACATGAGCTAGATAAAGAGAGGAGAACCAAATAGGATCCTGACTATCCTAAAAAGGACATGGCTGTCTCTCACCATGAGGTACTATCCCTCTCTCTTTATCCTACATCCCCTAACGTATTTATGAAACCATAAACTACATAAAATCTTCACAGGAAAAGAAAAAAATGAGCTATTGTTGATTAATATTTTGGCAGAAGATAAATTAACTCTTTTTTACTCCATGAGCCACATGATGCTCCATAAACTGATACATAATTCTCCCAAGAGCCTCCTAGTGTGCCCATTTAGTTACAGTAAGATTTCCTCATGTCTGCACTTTACATGATATAAAACAAACTTATTGTTGCATATGAAGCTTTAGAATATGTTTCAGTGAATGTATAGCAATTTTACATATAAGATATTTTCTAATAAATATTTATATCTCCTGTTTGTTTGAAAAAATTTGTGTGTGTGTGTTGGGGGGGAGTGGCATTTATTTTAATGCCTGGGTAACTACTAAATATGGTTTATAAATTCTATTGTTGACTTATTTTTTCATGTTTTAATGGTTGTTGACTTATTATTCCATGTTATAATGCTAAATTGTTCAGTATATTCTCTCTTTGTCATCTTGTAACTGTTCTTCCATCAGTTTCCTGTTGTTTGCGGAGGTTGGAGTTGTTAAGAGATATGGCATGCGCCTCGAATTCTAAAAGTACTGGGTTTGATTCCCAGTAGAAGGATTATAATTTATGGAAATTTTTTTTCAGAACCACTGGTCCTAATGATGTCATACTTCCCCCTGGTCTCCTGGGTAGTGAGATCAGATGCCTAGCCTTCTCGGATAAGGCAAACAAAATAGGAGGTCTCATGTGCAAGTTAAAAATCCGACGCCAGTTGGAAATCGTAAAGAGTAGGCCATAAGGCCACTGCCCTGGCAAAATTTAAAAATTAGAAACCTACCTCCCACAAAAATATTTATAGAATGTGTGATTCCTATTTACACACATTGGGATTCTCGTTGGTGCTATGGAGTTTGTGCACTATGCTGAGACCCTCCTAGTGTGATCTAAGGTAGGAGATCAGAGCACTGATGAAGTTGTCTGTGTGAAATGAAGATAGCCCTTAAAACCAAACCAAACCTGTTGTTGCAACGGATATTCTGTCAGCATCTGTGGCCTAATGGATATGAACGCAGTTTCATAATCCAGATATACCAGGTTCGAAACCTGCTGCAGGTGATTTGGTAGCAGATCGCTTTGTGTGGATTTTTAACAATGGTATAAGCGCCGTACCGTTCAGAAAGCAATGGCAAACTACTGAATGAAAAAAATTGCCTAGAAAAATCACAAACAGCCAATAAAAGCTGGGGTTGATTGCCACGTCCTGTAAAGGATAAGCAACTAACTTTAATAAGCTTTCTTTGCTCAATGGCTTTTTCAGGATATCCCCACTACTCTTTAAGTTGTTCACCCCCATCACCCTTCAGCTCTGCACGGGTGTAGGCCTTCAGCAAAGTCAAGGCCAAGTCCTCCTATCTCATGCCATCAGCTCAAGATCTTTCTGTGCATTCTCATCCCTTTAATTTCTGTCTCGAGTTCTCTGCTCCATGTTTTATTTTGTTTTCCTCTTCTCCATTTACCCTAGGGATTTCAGAACAAGGACTGCCTGATAGTGTTATCACCACGTTTCCCAAATGTGTGTCCCTATCCATTGCCAGCACCTTCTTCTCATCTCTTGCTCCATTGGCACTTCATCAATTCCACATTAGTTATCTTATCATACCGTTTCAATCCTTCTATTCCATACAAGCACCCATTTTATGAAAGTCTGTAATTTCTTGGTTGTTGTTCTCCATGTTTCACAGCCATACAATAGGACTGACTTCACATTTGAGTTAAATATTCTGATTTTTGTGTCAGACTTGATTTCTTTTTATTTTTCTATATTTAGTTGTGCATCATCATTATTTTTGTTTGAGCTCCTTACAGAGAATAGAACCACCGCTGCAAGGAGCACAAAGGAAAATGACAATCTTGTCTCTGGTTTGGTTTGGTTTTAAGGACTACCTACATTGCACACAGACAACTCCATCAGCACTCTGATCTCCTCCCTTAGATCACACAAAGAGGATCTCAGCACAGTGCACAAACTCCATAGCACCGGCAAGATATCCAATGTGTGTATACAGGATTCACACATTCTATAAATATTCTTATGGTGGGTAGGTTTCACATTTTTTTTATTTTATTTGCCAGGGCAGCGGCCTTATGGCTTACTCTTTACGATTTCCAACTGCCATGGGATTTTTAATGTGCGCAACTTGCACACGAAACCTCCTATTTTTTTGCCCTTATCGGAGAAGGCTAGGCATCTGATCTCACTACACAGGAGACCAGGGGGGAGTATGACATCTTTAGGACCACTGATTCTGAAAAAAAGTTTCCATAAATTCTATTCTCTGTAAAATTATTTTGCAAGTTAGACTTCTTTTTCTTTGATCCTTAGCCACCGATTGTCAAAGCAGTCAGTGGCCATCACGCCTGGTGGCGTCTTGTAGGGCAGCAACAAACTGCTTAGCTTGGTCAACGGCCATCCTTCATGCAGTGCCCCAGCTCTAGTTCATTCTTTGCATCTCGGCTTCCACAGTTATCCACCAAGTTGTTTTTGGTCGGCCGCTCATTTGCTTTCCTTGAGGGGTCAATAGCATAGCTGTTCTTGTGATGGCAAGTTAAACACTTGAAGCTATTGGTGTGGTCTGTTACAGGCATGAGAATTACTCCTTGATATTACAAATGGCATAAATCAGGGGGGGGGGGGGAGAAGAGGACACAAAATGAACCCTGAAAATCAACCAGAAGCAGTGCAGAGACGTTATTGCCAATATCAGTAAAAAACCAGGTCTTTTATTCCAAGTACCATGCCCGCTGGCATAGGTGATCAAGTCTCTGCCCAACTTCCTGTTTATTGGTGTAAAATTGTGCACTTTCAAAACCTGCTGTTGAAAAAAGATTGATTTTGTTTGCTACTGATGTGAAATAATTGCAGAAAATAAATATATTGATAATTATTAATTTCTTTTTTTTTCTAACTTTTTTTTTTTTTTTTTTAAAGGCAAATTTTATGTAACAGTATGTATAGATACTTGCCTCAGAACATTGCTATTAACAAGCTTCTTATTTGTAAACGTGCAAATATTTAAAATCTTAATCACAGACCATGGTGCCTTGGATGTCTTGAAGAGGAGAACATGGGATAGCAAAGCTCAAGAATTCATCAAGAAACGCAGCAAAATTGAGCAACAAGCAACTTGACCAGCTGGAATGTGCCAACAGATTTCTGGTTAAACTCTGGGGTAGCTTGTATCTTATGCCCATACTGAACTTATAGGGATGGTAATTTTTTATAAAAAGTTAATTGTTTATCCGCAAGAGGCTAGGTACATGGTCATAACCTTATAACCCTTCACCTGAATACTTTGCCTATTTTTGTAATAATGTTGTAAATTGTCACCTAAGTTATAAATGTGTGCACATGATTTGCTAAGGTTATATTTTATTATCACACAGCTGACACGGAATAATCATGTATTGTAGTAAACATAGACTTTTTTTATGCTGAGCAGGATGCACTATCCAATCCAACATTTTTGTTGATTGTAGAAAGTCTGCCTTAGTTATGTCAGGCCTTGAATTACACAAGTACATTCTGTGTTAGAAGGAAGTTCAAGAATTTTTTTTTTGCGTTAATGAGAGCAGGATTTCTGGAAGAATTATAAAATGGAGATGATGAAAGGTTATAAAGATAATTATGATGTGGTTAAGAAGGCAGAAAACAGTAAAATAATCAAGCAGACAAAACATGCCTTATGTCAGGGTTCCCAACCTGGGAAACACATACCCCCAAGGGTTTGAGAAGCCTGTCAAGGTCGTACATGGAATATTTGGTAAATAACTACATTATCTTATTGAAATATCCCAAAAGTAGTGTTAGTAAAGAAAGTTGTGGATTGGAGAGAAAACAACAAGTCCTGTTGTCAATCAAATCCAAAGCAATAAAAAAAACTGGAGAAAAAAGGGGGGGGGGGGAGGATCCCCATTGAGGCATATTGGGAATATGGTGTTAAACCCTATTTTCTTGACCATCGGAACGCAATTCTTGAGGAGCCGTTTAAGGTCTAAATATCCCACTTCAACTGGAGATCAAACCATGGACTACAGAGCTAGGAAGCCAGTGCACTAACTACTGTACTACCATGGCTCCTCAACAAACTGGAGACTAAACATGCTCTACAGGCACCTCTTTTCAAATACTCTACCAAGAATAAAACTGACAGGAAGCAGAATCAAGGGTACCACTAATATATTTAACTGTGTTTTGATAAACAGTTAATACCATTAATGATAATAAAAATGTTTTTATGCTTTGAATAAAGTTTTCATTATGAACAATTAATTAATCTATTTATATTACCTTATTATGAGCATATCGTGATAAACTCTAGAATTGATTTACTCTCACACTAAATATGGGGTTAAAAAATAATGTAACGGTAGTGGCATAGCAGATACTGCTGTAGGGGAGTGAAGTGTTACAGACTTCACTACACTAGGTCCAGCTTCGAGAGGTGGGGGTGACCAGTTCCCTTCCTCATTGCCTTTTCCTTCCCCAACTCATTAGCAGAATCAGGAACCCATTTACAAGTGGGTAGACTGGAGTGTGATGCCACCATGTTTCAAACCCAGTGATATCATTTTTTAAACATTATAAAAGGTATGCCAACAAAAATTTAAGATAAATTTTTCCAGGTGCACCTTTATTATTGCTTATATAGATGTATCAATATTTTAGGCTTATACAGACACATCACTATTTTAGGCTTATGTAATAATAGTGTCAGGACTTCTGAACATTGACAGATGTGAAGAGACTCATCAGCCATAAGTGAAAACATAACAACTAGCTTATATTAAAGTAACTTCTGCGATTATAGGAATTTTAAAAAATAATGGCCAATGGCCACCAGAGTAGACAGGTTTAATTCCTTGGAGGAATCATAGTATGACTGGTTACAGAAAAAATGAGTAAGGAGCACTTCAGAGATTTAAATCCAGCCCAAGACATCACTCTTGCTATATCAAAGTCATCTGAATGCCTGAAACTCTCCTTTGAAGAAAAAAAAAGAATTTATATCTTATTTCCTTAGTGTTTTGTCACTTCAGGCTATTTTTTGGAATCCACTCCTAGACATACAGATAGAAATCATCGTTATGCTGCAAAAAGCAGGAAACATCTTAACTCTTTCATAATCACTGTCTATTTGTCTCAAAGACTTGTACCAAAGATTACTATGATTAAATAAGAGAGCACAAATCAAACCTCTGTGCACATGCAAAATACATATTGTAAAAATTTTTTGCAACACTGTTGCAAGTTTTGTGAACGTAACATGCAATGTTGCAAGTGTTGTGAAAATAACATTCAGTGATACTTGACAAACAGTGCCAAAGATGTTTAAAAATTGTCATGTAACACAAGTATTATGAAATGACATTTCTGCTGCAAATTTAGTCTGGAATGACTGTCATATATTGCAAACGCTTTGTGAAATAAATAAAATTAAAGTTGGAGAAAAATGTGTCAGGTGTAGCAAGTACATTGTAATAACTAATTTGGAAAAGACAGTAATAACAAAACATTTTTACTTCCATCCAGGTGCCAGAAATCTGGACCACCTGAGAATCCGTACTTTTTGAAAACTCAAACTTTTTAAAATTTCCGGGCTTTTGTGTGTGAGACGCAGTAGAAGCTGCAAGTGTTCCATCCACAAGCAGTGCAGCAGATGCAACAAAAGTTGCAGAAATGATTCTCATCTTTGATAAATGAAGCATTCTGTATTGGTTAATGAATAAACCAACAAAATTTGCCTGCTCAACTTTTCTTCATTTTTCCTTAAATTAAAATTTTTTAAAGTACTGCCTGAGAATCTGGAAAATCCAAAAATCTGGACCGACCAAATCCCCGAGCAGTCTGGATTTTCGGACTTTTACTGTATGTCTGTGTTACTTTTTTTTTTTTTTTGTATATCAGGAAAGATCAAAACAACTCACCTCCACATTATTATACTGCTTTCTGCCCAAATTGTTAAAACTGATATTCTCCATCTTAATCAGTGGTTTTTAAACTCACTTCTTGTCATACGACAAGTATGTGCACCTCACTACATATGATGGAGGCATCTTTGTGTTACTGCAGCTTGACATGATGCCCAGTGTCAGAGTTATGACAAGACAACAAAACCCATATGTATCTTAAACAACAACAAAAATACCCTTTTCCAAATAATGACTTATTTGAGCTTTGAAAAAAATTTCACAGATAAAAATTTGACATCCAAATGTTGGATAATGATTGGAAGATAAGCATACGCCAAAAAAGGGTTATACAGCAATTCCCCCGATCTTGCGCTGTTTGATTATCGCTTTTTTGAAATAACGCTGTTTGTATTTTATGCCATATATCTGTTATACGCTTAAAAAATCCGATCTTACGTTAATCGTGAGTCACTGTCTGCTGAGGATCTCGTGTACTTGGAACATCAGTAAGCACTCTAGTATCAAGAAGAGGAGAATGAATCGGAGAAGATGAATGCTTTTACAACAACAAACCTTAACACGATTTTCAAACTTTAGGATGTATTAATTGCTAGAATTATGGAGCATGACTCCAAAATGGAATGCAGTTCTACAGTAATCTGTAAATAGAACACAATCTAATTTTTTACAAGGTGCTTCCTGAAAAGAAAAAGATGGTGGCAAAGTAAAGCAAGCTCGATTTGTTTTTTTTAAAGTCTCTTCGAATATCTTCTGCCTCCATTGACCATACAGCTGTGCCTTCTACCTCTGGAGGTAGAACAACTTTTTCAACACCTGTAAAACCTTATTCTGACCAGTCGTCTGATGATGAAGACAGCTCCACTGTGACAACTATAGTCACAAGCAACAGAAGTAGCAGCTATTAAAATCTTATAATATTTTGTTAATATTTTTGTAAGAACAGTACATACATAATATTTTGCTTGTGTTCAAAATGTTTGATAATTATATGTAGCTAATAAATGTTAACTATTGAGTTTTTTTCTTCACTTTTTACCTAATTTTGATAGCTTTCTGGACCTTGGTAACAAATTATTTTGATTTCTATTAATTCCTACGGGAAATCAATTTTCCTGAGCACTCTGGTCTTCAAGAATGAATTAACAGCACCAAGCGGGAGATTGCTGTATGTCAGTTAGATGTGAATTATAAAATTTGCATGAAAAGATAACTATATTTGAGGGGATAATTATAAGCAAAAATGTCAGGACATATAACAGTTATATAGAAATTCATGTTCTATATGCTGAATGAGCAAGATGTGCATTTATTGAAATGTTCTTCAGTTTAGTAAGAAATCTTTTTTTCTTCTTGCAGATGGCAGAGGTGATCATGCTTCTCCACAACTCCTGTCCCTAGTGCTGATCATCAGTTCTGTTGTTGACTTCTTTCTATGCCATGTCAAACAATCTAGTATTCTATCTTATAGTTCCCCTCTGTCTCTTTGTATTTCAGTCTTTTCAGTGTTCCAGCTTTCCTCTTCTCATAACATGCCCAAAGAAGGTTGATTGCTTCCTTCTTATATTTTCTTCTCCGTTCGCCCTCAGACTTCTGCATTAACGACTCTAAATAAAGGCAGTAGTCAGCTCAAAGTTCCTGATATCTCCAAACAGTTTTTCGTTGAGAGAAGTGGGTTGCTGCCATATGCACTCCATTCACTGCTGTAAGTTGGGCATGACTGGAGCAGATGTTCGGCTGTCATGAGGCTGGTACCACAGGAGCAGAGATTTGTTGGACCAATCCTGTACTTGTGATATATATAGTACCTCAACCTATTGTGACCAGTATGTAGGCGGAAAATGATGAAAATAGCTGGTGATAGGCATCATCTTTTATGTGACCTGGGTGTTGTCTATCCCATTTGGACTTGAATATGGCTTTAATAGTTGTTTTAGCCATTTCATAAGTTGTCTCTATATCGTTTTGTTACAGGGCTTATATGAGCAATAAGCTTCCTTTGCATACTAGCGTTGTTGAGAACACCTTCAGTACTCTTTAGCACTGTCCATGGTATTCATCACATTCTTCTGTCAAGCCACATGTCTGTAGCCTCCAGGGATTGTCCTGCTTATCTACTAATTGTCCATGACTCCCTTCCATATGTCAGGATTGGCTCTGTATAACACAATTTAAAAACAAAATCTTTTGTACTTCTATTGGCAAAGATTTGTTGCATAAAATACTTGTAATTTTATAGAATGCTTGTTTTGTAGTAAGAAATATTGTACTCAAATACATTATTTTACAATTTTACATATTTTTCCATAAAGGAGAAATGACTCACACACTGGGCAATTAAATAATACTTGATGTGTTCCTTCCTGTTACACACTGGTTCATCAGTACATTTTTCTGTCCATCTTGAATTCTTTATTCATGAACTTGCTGCTTTCCACACAAAACAAATGTGTGAAGTTTTAAAATTAAAACTACAGGTCCATAAGCTTTTATCCTTGGGGTCGGAGTGGCTAAGAGGTATGGCATCCATCTCGAATTCTAGAGGTACCACGTTCGATTCCCAGTATAGGGAATACAATTTATGGAAATTATTTTTCAGAACCAGTGGTCCTAATGATGTCATACTCCCCCCTGATCTCCTGGGTAGTGAGATCAGATGCCTAACCTTCTTGGATAAGGGCAAAAAAATAGGATATTCCATGTGCAAGTTGCGCATGTTAAAAATCCCATGGCAGTTAGAAATTGTAAAGAGTAGGCCATAAGGCTGATGCCTGGAAAATTTAAATATAAGAAACATACCCACCACAAAAATATTTATAGAATGTGTGATTCTTATATAAACACAGTGGGATTCTCGCTGGTGCTACGAAGTTCCTGCACTGTGCTGAGATCCTCCTTGTTTGGTCTAAGGGAGGAGATCAGAATACTGATGAAGGTAGTCCTTAAAACCAAAAACCTTTTATCCAAAATGCTTTGGGACCAGAATGTTTCGAAGACTAGGATTTTTCAAATTTCCGATGTTGCCCAATTTGCAATCATTAAGTAGCCTAACCTCGTGCTGTTGTTGTAAACTCTAGTGCTTACATCAACTTGTCAACTAACTGTGTAGTACAAAGCACGCAGACTGGAAAAATGATGAACTGACTCCTCTACGTGGCCCCTGGGTCATTTTTTTTTACGCACTATGAAAAAACTTATTTATTTATATTTTGTAACCAAAATCTTTTGACAGTTTTTTAAAAATATCGGATAAACGGTTATGGCCTTGTATTAAAACCTGAAAGGTCAAGCAACAGAGAATTTATGTGAACCATATCAGCTGTCAATCAAGTAAATTATGTGCTTTATGAAATGACCAAGCATAATCTTTTATATTATTTTTGTTAACGCCTTAAATCTTTTTTTGTATGTGCACATTATGATCATATTTTTGTACCCCACTTGTATTTGTTTTGTTTGTGCAGTTTTTATTTTGGTATGATGTGCAACATTGAAGCATAAAAGGAATTTAGTACACATGTAAATCTGTAATTCACAATTTATTAACACTGAACATGAAACAGCGAATTTGTGATTAGGTCTCTCCATTTTTTAAATTGCTTTCTAAACTGGTATAGTTCCTTATCCTTCAAATTGTCCAGAAACCACAAGTTTCCTTTCGTGTCTCTCTGCCATTATCTCACCTGTATATATTTTTAATTCTTAAACTCTGTCATTGTGTTCCTGCCTTTCCCTCATCCCTTTATCCAGCAGGTTCTGTACTAAAGCCTGATGAAAAACACTAGAGGCAGGGCCGGTGCTACCATTAGGCCAACTAGGTGGCCGCCTAGGGCGCAGAGTGTAGAGTGTCAGTGTGTTAAGAAAGTGAGAAATGTATTATTTTTATGAGGGGGGGCAAGTACTTAGCCTTGTCTAGGGTGCACAATAGTCTGGCACTGGTCCTGACTAGAGGTTGACATCAGTCATCACCATCATTTTCCTTTTTGCTCGTGATGGAGCATGGGAGCACTACTACAACTGGTTCTCTTGTAGAAAGCCTGCACCGAGCAATCTCATGCTCTTGTAGTGGTAGTTTCTCTAACAGTTTATTTTACATGAGGTTGTTAACCCCATGTACAACCTCATTTTTGTCACCTTGTACCGTCCTGTGCGAGGGCGCAGTTATTCCTTCTTCATCTTCATCAGTGACCCCCGGGAAATACATGGGACTTTGGAGATATTTCCCATTTAGTTCTTTTACACCATGCAGATATTTCATGTTTTCCATCCCCACTGTGTCTTCTGTATTAGGACACATTTTTGTATATTTTGAACAACTGTGACCCTTATTTATTCAGGCACTACATCTTTTAATTTTTGGAACCATACTGTAAATGCATCCTCTCAATTAATGATTGCCCTCGTTTTTGATTTTTAAAGATCATTAGGTCACTGCTGCAGTTGACCACCTCCCCCCTACACACGAAGCCTGCATGGAAAAACTTCATGTGCTTGAAGTGTTGGTTTCTGTGGCAGCCCCTTCATGTCCTGCTTGGCAGGGTGCAGTAATCCTGTTCTCTGCTCCCCGGTATCGAGCCCTAAGGCATAAGTGAACGGCCATGTTTAATGCTTGTAATAACATATGTGCTTTAACAATGTGACCATTAGCACTCATTTTAATTCTGCAGTAAAGGCAGACGCTAAGTCATTGTGAAACTACAAATGTGAAATATATGGATGTGTATATATTCATCAGCATTCTTGTACATTTTTAAAAATTATAATAAGTTTGCACTATTTTGTTATGTATTTATGTTCTGTAGCAGTGTTTTCAAACCTTATAACATGGCCGAGCCCTAATATCTTCATATTTTTCGCTCCACATTTAGCAAGGAGCAATCACTGCTGCGGGTCCCCTTACAGGAAGACTGAACCAAGCCTACACATGCGCTTCAAGACAAAGTTCCAACCTTTGATGTTATCTGTTTTGTTTTTAGCCATAATACAACCCACAACCCCTTTAACTCTTTTGGTTGTGGGGACTCCACTGTAGAGTGGTATGTGCCGTCAAGACCCATAACTCCTTGTCCCTTTTTGTTCATTTCCATCAGAGCCAGGATTTCTAATTTTGCTTTCCTCATCTCCACCACCAGGTCCTCTTCTTTTCCGTTAATACTCCTAATGTTCCATGATTCATAAATCATCGCCCGTAATTCATACCAGTTCATCGCCTTTAAGACCAGTCTGGTTTTCTCCGTGTCGCTTGTTGTAATCAGCTTTTAAGGCAAACAGGTGATTGGCCTGTTGTGCCTTTGCATGGTGAAGGGGCTGCCTCCTTACTGCCTCCATGCATGCCGTCCATCCTCACTTTGTCAGCCGGCCTTGGGACAGGCCTAAGCGGGGTTAGCTTGGTCTATCTTGCATAAATAGTTAATTCTCTGCAGAATATTTGATAGTCGCCCTCCAAGTTCCTTCTCAAAATACAACTGGATGATTTCTTGCCTTGACAAAACTGAGGCATACATGTTATATCTGTTGATTTGTAGACTTGAGCAACAGCAAAAATGAAGTATTTCCAACAAAGCATCTTCATTGACCTGTCATTGATATATCTACTGGCAGTATAAGCAGAAACAGGAACTTTGTCACTAGTGCTTTTAGCTCAGCCACTTTGTCTATCATTATATTCATCATCATTTAACATCATCAATATCGTTTAACTCAGCCACTTTGTCTATCATTATATTCACCATCATTTAACATCATCAAACCTTTTAGCTCAGCCACTTTGTCTATCATTATATTCACCATCATTTAACATCATCAATACCTTTTAGCTCAGCCACTTTGTCTATCATTATATTCACCATCATTTAACATCATCAATACCTTTTAGCTCAGCCACTTTGTCTATCATTATATTCACCATCATCAATACCTTTTAGCTCCAAATGGGTGGCCACAGAAAAATTCTCAGGTAACTTCAGACCAGAGGCAGATGCTTTAAAAACTGCAACAGAGGTTGTAATGGCAGAGGAAAGCACCGAGAGACAAGTTGTGTTCATCACAGATGCACTGTCAGTAGTTTCAATGCTGAGGAGCCAAAATAATGCAGACCTGGATGACCTAAGATTAGTGCTCCATAAATTATGTCAATGATTCAAAAGGGTTGTGATACAATGGATCCCATCTCATTCTAGCGTACCCGGAAATGAAGAGGCTGACAGATTGGCAAAGGAAGGTGGAAAGCTGCCTCAATCTGATACAAGCATAACTTTTGAAGAGGCAAAGAGTTTTATCAGAGCCAGATACAGAAACAAATGGGATGCAAAGCACCCAAGAGACACACAAAATGATGCATATTACCAGCTTAGCAGAATAGAACAAGTGATAATCTTCAGACTCTGCACGGGCCACAACAGAATAGGATTTCACCTATTCAACAAGCTAAAGATAGGAACTACTGATGAGTGTAAATGTGGCACTGATAAAATACCTGCTGAACATCTGCTTCAAAGATGCCCAACATATGAGGAATATAGAAAGCATGTATGGCCGTCACCAGTCCCATTTTTTGAAAAACTCTATGGAAATGCAAATAGCCTGAAGCTGACCACTGCTTTCTT
This sequence comes from Oreohelix idahoensis, assembly GCA_024509875.1. Lineage (NCBI taxonomy): Eukaryota > Metazoa > Mollusca > Gastropoda > Stylommatophora > Oreohelicidae > Oreohelix > Oreohelix idahoensis. The sequence continues at coordinate 212,413 of JAMPIV010012846.1, read as the reverse complement.
TGAAAATATTCAAGCAGACGTCTGCGAGTGTACGAAGTAGAAGAATTTCTGTTAAGTTTTTTAGTCTGCTTTTATTTCTCTTATGCTGGGGATTCAACAATAGATTCAAAATCTCAAATGGTATCATTGAGGTCTTCGGTAACCATCGAGTCAAGTGTCAGATTAAAACTAGTAACTGAACTGAACACAGGAGAAACTGACATGAAGAAATCATGCACCATGGTGCTTTCCAGCCATTTCTTACACTGGCTGAGGTTATGAAAATATTTTGGTATTTTAAAATAATGTAGTCTTCTGTTTTTAGTTTTAACACAATGTTAAAGTTAAAAATACACTGAAACGGTATTGGGTGGCTCGTTTAATATGAAGCAAAATTATTAAACTTCTGCGTCATTTCTTGATAGTAAACTTGCAAAGAGATTTGTTAAATCTGAATAAAACAGATGATTCTAATTGGTGTTCGAGATAAGTTTCACTCAAAGCACAATGTGAGCTGTTCCCACATTTTCCTGAAAAGTTGGCGCGAATGTTTCTGGACTTGGGACATTCATACCTAGCAAATTCTTATTATGATACCTGCAACCTCAGGCTGAATACTGCCTTCTTTAAGCATATTGTAGTTGACATCTACAAGTGAATGAAGAATCCCTACGGTCAGAGAGGTAGATGGATCATGGAAAAGACAACCTGAGACAGAAATGAAAGGGATCAGGAAGATGGAGAAAGTTCTTGAGCTGATGGCATGGGACAGAAGGACTTGACATGAACTTGTTGAAGGATTCTGCTACTTGGGGAGCTAAGGATTCTGCTACTTGGGGAGCTAAGGATTCTGCTACTTGGGGAGCTAAGGATTCTGCTACTTGGGGAGCTAAGGATTCTGCTACTTGGGGAGCTAAAGATTCTGCTACTTGGGGAGCTAAGGATTCTGCTACTTGGGGAGCGCTAACGGTAAATGAATGAACAATCACAGTAATACTTGTTAAGAAAATAACAAACAGAAAAGAAATAACAATTGCAGTAATAAGTGTTAAGAAAATAACAAGCAGAAAAGAAATAACAATTTCAGAAATATGTGTTAAGAAAATAACAAGGAGAAAAGAAAGAAATGTTCGTTGTACAACTGTCTGATAATGATATTTAACAAATTAAAAGAGGGGCACACCATGAACAAACAAACGAAATCCAGGTAGATGTAACAGTATCAACCTAACCTTTACAACTGAAACTCATCAATTGTTATATATGTTCTTAATTACTCTGTGGTGTAGAAACATGGATAATGAACACGCAGTTGGAAGAAAGAGTTGAGACCCTTGTGATGTGGATATATAGAATAATGGGGGTGCATCTCATGGAAAAGGAAGAAAAAAAAAAGAAGTCCTAGAAAACCTAGGAATGAAAAGAGAATTAATGAAGGAGATAAAAATTAGCTAAAATATTTTGGCCATATATAAAAACGCATAACACCTTACTGAAGACCATAATAATAGGAGGCAGAGCTGAAGGCAAACGTGCAAGAGGAAGACAGCGCTATAAGTGGGAAGATAACATCAAGAGATGAACAAGAAAGAGTCTATCAGAGTGCACCATCAAAGCAAGAGGTAGAAGACGTTGAAGATCCATTGCGGCCGACCTTCCCTTCACTGCAGAGATGGCAGCTGATGATGATGATCTATAAGCAAATGTAACAGGATAAGCCTAACAGTAACTTGACATACTATTAGTAGATATAACACAGGATAAGCCTAACAGTAACTTGACATATATAGGAGTAACAGTAAATTAGCATGCTATAAATAGAAGTAGCAGGATAAGTTTAACCTATGTAAGTAGATGAACGGGATAAGCTTAACCCATATAAATATATGTAACAGGATAAATCTAACAGTAACCTGACATACTTTAAGTAGATGAAACAGGATAAGCTTAACCCATATAAATATATGTAACAGGATAAACCTAACAGTAACCTAACATACTATAAATAGATGTAACAGGATAAACCTAACGGTAACCTAACATACTATAGTATATATAACAGGTTAAACCTAATAGTAACCTTACATACTATAAGAAGATGTAACAGGATAAATGTAACAGTTACCTGACATACTATAAGAAGATGTAACAGGATAAATGTAACAGTAACCTGACATACACTTGTATAAGAAGATGTAACAGGATAAATGTAACAGTAACCTGACATACTATAATAAGATGTAACAGGATAAACCTAACAGTAATCTTACATACCAAATCTCACAAGCATTATACTTAAGATATCTTTAGTGTGTATATCCTAATATGTTATTTTATATCACCTTCTTCAGCAAATCTCACACCATAAACATCAGACTTATAAGATATCTCTAGCATGTATATTCTTCGATGGCCTATAATAATAGGGAACATGCTAAGTGATATCACATTTTAAAGTTTCTTTCCTATTAGCATTCTTCTGTCTTTTTGAAAGGTTACATCTGAAGGTCAATCTTAAACCAAAAACAAAATCACATAAGTGTATCTTTCTCACCTATATATATATATAGTCAAAGTGCACCATCAATAATGACGGAAGTAAATCAAAAACTGTAATATATTTTTAAAATATTTTTAAATTCAATATAAAAGTTCTTTCTTGCTTGCTCGTTGCGATTAACGCGATCGTCTCTTCTTCTTAGTATCTGCAGCTCGTTTTGCAGCCATCTTATCATTTTGATCCATATTAATAAGAAACAATCAAAAACTTACATTTTAAGGTTATTTTCAACAAAATGATGAGTTAAATCCGTTTCCAGAATGAAACTGGGTTCTACACCGACTTTTCTTCATTAAGTGTTACTATTTTTGGGAGAGTACATATAAGGGAAACAATACAATTAATGTCTAACTTTCAACCACAGTTGCATCCCTCAGATGTGACCGACATACAAACGGCGAGAATTATGGATTTTGATTTGATGATATATATACATATAATTTCATGGCGTTAAAATTAACATCTCAGCATATCCTACACTGTAAATGTCATATTCTCTCCAGTATATGATCTTACGTGGTGTTGTAAAATACTTTTATAAGCAAATTTTACATAACAACAACACATGCAAGCCTTATTTACTTTTAAATGACCTTTATGGGCATTTCCTACACCACAAAGACCACACTTGTAAGGTTTTTCTCCTTTATGTGTATTTTGGGGGCCTTGTAAATTGCATTTTCATTCAAATCCTATACCACATACATCACACTTGTAGGGTTTCTCTGCTGTATGTGTTCTTTTATGGCCTAGTAATGAGCCTTTCTGAGCATACTCTACACCACAAATATCACACTTGTAAGGTTTCTCTCTTGTATGTGTTCTTTTATGGTTTTGTAATAAGCTTCTCTGAGCAAATCCTAACCCACAAACATCACACTTGTAAGGTTTAGCTCCTTAATTTGTTTTTTGTTTTGTTTTTTTAACAGCAGTGTTAGTTGCTTTTGAAGAATAATTTCACACCACAAAATCACACCTGTACGGTTTCTATCCTGTATGTGTTCTATTATGGTCATGTAAGTAATGTTTCTGAGCAAATCCTACACCACAAACTTCACAGTTGTAAGACTTCTCTCCTGAATGTGTTCTTTTATGGCCTCGTAATGAGCCTCTCTGAGCAAACTCTACACCACACACATAAGGTTTCTCTCCTGTATGTGTTCTTTTATGGCCTAGTAATGAGCCTTTCTGAGCATACTCTATACCACAAACATCACACTTGTAAGGTTTCTCTCTTGTATGCGTTCTTTTATGGTTTTGTAATGAGCTTCTCTGAGCAAATCCTAACCCACAAACATCACACTTGTAAGGTTTAGTTCCTGTGTGTGTTCTCTTATGGTCTTGTAATGATTCTTTCTGAGCAAATCCTACATCACAAACATCACACTTGTAAGGTTTCTCTGCTGTATGTGTTTTTTTATGGCCATGTAAATTGCTTTTAAAAGAAAATTTCAAACCACAAACATCACATATGTAAGGTTTCTCTCCTGTATGTGTTATTTTATGGTATTCCAGTGAGTCTTTTCGAGCAAATCCTACACCACAAACATCACACTTGTATGGTTTTTCTCCTGTATGTTTTCTTTTATGGCACTGTAAATTGCATTTACGTGCAAATCCTACACCACATACATCACAGTTGTAAGGTTTCTCTTCTGTATGTGTTTTTTATGGCAGTTTAAGTTGCTTTTAAAAGAAAATTTTACACCACAAACATCACAACTGTAAGGTTTCTCTCCTGTATGTGTTCTTTTATGGACACGTAAGTAATATTTCTGAGTAAATCCTATACCACAAACATCACACTTGTAAGGCTTCTCTTCTGAATGTGTTCTACGATGGTCTTGGAAATTACATTTCCGTGCAAATCCTACACCACATACATCACATTTGTAAGGTTTGTCTGCTGCATGTGTTTTCTTATGGCCCTGGAAGTTCCTTTTAACAGAAAATTTCACACCACATACATCACACTTGTACGGTTTCTCTCCTGTATGTGCTCTTTTATGGTCATGTAAGTAATGTTTCTGTGTAAATCCTACACCACAAACATCACACTTGTGAGGTTTCTCTCCTGTATGTATTCTTTTATGGCGTTGTAATGAGCCGCTCTGAGCAAATCCTACATCACAAATATCACACTTGTAAGGTTTCTCTCCTGTATGTGTTCTTTTGTGGTCTTGTAATGAGCTTCTCTGAGTACACTGCATTCCACAAACATCGCACTTGTAAGGTTTACTTACTGGATCAGCTATTTTATGGCTCTGTATGTGATGTTTCTCAGCATTCACTTGAACATTTCTTTGCTTGTCAGAAAATATTTTACAACGTTCTCTGCAACTGTCTTCATTTGGTGAAACCACTTTATAATCTCTATAATTCTCACAAATGTCTGCAGGTAAAGCCAACTTATTATCAGTCTCACAAACATCTGAAGCTACTTTGTGACAGTCCACAAAATTCTTTGACTTTTTATTATATGTCAGTCTTGACTTAGTCTTATCTCCCACAGCTGCCTCTGCCAAACTGGCATCTTCTTTCATGTTTACTTTTTCAGTCATTTCACTTCTGTTATCTTGAAGCAACATTTCTGGAAGATCATCATCCTCCGTAAGCTCCAGAAGGTTATTCTTGTGTGCAATTTTCATACTGCCATCTAAGTTATCATTTCGAAGTGATGAAGGTTTCCAAGGATGACCAGAATGCATTTCTGAAATGTTCAAACAGTTTAGATAATTGAGAAACAAACATCACATTGAGCTCACTTAACTCTCTCTGCTCCAGGCAGTTTTTAAGGTGTTACCCAGGCACAAACTGTGCTGTTCCCATGGGACTCTGATGAGACAAACAACGGTTAGGACTACTGCTTCATCTTGCATGTCATACAAAGTGACTAACATGAGGTTGTGCATGGAGGTTGGCAACCTCATCTTGGAAAACAATTTGCTACAGACACCACCATTGCAATATCTCATGCATGCTTGGTGCAGACTTCCTGCCAAGGGACCAGCTACAGTGGTGGCTCCATGCTCTATATGGAGCGAAAAGGAAAATAATGGTGGTGATGATGATGATGATCCAAGCACCAACATGAATGTTGCATTTTTTTTTTTTTAACAAGTGATGCTCTAAAACAAGCAGTAAATGTTGATATTTATGAAAAATATCTCATATTAATATATATATAAAATTGTTGTAAATTGGCTGAAGAATATTTTGACGTATTGAGTCCTGTCATATGCCTCAAATAAGTTTGTTTTATATGGTGTATAAAGCACAAGAATTGCAGAAATTATGAGGACTGCAAACCATAAATCAGAAGAGTTCAGGACCATCACTTCTGTTAGACAGGGTGATAATCTGTCACCTTATCTTTTCATACTCCTCATGGATGATGTCATCAAAGCATGTAAGGAGAGGACAAGAAGCATCAGTGGGGTACTGAAAGATGAGACAGGTTTGTATTTCAGAGCTGGCATTTGCTGATGATGTTGCTCTGATTTGCTAAATAAAGCACATGAGTAAATCTTTTATTGTTATTGTTGTCCAGAATCGATATCAATGCACTCTGGGCAAACCCATAGGTGCTCAGTCTCCCTCAGCAAATGTCAAAGGGTATGAATGCTAATTGTTTCTGTTGTGTGCTGGTTGTATATAGCCGGATGCATCCTCTCTTACATTCATCCCTGTCAGTCTTATCCCTAATGCCAAACTCCAGCAATCTTAGCCTTGATAATTCATCGATTGCAGTGTCATTCTCAAATAGGCGATCATTAATTACCCCAGAATCTCTCCCTTGTCCATATCCAATGCACCTACTACAGGTGCTCTTGAAGCTAGCCTAAAAGCTATTTCAATGTCGCGTACCCCTGCATGATCAGGACAGTAGATCCACACCAGTTCTTGAAGATTTGAGGCTTCTATGGAGGTTTTCCATTCATGCTGTAGCCATCCATTCTGGATCTACCAAAGCATGGACTGAGAATCTGACACAATAACTGCCCTTGTTAATGAAGTTTCAGACAACCACCTTAAAGCCGCAGTAGCTGCCTCTACCTCCATTCTCATGCTCGAGATTGTTGTCATGTAAGCCCAGCTATGTTCAGCTACGATTCTGCCCTTAACTCTAGCCGAGAAGCCCCATTCTGATTTCTCACCACGGACTACAGACCATTCAGTGTAGACTATGGTATCATCATCCCCGGCATTATCATTTATCAATTTCCAGCTCTGCATTCTCTGCCAAGGCTGATGATGACTTGTTGGTAGGTCATCAAGTTCTCACCTGACTTACTCCACTCTTCCACCTAGAATAAGTTTTCAACTGTGGTCACCTGTCAAAAAGTTGACTCAGCCTGTGCCATCCATAACATCCCCCTCTTTATTCTTGCTCCCTCAATGTCAGGGATGTTCCTCTGTAGGTGGTGCCTTTTGTCTGTGGTTACTCGCATATAGGCTTTTCCCTGAGCCATCACATATCTGGATCTTATCGACAGTAACCCAAGCATGTACAGCATCGTCACAATGGGGTTGTCAATAACAATAACAGATTTACTCATGTGCTTTATTTAGCAATCAGAGCAACATCATCGGCAAATGCCAGCTCTGAAATACAAACCTGTCTCATCTTTCAGTACCCCAATGATGCTTTCTTGTCCTCTTGGGCATAATAGGCAGCTCATGGAAATATACTGTACTCTATTTTGGCACGGCTGACAGACTGGTAAAGGAAAGTGGAAAGCTACCTCAACTTGACTCAAGCATAACTTATGAAGAGGCCAAAAGTTTTATCAGGAGCAGAAACAGGAATAAGTGGGAAGCAGAGCATCCAGGGCACTAAAAACATGATGCATATTATCAGCTCAGCAGAAGTGAACAAGTGGTAATCTTCAGACTTCACACAGGCCACAACAAATTGGGATACCATCTATTCAACAAGCTAATTATAGGAACTACTTGCAAGATCAGAACTCCAAGCACTTCAGTCCAGAAAATTGCCAGGTATACAAGCCCTACTTTCTGAACTGTGCAACCAGCGCAGGGTCGCCATGCAGTGGATACCATCTCATTGTGGAATACCAGGAAACGAGAGAGCAGATGGACTGGCTAATGAAGGTGCTGCAGACTAGCAACCGGATGTACCAGTTACGTACCATCAGAAGAAAAAGATGATCAAATCAATCAGAAAGCCACCAACACCAACACAGGATGACTACCAAGCTATGAACAGATCAGAACAAATTGTCATTCTGCGCCTCAGAACAGGACACAACTGCCTCCGCAGCCACATGTATACAAAATTCAAGATTGGCAATTCAGCCATGTGTACATGTGGACAGGCACCCCAGACTGTGGAGCACGTACTTCAAGATTGCCCCGAAAATGATATATTGAGGCAAACCCACTGGCCTAGAGAAACAACACTGGAAGCAAAACTATACGGACCTCTGTATGAACTACAAAAGACAGTGAAGTTTATACAAGAAACAACATTGCAGATATAGACAATATATTTCAAGCGAACGAAAGAAGAAGAAGAATAGGAACTACTGATGACTGTAACTGGGGCATTAATAAAATGACTGCTGAACATCAGCTTCAGAGGTGCAAAAGAAATAAGGAGCAGAGAACACGCATATGGCCGTCACTAGTACTATTTGGAGAAAGCCTCTACGGAGATACCAACAACCTCAAGCTGACCACTGCTTTCTTTGAACATTATCAAGTCGATATCTGAAAGTGTATAAAGAAGAATAAGAACAAAGAGTAATGTGATGCACAATACTGCTCGTGTGAAAGAAATCGTTAAATGATAACGCTGGTGTGTCAAAGTCTCACAGATTCTTTGGCTTTATGATTATCAGGAATACCTAAATGAATCTTTGCCAGATTCCTGGTATGTTTAGTTTAGACAACACTCACGTGAAAACTGGGGCCCAAACTAAAAATAATCAACCAGTCATATTAAATTTATGTAGTGAGTGCGGTATATGTGTTCTGCAGCAAATGACAGCTTTCGTTTACAGTGGTTATGTGTACAGAAAATGTGACTATTTTTAGCATGAAGAATGCCAATCAGGATATTCGAATCAGAAAGGCTGCTTACTTCTGCTCAAGTAACAGAAAATGGATCGTTTTCAGACAACAATGAACAGAAATTTGATGAAAAGTATCCTGACAGTATTTATGATCCAGTGACGAAGAAAGTCGATCTGATATTGATACCGAGCAGTATTATGGTGATGCTGTGACTGATGCTAGGGCCCTCTATCAGCCTGTACTGGTTCTACCTGCTGGGCTGACTGGCACTGTAAGGCAGATACTGGTGCTAGATTAGTAGCAAGCCTACTGATAATATCCTGAAATTTTATAGGTGTATGTGTAGTTTTCATGGAATCATTGTTTCTGTGACATAAATATGTTGTTATAAATCTTTGCTCAGAAACTCAGACACTGGGGGATGTAACTCTCCAGGGATCACGGCACATACATTCAAATTATGAATTAACAGTTTTTTTTAACCTACCTTCATTATGTCCACATGAGTCATACTGTTCTTTTTCCACTTCTGAGATTTTCAAGGAGGCATTACTCTGTATTTCAATACTAGTGCAGCCGTTGCCACAATTAGTCTGCAATAAATTATTAACAAACTGTTGAATAAAAAATAGAGGAAATATATTCTTCCTTCTTCTTCCTCGTTCGTCCTGAAAAGGACGTTGGTTGTGTTGTGTCGGTTTACAGCAAAGCTGCGATATTTGCACCTTTTGGCCGACACATCCGACTTCAGCACGACATTTTTTGGGACCGAGTTTGCCTTCCCACTTCGATCCCTACTCTCTCAGCCAGACTGCAGTGGTGCAGCCTGTTTCCAGAACCACCACTTGGAGGTAAAGTAGGGTCTTGGTCAGCTCTGGTTGCTGACCCTGACGCAAGCAGTCAAGCTATGAGTCACTGACTGCATCCATCTCTCTAGCTGCGTCTTCGGTCCCGAAATATATTCTAACTCCTTTTAATAATGGTTAGTGCACTGGCTTCCAAGCTCAGTGGTCTATGGTTAAAACCCCAGTTGAGGTGGGATTATTTTAGACCGCAAACGGCTCCGGGTCGACCCTGCCTCATGAATTGGGTACCAGAGCAACTCTGGGAAGGTTAAAGGCGGCCGGCGTGATGCTGACCCCATCACCCTTAGAGGTGACCCTTTTGGTCAAGAAAATATGGGCCTAAAACCATATTCCCAAAATGCCTCAATGTGCATGTAACAGGATCCTTTACCTTTTTTTTTTTAACCTCTTAATAAGTTCCAACATTCAACTTGTTTTTGCTCCTTTATGTCTCAAGCATTACAATGTTGCATCCCTGTTTTATGAATGCTGAGCAAGTTTCATAGCCTCGGTGCCAATACCACAAAACTGATATGCTTCTGACAGAAAAGTTATCTTATCTTCGGTGTGAAATTTTATTGGATACTGAAGCTGAAATTCTTTTACTACCCTTCTGCTCCTTGTAAAACACAGACCTTTGATGAATTCATGCCAAGCCTTCCTGTCCTATGTCCTTTACACATATAATTACACATATGTACAGGAGATACATGGACAAACAGAGACCACATACAGATAGAGGTATTCAGACATTCTCATAGACATCACATAAGGATATATTCTCCAATTTCATTCTCCAAGTGTTTTTTTTTTTTTTGTCTTCCTCTTCTTCTTTTGTCCTGGAGATTCCAGAACAGGGACTGTCTGGTAATGCTATTAACAGTTTTGTTTTTCAATGTGTGTCCTATACAGCATGAGCACGTTTCCTTACCTTGGGTTCCCCTGATATATTTCTGGTTCTTTTCATCAGTTCCATGTTAGTAATCTTGTCATACCATTTCATTGTTTATATTTGTACACAAGTGCTCATATATGAAAGTCCATAACTTCTTGGCTGTTTTTTGTTTTGTTTTGTTTTTCATGTTTCATATAATAAGGCAGTTAAGGGGTTTCTAAATCACATGACACTTCTAAAAAAAAACAATATTTATAGAATATGTGACTCCTATATGCACATATTGGGATTCTTGCCAGTGCTGCAGAGTTTGTGCACTGTGCTGAGGTCCTCCATGTGTGATCTAAAGGAGGAGATCTGAGCACTGATGGAGTTATCCATGTGCATTGAAGACAGTCCTTAAAACCAAACCAAACCAAACTTCTATCCAACAGTCACAACTTCATGCAAGAATAATGGATGAGAGGTCACAGCAATTGTGCCTGAAAATACACAGGAACTATAATGATTATGAAGATAAATGTGGCACATGACAGCCAGACTCCACTGGAAAATAAAGAAGTGGCACCAATATAAACAAGAGTTGAAGGATCAGGCAATGATATCAAAAAAAGAATACAAACAGAAAGATGATCTTTCACTGCACTGAAGAATATCTGAAGATCAAAATAAATAAAGTCCAACACAAAATTAGAATCTTGAACTCCAAATGTCATTGCTTAGAATAGAAAGATTATTGTTATTGTTATACAGAATTGACATCATTACACTCCGGGCAAACCCATAGGTGCTCAGTCTCCATCAGTATATGTTGAAGAGTGTGAATGCTAACTGTTCCTGTAACTCGCTGGTTGTAAACACGACGGATGCATCCTCTCATACATCCATCTCTACTAGCCTTACATTTGATGCCAAATTCCAACAGTCTTAACCTTGATGATTCATCTATTACAGTGTCATTCTCTAACAGGCGATCATTAATTGTTCTCAGTATATCTCCAGTATACCGCTCCACCTATGTCCCAGTCATGACATATGGATGCGAGTCATGGGCAATGACTACAACCCAAGGAGCCGCGCTAGCGTAGTGGTTACAACACCGCTCTGGCGACCGGGTGATTCAGGATCAAACCCGGGCGGCGGCATTTGAGGATTTTTCGTCGACCGGGAATTGAACTGGATTAACTCGAGACCTGGCGAGAACATTTGAAGGAGTGTCGTCGACCAGGGATTGGCGGCTCCTGAGCCGACCCAGCTCTAATGGGTACCTCTGAAATCGGCGAGTATCTGCCTGAATGGCGAGGGACACCTGTCTCTGTACAAAAAAGGGATACTCACGTAAAATCAATGTCAGGTTAGACATTAACAATAACCTGAGATTTCGCCTCGAGTATTAGTGGGCGTACGAAAAAAAAAAAAAACACTACAACCCATAAAAGCCAGATCCAAACCTCAGAAATGAGGTATCTGAGGAAGGTGGTTGAAGTAACAAGAAGAGACATGGTACGCAACCAGACGATACGTCAAGGCCTTAAATCCTACCCCCTGCAGACTCAAGTAGAACAGTCCCAATTAAGATGGTTTGGCCATGTCTGCAGAATGGGAGAAGATCGGATACCACGACAAGCATGGGAAACAAGGATCCAGACCCCGAGGACGACCCAGAGTCCGCTGGGAGGACAACATTAGACAATCTTTGAAGGACCGAGGACTAGAATGAAACCAGGCAGGACGAAGACAGCCGATAGGATAGTCTGGCGCTCTCTTCCAAACCTCTACACCTCACGGTAGAAGGGGAACGACTAAGTAAGTAAGTATATCTCCCTTATCCATTTCTAAAGTCCCCACTATGGGTGCTCTTGATGCTAGTCTGTCAGCTCTTTCATTACCACATACCCCAGCGTGACCAGGTCAGTATACCCACTCCAGCTCTTGTAGACTGGAAGCTTCTATGAATGTTTTCCATTCATGCCGCAACCAACCACTTTGAACCTTCCGAAGCATGGACTGAGAGTCTGACACAATGATGGCCTTTGTTAATGAAATTTCAGTTATCCACCTTAAGGCTGCAGTAACAGCCTCGACCTCTATTCTCATGCTAGAAGTTGTTATCTTGTAAGCCCCGCTACGTTCGGCGACGATTCTGCCCTGCACCCGAGCAGAGAAGCCCCAACTGTATATACAACGGCATCATCATCCCTGGAATGATCATGTATCAGTTGATTAATTTCTAATTCTGCTTTTCCATTCCCCCAATTTCTACACTCTCTGCCAAGGCTGATGATGACCTGCTGGTAGTTAATCCAGTTCTCATCTGACATACTCCACTCTTCCCCCTTGAATATATTGTCGACTGTGGCCACCTGTTTGATTGTTGTCTCTGCCTGTGCCATCCATGACATTCCTCTCTTTATTCTTGCTCCCTTAATGTCAGCTATGTTACCATGCAGAGGGTGCCATTTGTCTGTGGATACTCGCATATAGGATTTTGCTTGGGCCATCGCATATCTGGAGTTAATCGACAGTACTCCAAGCATATACCTCATTGTCACAATGGGGGTATCTCGCGTACAGCCCAAGACTATAATAATCAAAGTAACCATGGAGACATATATACAATCGACCCCATCAGGATAAGCGAGAAACAGTTGCAGTAGCAATTGACCTAGAGGATGCTTATAACAGTGTGAACTTTGCAACATTAATAAACTGTGTAATGGCTTGTGGTGTTAACCCTTGACTTACTAGATGGATAGCAGCTGCCTTAACTGAGAGGTCAGTGGCATTTCGCTTGGGAACATGGACATCAGATCCAATGCTCATTTGCCCGGGACTACCCCAGGGTTCTCTACTATCACCGGTGCTGTTTAATATCTATATAGCAAAAGTTGCCACCATTCAACCAACTGGGTTGGGACGAACACTGACATTTGCTGATGATATACTCATTTACAGAACTGGCTCTGACCGACAAGAAATGGTCAATAGCATACAAGGGACACTACAGGGGTTGTCTAAATGGTGCAAGGAAACTGGCTCCAAAGTCAATCCCAACAAGGCCTGCGTGATGTGGTGCTCCTTGAACAACTCCATTGTGAAAGCAGACCTCCCAGATATTACTCTCAATGGACTGAGGATTTTTTTTTTTTTTTTTTTTTTTTTGCGTTCGCCCGCTAATACTCGAGGCGAAATCTCAGGTTATTATTTTATGTCTAACCTGACATTGATTTTACGTGAGTATCCCTTTATTTCTTGTACAGAGACAGGTGTCCCTCGCCATTCAGGCAAATACTCGCCGATTTCGGAGGTACCCATTGCAGCTGGGTCGGCTCAGGAGCCGCCAGTCCCTGGTCGACGACACTGACTGAGGATTGAAAGGCAAGAAAAGCTGAAATACCTCGGAGTTACATTTGATCGTAGGCTCTCGTATAAGTACCATGTTGAGCAAATCACACAGAAATGCAGGAGAGGTCTAGCGGCCCTGAAAATAATGGCCGTGGCACATCTGGAGCAGAGATTACTATTTCTTCTTCATCAACAGCTAGTCACCCTAAAATGATAGAAAACATTCCTGGAATTGAAAGTAAAAAGAGCCAAACTGCAACAGATAGAAAATCCATAGCGACAAAATACATAGAGAAACATTATCCACGCAACACCTGGACCCATGCATACACAGATGGATCAGCAACAAATGCAACAGAAAATGGAGGTGGGGGTGTCTTTCTGACCTTAAGCACTGGTGCAGAAAAAAGGCTGTCAGTGGCAACAGGACGATTCTCCAGCAACTTTAGAGCAGAGGCAGAGGCCTTGAAAACTGCAGCAGAGGTTATATTGACAGAAGAAACAGCAGAGAGACAAGTTGCTTTCTTTACTGATGCACAGTCAGTAATTGCAACGTTGAAAAGCCAAAATAATACAGACCTGGATGATCTCAGAGTAGTGCTCCACAAACTTTGTCAACGATTCAAAAGTGTTGTAATCCAATGGATCCCATCTCATTGTAATATCGCCGGCAATGAAGAGGCTGACAGAATGGCAAAAGAAGGTTCACATCTACCTCAGCCAGATGCACGCATAACTTTTGATGAGGAAAAGAGTTTTATCAGAATCAGTTACAGAAACAAATGGAATGTAGAACATCCAGGGCACACACAGAATGATGCTTACTACCAGCTCCACAGAAGAGAACAAGTGGTAATCTTCAGACGCCGCACTGGCCACAACAGATTGAGATACCATCTATTCAACAAGCTAAAGATAGGAACTACCGATCAGTGTAACTGTGGCACTGATAAAATGACTGCTGAACATCTGCTTCAAAGTTGCCCCTTATATGTGGTACAGAGAAAGTGCATATGGCCGACGCCAGCTCCTTTCGTGGAAAAGCTTTACGGGGATTCAAATAGCCTCAAACTGACTACTGCTTTCTTTGAGAACATTCAAGCGGACGTCTGAGAGTGTACGAAGAAGAAGAAGATAGATAGGCTACAGGAAACCAAAAAAAAAAAAAAGAAAAATATAGATAAGAGAAATGAAAAAGATGATGTTGATATTTACTGTTGTGTATAGTGTATGTTGCTCAACGTAATGAGACGTGGCTGGCTGTCAAACATCCTCACATTATGAAGCATAATCATAAAAGCCTGAAGACACTGGATGCAAACTGGACACTTTATTCAACCATGTTGTTAGGAGCAGAAAAACAGGAAGAGGAAGTCAGCATAAGGGCAAGTAACTCTAGTAGGAAACAAAGTAACCATGGAAACATATATACAAACGACCCCATCAAAAGATGAGAAAGACATGGAAAAGATTTGGAACTGATGGCACAAGACAGGAGGACTTGTCATGAGCTTATTGAAGGTCAATTCTCCTTGGGGGAACTGAAGGGCAATAATGAGGATGTAATGGTGATATAAAAGATTCGTTTTTTACAAGATGAGGTTACCAGCCCATGCAAGTATAAAGAGATAATTGAAAGTTTATGTGCAAACATATAAAGAGATGAGATAATTGAAAGTTTATGTGCAAACATATTAAAGAGATAATTGAAAGTTTATGTGCAAACATATAAAGAAATAATTGAAAGTTTATGTGCAAACATATAAAGAGATAATTGAAAGTTTATGTGCAAACATATAAAGAGATAATTGAAAGTTTATGTGCAAACGTATAAAGAGATAATTGAAAGTTTATGTGCAAACATATAAAGAGATAATTGAAAGTTTATGTGCAAACATTCATAAATTGTTTAGTTATATTTTTCATTAAGCTCACCACATATTCATGCTCCTCTTTTAATCTTACAGACCTGTTCATCTCTTCAAGGTCAGGATGAGACACCTTGTGTAAACAAGTAAGGAAAGGAAAATATAAAGTAGTACTTTTGCAATAAATAATGAATAAATGTGTGCACTCAGGCATGCAAGTTTGCAGAGCGGCAACATGGCCTTCTCCAACCCAGTTGAGGGAGAAACTGTGTAGTGATGAGAGAAGCCTGAGACAGTCAGCTTTATTTGAGAGATAGATGTGGTTATATGAGCGAATGAAGAAGAAGACTATAACTAGGCTGACAAATTTTAATGAAATTGTAAATCGGTTCTCATCAGTTCTCTAAAACAATTAGTCTCTAAAAGTGACTGAGCTGAAAAATTCTGACACCACCTGTTAGCTCAATTAAAATTTCAAGAACTATCTGTACTTTCCAATCCATCCTAAGATGATAAAGTAGCATCCCGTTGACTTTAACCTTAGACACGGGACACAGAAAACGTTTTTGGGACAATCACTCCAAATCTTCTTCTTCTTCCTCGTTCGTCGTGAAAAGGATGTTGGTTCCAACTTCAGCACGTTTTTCGTGTTTGCCTTCCCTCTTCGATCCCTACTCTCACCGGCAATGCTGTTTCGACCACCACGTGGAGGTGGAGTAGGGTCTGGTCAAAAAAAAATAATGCCTGTATTAAATGATGGGCATAAAACAAATATACATTAAGGAAACCTTTTGACAGCATTACAAGGCAGTCCTTAATCTGGAATCCTCAAGGCAAGAGAGGCAGAGGGAGATCAAACAACACACAGAGAAGAGAATTGGAGAAAGACTTGAAAGGGGTGAAGAAGACATGAAAAGACCTTGAGCTAATGGCACAGAACAGGAAGACTTGGCATAAATTTGTTAAATGCCTATGCTCCGTTGGAAGCTGAAAGATGATGATGTAATAAATATCTGAAACATTCTGTTAGCTCAATTCTCTTTGACTAGATCAACTTTTAAGTGTTTACTAATAATTTACAACCTTGTATAGTTCCAATGGTTTGGCCATGTCTGCAGAATGGGAGAAGATTGGCTACCACGACAAGCATGGGAAACTAAGAGCCAGGGATCCAGACCTCCAGGATGACCCAGAGTCCGCTGGGAGGACAACATTAGACAATCTTTGAAGGACCGAGGACTAGAATGGAACCAGGCCAGGAGGAAGACAGCCAATAGGATAGTCTGGCGCTCTCTCTTCCAAACCTCTACACCTCACGGTAGAAGGGGAACGACTAAGTAAGTTAGTGTAGTTCCAGGGGGGTCTCTGAGGAGACAAAGAAAGAATTAGTCTACTGCTCTCATATGTCTTATGATGTGACAAATATTATGAAGCTGCGGATGAGCTTGGCAACCTCATCATATAAAATAGACATCCACAAACATCACCATGAAAGAGCATGTTAATGCTTTAATGCAGGCTTTTTATTAGGAAGCCACCTACATTGATGACTCTACACTCAAAATGAAGTGAGCAGGGAGGATTTGTGATATTGGTCAAAAATTTAAAGAAAAATGAACTTACTTCATATTTTGGTTTAACTTCCTGTTTTATAGTTTCATCTACACATGGGATCATTATTTTCATATTTCGTGCAGCCTGAAATAAAAATAAATAAATAAAGATTATTACTAAAGTCGGTACAATTTTACTGGAGTAATGCTTTTAACATCTCCTAAAGTAAAACCCATCATCATCAATATTGAAAGTTTCAGTACTGTGGCCGGGTAGGGTAGTTGGAGGTTGCTGTTTGTTTGCAGAGAGTGTTAGGTTTAGATACTAGCTTGCCTGCTAGAGTTGGAAATTGCTCTCTCACAGTCTTACAGGAATTAACCAGGTTCGGGGATAATCCTCTATGATGTTTTATGTTAGAGCAGATGGGTTTTATTTATGTTGCACCTGTAGCGATTAGCTTTTATTTGATACATTAATTAATTTGTATGATAGCCAACTGCAGGTAAATGATTCTTCAACGGCATTTGGTTTTACAGCAACTACTTTTAATAGTCTGTACTTGCAAAACTGAACGTGGTCAATTACAACAATATCTATGATACATGCATATGTACAGCAGTTAGCAATTTGTGTAAAAACATCTGGTACCTTTTCATTTATGCAAAGTCCTCATTTTATTTATGAGACTGTCTCCTTGTTTCTACTGTTCTCTTACGTTGAGCATTTAGATTCTGTCCTCACAAATATACTGGCAACTCTTCAGTATTATTTTTCTTGCAAAAGCTTCCTTTTATATTGATGTGGAAATCCTTAGGTTTACTGTTCTCCAATTTATAGAGCATTTCCTCCCACAAGGTTTTAGGTTTTCATTTTTTTCATTTTAATGTTCGAACCTATTTCTGCCGTAGACTTAGCCGTGTGATCTATTAACCAAGTGAAATCGTCTTATGGTTAATATACTTACAATGTTCTGAAAAACACTATATCACACCACATCCTCGAATGCACAATGGATGAAAGAGTTAAAAGTTGATCTCTTCAACTAAATATTCACAGCGCTAGACAAAAACACGTCTGCTAGGATTCACTTTTCTTTTCTAACTGAGATGGCGTCTGTTCTACATTCCTGCCGGCAGAACAGTAGTGAGCCTTACGATTGGTTGGGGATCACATGACTAATGCTTCGCGTTATCGAAGCGAAGCCAGCCTAGTTAAAGATCTGTGTCAAGATTTTTTAAAATATCTTCTGTTTCTCATAAGAATTTATTTTATGTTAATCTGTGCCTCTTTCTGTTACTGGTATAGTCTATTTCTGAAGAAAACCACAGTATACGCGGCTACATACAGATTCTGGGGCCCTGCAAATGTATCCTGTAGGGAGACATTTGAGTACTATCAAATCTTAAAAAATTTATCCCAAAAATTTCTTAAGTTCAAAAAAATGTTCAGAAAAATTTAAAGTTCAAAAAAATTTTCTAAGTCCAAAATAATTCGGAAAAATTTAAACTAATTCCTAAACCTGGGTTCCTATATCTATATGAGATCAACTTCTATATAAAAACCTAGGGATGGACATCAACTTCAAAAAATTTTTAACTATCCAGCATTTTACAACATTTTTCATCCAATTTTCAAATTGGCAACACTGACCATTAAAATCATCCAAAACATTTATAAGGTCATCACTCAAAAAATGTGACAAGTGGCAACACTGGGAAATATGAGCAATACTTAATCATAACTAAATGCATGTTGACAACAGTTTATTAGTCATAGTGGGGGGCAGGGTGTAATATCATTTCTGTTCCTGTCATTGGTTTCATATCCCAAGGCTTCAAGTACTTTAAAAATGTTGAAGTTATTTTCTTCCTGATGTTCTATAATCATGGGTGTAATTTATTTACTCTTTTAATTCCAAGTATTTTACAGTTTATTCATAGAGATTTTGAAGGTATCCACATCCTTATTGTCATGTTGATCTTTTCTCCATAAAACAGTTTATCCTTCTTTGGTTATCCATCATGTTTTCTTTTCTAATAAATGATCTGGTTGGTCATTGTTATATAAAAAAACATTGGTAGTCATATGGGTGAAAATTTCTAAATTATAATGTAACCATTTACATGTTTACCTGCAATCACATTGTTCACAATAAAAGCATTAAAACCTCATAGCTTATTCTTATTTTTTTGTGTCTGAATGTTTCCTATATTTGATATTTTCCAAATGGTAAGTATATGAATTCGTTCCAAGTCCATCACTGTAGAGAATGTTCTCTATTACATTTTCTCAAAATATGTGATGTTTGTATCCAATATCCACCCAGGTAATAGGTCTGGTAATGATCCTGTCCATTTATGATTCAGCGACAATCTTTCTTTTTCTTTCCTGTTTTCCGTCAACACGTTATTTTCATATGTGAGCCATAGATTAAAATTATTATTTATTATTACTAGTCTTTTGCAAACATCAACTTTGCACTAACTTTGTTGCAATATTCATACATCAACTTATTCATTAACAGAATACAACATGTCATTTTAATATTCCTATTTTTCTTCTTTTCTCAAGACAAGGTTCCTGGCAGTCTGGCGACTATGTATCCTTACTAATCTCTGGTTCCATGTAACATTTTCCTTCTTTTGTTCTTTTTAGTTCAATGTATCATTTTATGTCTTTCCACAATTCCATGCTATGTGGATCCTGTCTAGTTCTCTTGTTATAACCAGAAATATATCCTTAGTGAACCTTATGAGCTGTCAATATTTTACAACAACACATCATACAATCAATCATATATATCAACTCGAATGTCTCAATTCTGTAACAGTATAGATAAAACATATTATACATAATATTTTCATGTTCAACACCAGTTCTGCCTTCGCAGGTCGAAGGTTTTTCAGAACTCTATGGTGTTTATAACATCTGCTGCTACAGCCAGATGATCAATTTATTTTCATAGTAATTTTAGTTACTTATTATTATGGGGCATGAGGGTACATTTAT
This sequence comes from Oreohelix idahoensis, assembly GCA_024509875.1. NCBI lineage: Eukaryota > Metazoa > Mollusca > Gastropoda > Stylommatophora > Oreohelicidae > Oreohelix > Oreohelix idahoensis. The sequence goes on along the minus strand of JAMPIV010012846.1, from coordinate 192,319 downwards.
TCCAATGGTAATCCGTGATTCAGCAATATGGATGTCCAATCTGGGTCATCATCATCATCATGTGACGTATTCTTTCCAGAACGTTGTCTCCATTACAGCTGCTCTGAACGCATCACGATTCTGGGCAAGTCGACCTGCATCAGCCAAAGACAAGTTCAGACTCTCTGTGATGTCCTGGGTCCACCGTCATCTAGGTCGACCCCTTCCCAATCTGGGTACTCTTTTATAATATTATATCCATCTATTGTATATGGATCTATGACACGTCAATCCATGGGGGTTACATTGTTCTTGGTCCATATATCATAAGGGTGATCCAAGCTCAGTATTGTCACAATGTCTCAATCATTTTTCAATCCTCTGATTTGTTGTATTATTTAATTTAAAATACCATAAGCATTATAATATAACCAGTAGCAAGCAATATTCATGTGCATTCATCTTATTATAATCAGGTTCACAATATAAGGCAAGTGGAAAAATATCAAGAATTTTCTTTTCTCCCAAAATATGGAGATATTAATATTTTATTCTATTATTATTATTGTCTTTAACCTCTGCGGTTTTATGGGATATGTATACTCCATTTGCATATCCTTTGTCCATGGGTGATCCAAATCTCATATAGTTCCATTATTTTCTGGGTGCATCAGTGTTCAATCTTTTTTTTTCTCATTTAATCTCCATTGTGTCCTTGACACTTTTTTTGTTCCATAGGATTATCATATTTCATTTGTGTCTCCTGTCCAATAATGATCCATATATATATGGTTCTCATATGCAGCAATGATATTCCTCCGATTTGTTCTATGTTCATAGAACCCAGAAAATTTCAATTATTTTCTCTGTTATTTCCTAACAGCCTCAAATTATTCATTTCATTATTCTAATGTGAGCATAAGTGCATAAACCGCACAGCAAAACATTAGTTGTGTCAACATAAAATTTCACCATAATATAAAATGGCATCTTCATCATCGCTAAACAGTTGCTTCATTCTTAAATAGGACATCAGTGGTATCCTCTGGTAATGGGGTATTCAATGTGGGGTCAGCATATACAAATGCTATAGAGGGGTATTTCATTTGCTAAGTCAGCATGTGCAAATGTCATTTCTTTAACATGGGGCAAAGGCATCATCAACAAATAGTTGCAATTTGTTCAATCTGGGGTCAGCATATACAAATGCTCTCAAAGGATTTTTCATTTGCAAAAATCAGCATGCACAAATGTCATTGGGGTACTTGTCATAGGCAGTATCAACAAAATACTGCTGGAGTATCAGAGATCATGCTGGTGGGGGTATGACTGGTAATGGGCAGTAGGAGTAAAAACTAATTGCTCACTCTAATATGGTGATTTATTTTCTCTTTTTTCTTTTCTTTTATGTCGGCTGCTAACACCAGAGCAGTCAATGTTTTACAATATTGGTTTATCATCATATCATCAAAATGTGTGAGGGTGGCATATAACCAGATAACACATTTTATAACAACATTCAAAATGTGTTCTTTTTTTTTTTTTTTTTTTTTTTCTTTTCATTTTTTCTTTTCAAGTTCATTTCTCTTTTCATTTTCATTTATGTCTCTTCTCTTTTCATTGCATTTTCTGTTTGATTTCTTTTCTGGATTGCATTTTTTTCTTCTCTTTCTTATTTTTTTTCAATATGTCAAAATTTCAATTCTTTTCTGACAATGTATCACAATTTCAAGAGAATGATAATAAACCATTCTCTAAACACTAGAGATACTACCAATTCTAAACAATAGGGCTGCAAGCAATAGACAAGGTCAGAAAATAACTAACATAGTGGTGACTGCTGTCAATAAGGGATAAGGAGATGATACTGTAAGTTCTTGATAGATAGGTAGAAATTTAAGATCTCCTGATTACAACATTATTGTAATTCGAAAGGATGGAAGATGATTTGGATAGAAAAACTCATGTTTAGAATGTCATCTCAAAATAGTGGAAAGAAAAAATCTTACAATAGTGAATTAAAAGTTGGATATACAATTTCTTATGCGAAGTAAACAAATTTTTTGTGAACGTGCTAAAATAAATAAATCCTGTGGAGAAAATAGGATAGCATGCAATAATAATTACAGATGTCATAGTGGTGTCAGTGTGATGGATCTAAGTGAATATATGTTATGGATGAGGTAAGATAATTGGGAACAAAGATATTAGTATCAGGTAAGAAGAAAATTTTTCGTGCAAGGGTTGCCTGCATGAAGATGCACTAAGATGCACGGAAAATGAATCACCGGGGTCTGGAACTGTAAGGACAAGAAGTTTAGTGAATGAATCGTGGATTATGATCAGTTACAAAAGTATAGATCAATGTTACAGCAGAATCAGTGGGACATATGTGTTATAGGTAAGGTAATATTTCTAAATATCAAAAACTGTCTGACTAATGAGGGTGTCTGTAAACAAAGAACATTGTATCTTTTGTGTTATCTTTATTTCACAAGACCATAAAATGTTTAACTAGAATCCTCTGTGGGCTGTTCTTGAGTGTTCGCTGGTCATCAGAAGCTTATTTCCGGGGAACAACTTTCTGGCATTAAGTCATCTATAACTGTCAATCTGATTATAGTCTGAAAATAGAGTACATTTAAAAACGTTAGTACATTGTTAAAAAGTAAGTGCACATTTGCGTAGACCGTACATGGGATGGCATGTACATGAAGATACGAGGGCGTGTTTTTCAGAAAAGTTTCAGTACCAGGGAGTTATAACTGTATTTCTCATAGTCTCTGCCCGCTTGTTGATTTGTTTCTCCAATTCCAGCAGTGCCATAAGTAGGGTCGAACTGGAATCATTGTTGACTGGGTTTGCAGCGGGTACAGCACTGGAGATAGCGTTGTTGATAGGGTTGACAGTGGGTACAGTACTGGAGATGGTGTGGTTGATGTCGAGAGGTTGATGGGCAACTGAAGAAAACGTCAATGGTTGTACTGTAGCTGGAGGTGACATGACATTGACTGATTGTTGGGGCGCGGAGGAAATCAGTGATGATGGCAATGTAGCCTGGGAATGTGTGGCTGGAGGTGACATGACTGGCGGTTGTGGCAGTTCTACAAATGTGGCCACAGGAGGCGATTCGTGAGGCTCAGGAAAAAACGATTCAACTGTGGTGTGAACCTGTACTGGTGGGATGCTGAATATTGACTCGATACCACTATCTGAGTCTGATACACAGGACATTGTGTCGTCATCATGTACATTGGAGTTTGGTACTAATAATGTGCTATCTGCATCACTAGTACTGGCTGTGTCTGGTAAATCAATGTCTGTTTCTTGTTCGTATATTTCCACCATTTCTCTGTCATTTTGTTCGGTGGGGTCTGACAAAGCTGTGCCGGGGCTGACACTGTCTTCTCTCATGTCTTGTTCCGTTTCGTCTTCATAAGGATTTGTGTTATATGGTTCCACAAACTGCTTGGGTATAGTTTCTTCAGGATCTGATTGTTCTGAACGACCAATCTTGTTCTTGTGGTATAGCAGTGTTTGGTTGTCACTAGTGTTCCAACTGGAGCTGCCTGAACTGGGGGTGTGATAGGTATCAGCTGACGATTTATCACTGCGGGAGTAAGTTTGAGTGTGAATATAAGTTGCTTTGTTGTTGTCATCGTGTGACGTCTGTGGCATGATTTCTTCATTTCTAATGCTGGCATTGAGGGGGGAAGTTTGTGTGGAACAATCAACTTGTTTCTGGCGACGTGGAGTAACCTTTTGTGTTTCTTTCTGTTTGGGTTGGCTGTTATAACTGTGGGTGCGATGTGTGTTACCCATACGAATAAAGTTTATCTCATGGCACATGCGGTCTTTCTTTGCTTGATTTGTGTGACTTATATGTGTCCAATTTTCATCTGCTGTGGTTATGCGACACCCTCGTCCGTTTTCTAGTACTACACTATTGAACTCCCAAATTTGTCTGGCTTTAACTGCATTGATAAAATTTCGTACTGCCATTCTACTTGTTCTTTTGTTCAATGTGTCCCAGTGTTTCTTGACTGGTGTCGTATGCCTGGATGTCGATTCATAAAACGGGAACGATGATTGTTTACGCAGTTTGCTCTCTGTGTCTTTGTAGCGATAGTGTGGTGGTTTTCTCGATGGTGTACAGAAGTGGTTGTTACTGGGATTTTAACCGTACATGATCTGGGTTGGATACCTTTGGCTCTGCCATGGGTCACGTGGGTATTGTGGCAGATTTCTCACAGTGTTCATAGTGTAACGTTTCGCATCCGCGTTTGTTACTGTAGATTTCGTTGTACCATAAGGACGTTGATATCCGCCTGGGCAGAAACAATTTTTATTTTCAACAGAGGGACGCATCCTTGGGGTGTATTGTTGTGGATAACCTCTCTTCAACAATATTTTCTCCGACATGTCAGAAACGTGGGGGTAATGAGGGGCGCAGCTTGGGTATGACTGTAGGGAGAGGAATGGAGAGATACGCCTCTGACAATATTTCCGTTGTCTCTGATAAGGAACAGTGTAACTTTTTGCGTCCGCATATGATACTTTGTACTCCGTGGTGTAGAAATCGTCAGTAGACCTGTCCATTTTCCTTACGGGTAAAAGATCGTTGTACATTTTCCTGGCGATGGCTTTTAGTGGTTTAATATTCCTTCGATTGCTTATTTGCTCCTTTGCTCTTTTATAGAGGACTGGCACGGGCACCAATTATGAGTCATGTGTGAATGCAACAAGGTCTTGGATAATGCAACAATTTACAGCAGTTATAAATGTGTGTACAAATGCAACAAGGTATCTGGTGTCCTTTTATGTAATGCAAATTCTGTCCTTTTGCAACAGTCTTCATCCTGGTCACGGCACCAAATAAGATGGATGTGTGGTCGGGTAGGGTAGTTGGAGGTTGTTGTTTGTTTGCAGAGAGTGTTAGGTTTAGATACTAGCTTGCCTGCTAGAGTTGGAAATTGCTCTCTCACAGTCTTACAGGAATTAACCAGGTTCGGGGATAATCCTCTATGATGTTTTATGTTAGAGCAGATGGGTTTTATTTATGTTGCACCTGTAGCGATTAGCTTTTATTTGATACATTAATTAATTTGTATGATAGCCAACTGCAGGTAAATGATTCTTCAACGGCACTGGGTTTTACAGCAACAACTTTTAATAGTCTGTACTTGCAAAACTGAACGTGGTCAATTACAACAATGTCTATGATACATGCATATGTACAGCAGTTAGCAATTTGTGTAAAAACATCTGGTACCTTTTCATTTATGCAAAGTTCCTATTGCACCTTTTCTAAAGTCCTCATTTTATTTATGAGACTGTCTCCTTGTTTCTACTGTTCTCTTACGTTGAGCATTTAGATTCTGTCCTCACAAATATACTGGCAACTCTTCAGTATTATTTTTCTTGCAAAAGCTTCCTTTTATATTGATGTGGAAATCCTTAGGTTTACTGTTCTCCAATTTATAGAGCATTTCCTCCCACAAGGTTTTAGGTTTTCATTTTTTTCATTTTAATGTTCGAACCTATTTCTGCCGTAGACTTAGCCGTGTGATCTATTAACCAAGTGAAATCGTCTTATGGTTAATATACTTACAATGTTCTGAAAAACACTATATCACACCACATCCTCGAATGCACAATGGATGAAAGAGTTAAAAGTTGATCTCTTCAACTAAATATTCACAGCGCTAGACAAAAACACGTCTGCTAGGATTCACTTTCCTTTTCTAACTGAGATGGCGTCTGTTCTACAGTCCTGCCGGCAGAACAGTAGTGAGCCTTACGATTGGTTGGGGATCACATGACTAATGCTTCGCGTTATCGAAGCGAAGCCGGCCTAGTTAAAAATCTGTGTCAAGATTTTTTAAAATATCTTCTGTTTCTCATAAGAATTTATTTTATGTTAATCTGTGCCGCTTTCTGTTACTGGTATAATCTATTTCTGAAGAAAACCACAGTATACGCGGCTACAGTACTGAAAGGAGACATATTCATAATTTATTTACTTTTAAATGCAAAAATACAACATTAAGGAAGATTGTAAATGCCAGTTAACAGACAGTTGTTATGCATATGTCTAGGACCATAATACTTTAGGACAAAAAACTCCCTTGTGATGAATGCCAAGAATTATATATCACTTAAAATACTTTTTTCACTGAAATTCGAGAAATATAAGCAATCCTAGTTGATAAGATTACTTCAACAAATTTATTGGACAGCAGAAGGAAGGAAGGATCAACTCATCAAAGGCTGACAGCTTCCACTGCAGAGATAACCAGAGTCCACCAAAAGTGATGAGCATGGTAGACATTTTGTCTTACTAGAATAATCCTGGAATATTAGCCTGATGCACCGTACATAATGTAGAATTGAAGTATTAATGTGAAGGCCCAGAGCACATCTGTTAGCTAGTAGGGAACACAATATTCAATACTACATTCTGGAGAAGCAAAAGATACCCAGAGCTTATAGGCAGTAAGGAAGGAGCACTCTATTCAATGAATGGCTAAATTAAATAATTTTCTTTACTTGACTTGTCCATATTGCTTCTTAAATTTTTGCGGCAGCTACAGAGTTACAATTCTTTGCTCCCCCTTTTGAGCCCTGGTGTCACAACAGTTAATAGCATTAAAAAGCGGTAACTGGTCCGGAATTTCCTGAGTAAAAGGAACAGAGAGATAAAAAAATACACACACATGGAGAAGAGAACAGGAGACACACCTTGAACAGATGGCTCAGCACATGAAGGCTTGGCATGTGTTTGCTGAAGACCTATGTTCGACAAGGTGCTGAAAGGTAATGATGGTGATGACATTGTCTGGAGAAGGTTAAGAGACTCAGGGCATGTGTGCCACAAGGAGGGAATATTACATTCGAAGACAGATATACTGCTGCATTCCTTATCATCGTGCCAGATTATAATGACTGAGCTGACAGTGCCGTTTGAATCCAGATTGGATGAGCAACACTCGTTCAAAGTGGCGAAGTATAATGATCTGGTCACGGACTTGAGGCACAACGGGTTCACTGCAAGGGTCATGGCTGTTGAGGTAGGTGCAAGAGGTCTAGTGGCTGCCTCAATGTACTAAAACTGTTGGGTTTGAAAGGACAGTCAAGATCAAGGGTACTTAAGAGACTCAGTGAAACTGCGGAAAGGGCATCTTGCTGGCTGTGGAACAACCGCAACGGGCTATGGAATTCAGGACAGTAATTTATTTTCAACATAAGGGTTACTTTCATGTCTTCATAGATAGATACTTTGAGAATAATAGTTGAACAAAGTCTGGAATGGAATTCACCACTATACATTGGATTTGTGGACTACAAAAAGGCATTTGACAGTGTAGACAGAGAATCACTTTTGAAATTGATGAGGCATTAATGAGTTCCCCTGAAGATCATTAATTTAATAAAGAAAACATATGAAGACATGACGTGCAGAGTTCTTCATGAAGGACAGCTTACAGAACCATTTGGGATAAGAACAGGAGTGCGACAGGGATGCCTCTTGTCTCCATTTCTTTTCTTGCTGGCAATAGATTGGGTTATGAGATCATCGACAACACACAACAGAAATGGAATCCAGTGGACTCTGACTAAGCAGTTGGATGATCTGGATTTTGCTGATGATTTGGCTCTCCTGTCCCATAACCGTAATCAGATGCAGGACAAATTGAAAACACTCGATGAGAGGTCACAGCAATTGGGTCTGAAAATACACAGGGAAAAGACAAAAATAATGCGAATAAATGCAGGTAACGAAAACAGGGTTGAACTTGAAGAAACGCCAATACAAGATGTAGAATCATACACATATCTTGGCAGTAATATAGATAAAGTTGGAGGGACAGACAGCGATATCAAAATAAGAATACAAAAAGCAAGAGGAGCTTTCATTGCATTGGGAAATATATGGAGATCAAGAGAAATAGGATCCAACACGAAAATAAGAATCTTCAACTCAAATGTGAAGTCAGTCCTATTGTATGGCTCGGAGACATGGAGAACAACAAAGACAACAACCAAAAAGCTACAGACTTTCATAAATGGGTGCTTGCGTAGAATAGAGGGATTAAAATGGTATGACAAGGTTACCAATGTGGAACTGATGACAAGAACTGGACAAGTGCCAGTGGAACAAGAGATGAGAAGAAGACGATGGCGATGGATAGGACACACACTGAGGAAACCTGTTGATAGCATTACAAGGCAGTCCTTGTTCTGGAACCCCCAGGGCAAGAGAGGCAGAGGAAGACCAAGAAGTACATGGAGAAGAGAGTTGGAAACAGAGGTGAAAATGATGAGGAGAAAATGGAAAGAACTTGAGATGATGGCATGTGACAGGAGGACTTGGCATGTGTTTGTTGAAGGCCTATGCTCCTTTGGGAGTGGAGGGTTATGAATGAATGAAGGGTTACTTTCACAATTTCCTCCAGCTGGCAGAAAAACAGGAGTGAAGCTGAAAGCTGCAACCAAGGTGTAATTAATCTTCTGCACAAGACAACAGGAGGCTGACACTTGGGAGTCATGACCCAACTGACCCCCCCCCCTCCCGAGTGTAAAGGAGATTAAGGGGCTGAAACACTTGATCGACAGGGGGGCCTCAACTGATGATCAGACATCCTTCTTGTATTGCTATTACAGAGTTTCCTATCATCTTCAATATTGCATTATATGGAATAGGAAGAGAGGCCCAGAACATACGTTCTGAAAGGAGGAGAACATAAATAAGCACTTCATGAGCAAACCTGAATTAAATGTTTACATATGTATTTTGCTCAGCTCACCTCATATTCTTGCTCCTCTGATGATCTTCTTACAGTCATGTTCAACTCTTCAAGCCCGGGATGTGACACCTAGTGTATGTCATTAAAGAAATGAGAATATAAAGAAGCAGTTACACAATAAATAGTAAAAAACACTCTTACACACTAATACAAACTAGTTTTCAGTTTGTTTTGCTTTTAGTTAGATACTAGTTTTAAGTACCCGGCTTTGCCCGGGTTTTCTAATAATGGTTTATTGAAACTTAGAGCCTCATGGTTTCTGAAAATGTAAAAATCAGACTACGATATGTTAATTAATTCATACTGCTTATCATTTTAATTCATATAAGTTACAATTCATATAATTTCTCCCACTGTTTCACTCTTACTTACTGCTATTGGCTACATTTATTATTGTAGCATGGTTATTATTACAGTGCTCCTTAACAGCTGTTGAAAATGTTAGAAAATTTTGTTTTGTAACTCTTTAAATGACAGTATCACTTTGCAAAAATCCAATGGAAATTAAATCAGATTGGTTGTAGGATCCACAGGCAAATATTATTTTCCACCCAGCCAGACAGATCAAGAGGAGTCCACTATTTCTGATCAGGTTCGGGACAGCGCTGTATGCCGATTTTTGATTGTCTGCTAAGAGAGGTTCACTGGTTTCAACAAATTTGTCCACTTGATCACTGTTGTAGTTTACTTCAAACAAAATGTTTCTGTCAAGGATCTCAGAACCAATTCATGTAGGTGCTTTACGGCTACGGGTGGGCAATAAATTTGTTTCCCTTTGCTATTTCTGTGGCATGTCAACCACAGAAATGGCCACATTGTTAATTATACACAATTTTTTACTTACTTAGTCTTCCTTTTCTACCCTGGGGTGTAGAGGTATGCCAGAGAGAGCAACATACTATCCTACTGGCTGTCTTCCTCCTGGCCTGGTTCCAATTTAGTCCTCGGAACTCTGGGTCGACCTGGAGATCTAGATCCCTGAATTTTGGTTTCCCATCTTCTCCCATTCTGCAGACATGGCCAAACCATCGTAATTGGGACTGTTCTACTTGAGTCTGTAGGGGCTGGATTTTGAGGTCATGACATACCATCTGGTTGTGGACCAAGTCTTTTCTTATTACTTCAACCACCTTCCTCAGATACCTCATTTCTGAGGTTTGGAGCTGACTTTTGTGGGTTGAAGTCATTGCCCATGACTCGAATCTATAAGTTAAGACTGGAACATTGGTGGAGCAGTATACAGTCATCTTCGTCTTCTTGCCAATTTCTCTTTTGCTGAGGAATCCTAAATTTATGGGTCACTTAATAAATTTACTTTAGAAATCTAATGATTTCCCAGGGGTCTCTGAAAAGACAAAGGAAGATTAAGACTTCTGCTGCCTCAAGCATATCTTATGAGGCGGCAAATATGAAGCATGGCAACTTCATCACATAAAACAGACTTCTACAAAAGCCACCATGAAAGAGCATTTGAATGCTTTGGTGCAGACTTCTTGTTAGGGGACCAGCTACACTTATACGTTTAATAGGAAGCAAAGAGGAAGACAGTGATGATAATGATGAATAAATTAAAAGAAAAGTGAACTTACTTCATAGTCTGGTTTAATTTCCTGTTTTATAGTTTTACCCAGAAATGGGACTATTATTTTCACATTTCCTGTAGTCTGAAATTAGAATACAGATTATTACCAAAGTTCTTATTATTTTAATGAAGTAGTGCTTTTTAACATCTTCTAAAGTCAAAATCATCATCACGACTTAACTCCACATCCAGAATATTAAATGGATCAGAGTAAGAAAGGAAGATATGATTATCATTTACATTCTTCTAAATGCGAAATTAAGAAAGATTTAAAATTTCAGTCAACAGAAAACTGCTATGCCTAAGACTAGGAACATAACACTCTAGAAAAGCTCACTTGTGAAAAATGTCAAGATAAAATACCATTAAAATTTTTTTTGGTTTGACAGACAGACAGAGAGACAGGCAGGCAGGCAGGCAGGCAGGCAGGCAGGCAGGCAGGCAGGCAGACAGACAGACAGACAGTTTATGGTGGTATATAATAAGAACTCGTGACATTTTGGGAATCCGCTGCTGAATGACCTGGGACTTAGTGTGTTGTCAGCACATGCGGAAAATGTTCTCACAGGTGAGCAGCTTTGAGTCCCAAACAGATACTGCCACAGGGAGTGAATTGTTGACGCCTCCACTATACGAGATTCAGCTTTATGACCTATGCTCCTTAGGGAGGTAAAGGGTATTGACTGATAGATAAGAATCGTGCATATAGGCCCGTCTTACTGGAGAGCCCTTTTCGTAGGCCTCTACAGTCCTTTACAGATGAGGGTAGTCTCATATTATTAATATGTGGTCCTACCTCTGTAATAAACTTTACGCACCGACTTACATGATAGTAAGTATTATTGGTGAGTTTGATTTCCTTAGCGCACGGTTGTGCACTAATGGGAATATGGGTTACCCCGCCCGCACGTGTTGCCAAACATTAGTCTACGTCATAGCTGAGTGGTAGAAGTTGGGTTCCCAAATCAGTCCATTGATTTGTGGCGTTCGAACCCGTGTTGCGGGAATATTTATTCTTTATATGACCGTCCGTCTGTTAAGAAGATGAGGACCTTGGTCAACTATATACTGGTGATTTTTCTCGGGAAGAGAAGCAAGTATGATATAGATAATAATGTATTTCTTTCTCATGTAGACGTCTAGTTGGACCAATGACGTATTGGTTCAAAAATGGAGTCCTACTTGAACTTATGATGTAAATTTTAAATCCGACGGATTCCTGCATTAGGATTATCCAGGATTGGCTTGGTATTTTTATGATATGAATCAGTATTCGGCCGTTACGAATACTTACTACGTAAAGCAGAGGTGACTCAAGTATTTGTTATATCTAAGCTCTGATGCCACGAAGGTCGTTGGCAGGAATTTGTATTATTGTAATTCCACATTGATTGAAGTAAGAGGCTAGTACCAAAAAAGGAGATATGTAGTATTGGAACATTATATGATATAGAAGACCTGATAAGGTTCTCCGTCATTGCCAAGATCATAGGATAATGAAAGATGACCTATCGTATATAACTGCCTCATTTGTTTACTTGGATGCCATGTTATAAATACTGTATAACTAGTCTGACGTTACCAAAGAGATTATCTTACGGAACGAACTACCTGTAATTTAACATATGAAACCTACGTTACGTGCTGTATTGTGGAAAGTGAACCGTCCATTGTCCTTATCAACATGTTCGTCTAGTCAACTGTGCAATCGTCAAATAAACTGATATAACTTAAATAGTCTTGACATTCATTGATGTGCCCATTGTTGGCAGTTCTATTTGATTGATGACTCCTTTGTTTTCAAAATGGATCAATTCGCGTTATGGTCAGAAGTGACAGTCTCAACACCCTCAAAATGAACCTAACAGTAATGGTGGAGCAGTGTGCTCTGAAAATATCCAGTTTTCAGTAGCGGAATCGAACTCAAGTCTAAATTCAAACTCGGTTGAATAGAAGTATGCTATCTTTCAAGGCGACAACATCCTGGACTTTGCAGCAATTTTAACGGTCATCCTATGTCAAGGACAACCCAGGGACTTTAACTTTCAAGTTTCAACATTGGACTCCGGCATTACATTACTTCAAGTAGATGACTCAAACATGCAGTCCCGGATGCGAGGGATACCTTTGTTTTGTTATCGGTTGAGATAAGTAAAAACGTCGTGTTTATTTCACCGTTTTACGTTTAGCTGTGCCTTGGCTTAGTAATATGTCCACTACTTTTTTATTCATGTTTCATGTTCCATGTGTTTAAGTGTGAGGTTGAGCAGGAGACTTATGACGGGTATATACCAGTTTCACCACAGGTCCGTCGTAAGTGTTCTATAGGAATTTTTTTTGCAGACTTCCCTCAGTGGAATGTTCCTACGCGTGAGCGTAGAAGGATTTTAGGTCCACTGTGTCTGGTGGTCTGTGACACCTGTCTGTTTAGCTGTAGTGTCAAGTTTTAAGTGTTGTTTTCATAGTTATTTTTATTCGTACCTTAGTTTTATGATGTATTTTGTTTGTACACTACGTCATTCTCACCTGACTTTCGTTCAGTTTTTTACACCATTGATGTCTATACACTGTATTGTTAATTGTCTTGTGTAAGTTTTTATCACATATTTCATTGCATTCTTTGCAACATTATTTCTTCATTTTTCCATTTTTATTTTGGTTGATTTATGCGAACGTTTTCAGTCGTTTATTATATCTCGTCTTGTCAGTATTGTTTCTATTGTCTATCACGTTGTTGTTTTCATAATATTTCATTACATAAATTACTGTATTGATTATTAATATATATATTTGACAATTATATGATAACAATATTTACCGTTCTAGGACAGGAACGAAGACCACTTGGTATAGTAACACTTTTAAGTAGAATTATTTCAAAATAATATTGAATAATGTCTACCTTAGATTATTTTATTAAGCAGGCTAAGGCGCTTAATATACCTCCTGAAGAGATTAGAACATTTGCTATGGCAGAATATAAAGAATCTCAAAGGTTGGAATCTCAAAGATTAGAGGCAGAAAAATTAAAATCACAAAATCTTCAGATTGAACTGGAACATAAAAAGTTTGAGGCTGAGGAAAACGAGAGAAAAATGAAATTAGCCGCTGAATTAGAAGAGAAACGTGCTGAGGAAAATGAGAAGAAGATGAAATTTGAGGCTGCAGAAAATGAGAAAAAAATGAGATTAGCCGCTGAATTAGAAGAGAAACGTGCTGAGGAAAACGAGAAAAAAATGAGATTAGCCGCTGAATTAGAAGAAAAACGATTTCAGCGTGAGGCAGAACAGAAAAGATTGGAAATGGAAGAAAAATTTAGATTTGATGCTGCGGAAAGAGAAAGGCAACTTAAAATTGAAATGGAAGTTAAACAAAAGGAAATGGAAGAAAGAAGATTAATAGCTGAACAAAATGCAAAAAGACTTCAGCTTGAGACAGAGGAGAATGATAAGAAACGGCAGCATGATTTGAAACTTGCCGAATTGGAATTTGATAGAATAAGATTGTCAAGTGAATGTAATACACAAAAGACTCAGGAAGGCCAGTCTTCAACTAGACACGAGAATTTTAGAGAGGTTCATCTAAAATTGCCAAAGTTTAACCCACCATCTGATGATGTGATATTCTTTTTGGACAGATTTGAGGCTACATGTAGGTCGTACAACTTGGATAAATCACTATATTGTACCCACTTATCCAGAATACTTACAGGAGAGGCAATGGCCGTTTATCACACTACTAGTGCTGTAGATAAAAATGATTATGATGCTCTCAGGGCCGCCCTTCTAAACAAATTTCAAATGACAGAAGATCAATATAGAATGAAGTTCAAGTCCATGCTCCCACAGTCTAGTAAGAACTTTGATGATTTTCTTTCTCAAATACGTCTTACCTTGGAAAGATGGATCGAACTATCCAAGGTAGAGAAATCTTATGACGGTATTTTCGACTTATTACTACGCGATAAAGTTTTATCGGCAGTAAGTCCTGCTTTTCTGGCATTTCTACATGAATGTAAGCCTTCTAATATAAAAGAAATGTCAGAACATTGTAAAAATTTCTGCACCGCTCATCCTAACATGGATATCAGCAATGCGCAGATTAAGGATGATTTACCTGTTGCTTTCGCTATGCAACATAACAATTTCCCAAGACATCGTTCGATGAGTAACGATAGAAATTTTTATAGGGGAAGTAATAATAATTTCAACTCTGGTCATTTTCAAAAGGGGAAACAATACCAACAGCCTGCTCCTTTTAATATGTCCTGGGGCCAATCTCACGGATCTCGAGATTTTCGTCACGATAATTCTAAATATAATCAAGGGAATAATAATAAACAACATTGGAGATCTAAATCACATCATCCTGAAAATAGACATAGATTTATGAATAAATCATTTAACCAACATCACAACAGGGATAACTTTCATTGGCGTACTCAGCCAAATTTTAATGATAGCAGAAATGGTAATTATAGCAATTTTAATGACAAGTCAAAATCGATCGCGACGTAGAGATAGAGCGTCGAGCATACCACGACAACATTCCAATGTTGCTTCACTCGAAGCACAAACTAACAAAAATAAGGACAATAATGTTAATCAACATAATGCCATGTCTTGTATTGATCTCGAGCAGGTAAAG
Source organism: Oreohelix idahoensis (assembly GCA_024509875.1). Lineage (NCBI taxonomy): Eukaryota > Metazoa > Mollusca > Gastropoda > Stylommatophora > Oreohelicidae > Oreohelix > Oreohelix idahoensis. The sequence goes on along the minus strand of JAMPIV010012846.1, from coordinate 177,304 downwards.
ACATGTCAAGAATGCTCAACGCTATTCCAGCCCAAGGCGATCACGACGCTGCGATGCGGGCACATTTTACCAAGTCTACCAGCAGTTTGTACAGCTACTTCTGCATCAGTTCACCATGGAAAGGGGTGTTTAAAATGTAACAGAGGATACGTCAACTCTATTCCTTGCTCTATTTTGTTTGACTCAGGCTGCAGTACGGTGGGAGTGCGGAACTCTTTGGTCGACCCCGCCTGTGCAACTGGAGAGACCATCCAATGTGTTACTTTTAGTGGGACAGTGGAAACATTTCCCACAGCCATTATTGATTTAAAAACACCATTTTTTTCAGGAAAGATCCACGCCTGTCTCCTTCCAAATCCAATTAGTGATGTCATTCTAGGTCATATACATGGGATTAAAGAGTGTACCCCACAGCAGATTGCTGATTGGGAAGAGCAAAATATACGTGATGCTCGTGTATTTACTACTATTCCTAGATTTGTTTCACATGAACATATTGCTAAATTGCTATGTAATGCTAAGGTCTTGGAATCTAGCATTGAAAATGATTCCACTGTTCATTACGCCACTGTGGCTAATTCGTTACAACCTTTACGACATGCATCCATTCTTAAGAAGGATATTAAAGTTACAACACAACCTGTGAAGACTAGTAAGTCATCCCGGGGGACATATACCTTCCCTCGACTTGATCAGCAGGCAACTGATCGTAAGAAAAAAGTTACGTTTGAGAAAAAGGGAAATGATGTTCCTAATAAAAATAAGAGTTGTAACTCCGATGGGAAAATTAATACCAATAAGGTTGTCAGTAAGGTTTTAACTTTGCCCAGCAAGCAGGTGTCTACGACATGCCGTACACCTACACATTTGTCTGGCATAAGTAGTAATAATCAAGTACAAAAGTATGGTACATTTAAGAATAATCCTACAGGTATAAATAATAAGTATTATAATATACCTAAGAGGACTAATGTTACCCATCAACCTTGTTCACATTTTTGTGACTACGGTACCACTTATATTGGTAGAGGTGCATCTTCTCGCACCATCCTTGTGCAAAATCTGCCACAACGAACTATATGGCAGGCACTCGGTAATTTCTTTAATTACACGGCAGACGTTAGGTTCGTGCGTCTGTTACCTCATACCAATAACAGGTATGGTGACGCCGTGGTTACTTTTAGAACCAATAGAGATGCTCGCATGGCTATCGAGCGGGACAATGGTGTGTATTTTCACCACCATCCTCTAAGGTTACAATTGGTTCCTGATTCTGCGTCACGCAGATAGTAACCTACTATATTGGATTTTGATTTCACATTCTTTGATGACTCAGCCTATGCAGTCATCATCTCTTTCTTGTAATAGTTATTTGTTCTTTTTCTAGTTCTCATGAACTATTCCAATGGAATTTTATGCCATTTGGGTTAGTTAACGCTCCTGCCACGTTCGTATGCATGATGCGTCGAATTCTATCTCATCATCCCAACGTCATTGCGTACATAGATGACATTTGTCTTTTCAGTGACTCATGGGAAGAACATTTGAAAGGATTAAACTCATTACTGTCCATGCTACAATATCATAACTTAACTGCTAAGCCATCAAAGGCATTTGTGGGTTTCCACGATATTTCTTTTTTGGGGCACCATATTGGTCGCGGTATGTTATATACAGAGGACAGTAATGTCTCCAAAATCCTTAATATCTCTACACCTAAAACAAATAAACAAGTGCGATCTCTGTTAGGTCTAATACAATATTATGGGAAATTCATACCACATCTTTCGTCCATTACTGCTCCTTTCTCTTCATTACTTAGGAAAGGTGCAGCTAACGTGATTCGGTGGTCTAACGAACATCAAATCGCGTTGGATATCATAAAGAAATTTTTTTCGGATCCTCCTGTGTTAAGGTTGCCTAATGCAAATATACCTTTTGTCTTACGCAGCGATGCTTCTAATTACGGCGTGGGAAGCGTCTTACTACAAGAATATAATGGCACCTTGCATCCAGTTCTCTATGTGTCACGGAAGTTAACTCTGACTGAACAAAATTACTCAGTTCTAGATAAGGAACTTCTTGGACTTGTCTGGTCAATAACAAAACTCCAGAGATATCTGCTTGGATCACACTTTATTGTGGAATCAGACCAAAAAGCGCTTACTGCCCTCAACACAAAGGATGTGAAATCAGCCAAATCTACTAGGTATGCAATAGCACTCCAGCCATATAGTTTTACAATAAGATCCATTCCTGGTACGCAGAATGTTCTCGCTGACATTTTGTCGAGATGTCCGAATGAATCGAGTTAGCAGCTACGCACTAAAGACAACTGAACTTCGACACTGACAGTTCGTCGAGTGTAACTTTTTACGTGTGCTACCTCGATTATAAGAGTCATTAACATTCAGTCAAGTGAAATCTACAATGATTATGTATTAAAAGAACATAGAACATTGTATTATACTACTATATTTGTGAAAATAACATTCACTTAATTATGACATTGAAGAGAGAATAACGTTGGAAAAGGATTATATTTTCTCACCGAAATAACAATTCAAGCACTTTGATTTCTTTATGGAACTGAACTTGTTAGATTATTAACTGGTCACTAACAGGAAAATGGAACTTCCGTTATTTAAGGAATTAATGACATTATTAGAGTGAAATAAATGAATTAATTAGATTATTAAACTTAGATACTTAGTTAGTTAAAATAATAATTAATGTAGTTAACTATACAATATTTAATTGGATTGATCAATATTTGTATTTAAGCACATTAATTTAACATTAGTACTTTAATTAGTACCACAAAAGGACTTAGAGACACGATTAAGTGCGTTGATCTTACATGTGTTTAAATTGTATTCTTTCATTTTTTCATTTTTTCACTTGTCATTTTAAGACATATCCATCACTTTTCTGTTTATTCATTGGTTTCTCATCATTTCTTTTTATTTGCGTTTACATTTGTTTTAATTCAATATTTCTAATATGATAGTTTATTTCATTTACCACATTGTACCAAAGGCGTGCAATTATGGATGTATGCTTTTATGCATACCTTTTGTTGCTTTGAGTTAACTGGAATTTCATATTTTATGATTTTTATCATGATATATTGGTAAAATATGAATATGTAAACTTGACTCACCTCTATCCTCGAGTAGTAAAGAAAAAAAATTAATATAATTAATTTTTTTGGGGGGATTGGTAAGGAATCTGTAGAGCCCTTTTCGTAGGCCTCTACAGTCCTTTACAGATGAGGGTAGTCTCATATTATTAATATGTGGTCCTACCTCTGTAATAAACTTTACGCACTGACTTACATGATAGTAAGTATTATTGGTGAGTTTGATTTCCTTAGCGCACGGTTGTGCACTAATGGGAATATGGGTTACCCCGCCCGCACGTGTTGCCAAACATTAGTCTACGTCATAGCTGAGTGGTAGAAGTTGGGTTCCCAAATCAGTCCAGTGATTTGTGGCGTTCGAACCCGTGTTGCGGGAATATTTATTCTTTATATGACCGTCCGTCTGTTAAGAAGATGAGGACCTTGGTCAACTATATACTGGTGATTTTTCTCGGGAAGAGAAGCAAGTATGATATAGATAATAATGTATTTCTTTCTCATGTAGATGTCTAGTTGGACCAATGACGTATTGGTTCAAAAATGGAGTTCTACTTGAACTTATGATATAAATTTTAAATCCGACGGATTCCTGCATTAGGATTATCCAGGATTGGCTTGGTATTTTTATGATATGAATCAGTATTCGGCCGTTACGAATACTTACTACGTAAAGCAGAGGTGACTCAAGTATTTGTTATATCTAAGCTCTGATGCCACGAAGGTCGTTGGCAGGAATTTGTATTATTGTAATTCCACATTGATTGAAGTAAGAGGCTAGTACCAAAAAAGGAGATACGTAGTATTGGAACATTATATGATATAGAAGACCTGATAAGGTTCTCCATCATTGCCAAGGTCATAGGATAATGAAAGATGACCTATCGTATATAACTGCCTCATTTATTTACTTGGATGCCATGTTATAAATACTGTATAACTAGTCTGACGTTACCAAAGAGATTATCTTACGGAACGAACTAACTGTAATTTAACATATGAAACCTACGTTACGTGCTGTATTGTGGAAAGTGAACCGTACGTTGTCCTTATCAACATGTTCGTCTAGTCAACTGTGCAATTGTCAAATAAACTGATATAACTTAAATAGTCTTGACATTCGTTGATGTGCCCATTGTTGGCAGTTCTATTTGATTGATGACTCCTTTGTTTTCAAAATGGATCAATTCGCGTTATGGTCAGAAGTGACAGTCTCAACACCCTCAAAATGAACCTAACACTTATATTTTGCCCTTCCTCTTACTCATCTTTTATTGCTAGTTATTCAGACATTCTCCATACTTAAGGTGTTAGTTTAATAGCGATGCAACATTATAAGTAGTATAAAAGCATACTTTTACAGTATTTGATTACAATTAAGAAGTAAGATATATTAAAATGAAAAACTAGATCATTAGACCCTCCATACAGTATATTAGATAATAATTCGAAATATAATCCCTTAGAGCGGCATATAATTGGCACTCATAATGTATTTGAACAGTCTACGATTATATGAGTAGGGACTGTGCATGTTTTTAAGATCATGTGGAAGATTGTTCCAAAGATGAGCAGCTGACTAAGCCAAGCTCTTCTTGAACAAATCTAGCCTGGGCTTGGGTACCTGTAACTGGTTTAAGCGGTTACTACGTTTTTCATTGAATTTTAAAAGAGGCCACAGATACGTTGGAGCATTCTGTGACAAGATTTTGTGAGCGAATTTAGCTTTGTTAAATAGGAAGCGCTTTCTAAGGGGTAATATTTTAAGATAGTTATATAAATCTATACAATGTGTTTGGTGTTTATCAGCAACTAGGCGCACTGCACGTTTTTGAAGTGAATGAAGCCTTTTTGTGTTGGATATGTAACAACCATCCCAGATTGTGGAACAATAGTCTAGGTATGTTTGTATGTGAGATGTGTAGAACATTTTCCTTGCCCCCTCATTCAGGAAGTGTTTGATTTTGGCTAATTGGTAAACTTTTTGTGCCGTTAGCTTTGTGAGTGCACTTACATGTGAGTTCCAACTTAGGTGCTGGTCAACAGTTAGACCTAGAGTTTTATGTTCATTTACGTTTTCAATTAGTGATGTTCCAATGTAGAGCTGAAGTGTTGTTTTCTGCGAGTTTTGTAGTTTTTGTCTGGTTGATATTAACATACATTTCGTTTTACTAATATTTATTTGCATTCGATTCTTGTTGCTCCACTTAATAAGATTATGTGTATCAGTTTGTAAAGATAGTTCTAGTGTGGCGCAACTTTTGTCACTAGTGTAAACAGTACAGTCATCAGCAAACAGATCACAGGATGAATGTTTGATGTACAGAGGAAGATCATTAATGTATACGGCAAAGAGAAGAGGGCCGAGGATAAAACCCTGAGGAACACCGATATCGACAACAGTTGGGTTAGACAAAGAATTATTGTAAGACACCACTTGTTGTCTGTCTGTCAGGAATGATTTAATTAACTTCACCAGCTTAAGATTTACTTTCATTGTTTCTAATTTTCTGATTAAAATAGAGTGATCTATCATATTGAATGCTTTTTTAAAGTCTACAAAGATTGCTCCACATAAGTTATCGTTATTGATGTTTAGATGCCAGTTCTCTATCATTTTTGTTAAGGCGAACAGGAGACTGATGCACCATGTATAATGTAGAGCTAAAGTATTAAGGTGTAGGAGGGCCCAGAACACATAATTAATTAAGAGTTAACACAAAACTGAATACTACATTACCTGGAGAAGGAAAAGACAACTTTGACCAATGTACACTTACTATCTACACAAAACACTATCTGAAATCTATAGGTAAATGAAAACTGGTAATTTCTACTATATTAGAACAAAGGACAAAGAAAATGACTATTTTATAGCCACAAGAAACATTGACAAATTAATGACAACAGACAAGAAAGGGAATAACTTACTACTTACTTAGTCATTTCTCTTCTACCATGGGGTGTAGAGGTTTGCCAGAGAATGCTATACTATCCTACTGTGGCCTGATTCCAATCTAGTCCTCGGTCCTTCAGAGATCGTCTAATGTTGTCCTACCAGCAGACTCTAGGTCATCCTGGAGATCTGGATCCCTGGTTCTTAATTTCCCATACTTGTCGTGGTAGCCAATCTTCTCTCATTCTGCAGACATGGCCAAACCACCATAGTTTGGACTGTTCTACTTGGGTCTGCAAGGGCTGGGTTTTGAGGCCTTGCCGTTTTGTCTGGTTGCAGAGCATGTCCCTTCTTGTTACTTCAACCACCTTCTTCAGAAACCTCATTTCTGAGGTCTGGAGCTGGCTTTTGTGGGTTGTAGTCATTGCCTATGACTCTCATCCATAAGTCAAAACTGCAGTGGTGGAGCGGTAAACAGCCATCTTTGTCTACTTACCAAATGCTTTACTGCTGAGGAATCCTCGATTTATCGCCTGAAAAAGTCTCCCAACTGCTGCTCTTTGGGTACTCCTCTTCTTTGATGCCTGCCTTCCAGTCTATGACAGCTCCAAGGTATTTAAAGTGGTTGACCTGCTCCAGGACCTGTTCTCCCAGCATAATCTTATGTCTTCTTCCCTCTCGTGATATCACCATGGTTTTTGTTTTAGAGCTGCTGATGACCATTCCTCTCTTCGTCAGTTCTTCCTTCCAGACTTGCAAGTTGGATTGAAGAAGTGCCTCTGATTTAGCAATCAGGACAACATCATCAGCAAATGGCAGCTCTGAAATAAAGACCTGTCTCATCTTCCAGTACCCCATTGAATACTTGCTTGTCCTCTCCTTACATGCTTTGATGACATCATCCATGAGGAGTATGAAAAGATAAGGTGATAGGATATCACCCTGTTTTCCAGCATTGGTGGTCCTGAACTCTTCTAACTTATGTTTTGCCATCCTCACATAATTTCTCCAAGACTTGTAGAAGCTCTGTATAGCATGGATCAGAGGTGTTGGAATATTTTTCTTTGCCAAGCAGTCCCAAATTTTGCTCCAGGGGACCTTGTCAAATGCCGTTTCCAGCTCCAAGAAACAAAGATGCATTTCACCTTTATACTCAAGGGCCTTTTCAAGCTGTCTGAGTGTGAAGATAAGGTCTTGAGTCTTTCAGTATGCTCGGAAGCCACATTGGACTTCATCCATTTGTGGCTCAGCTAGGCGTCTGAGTCCCTGCATATGACGAGATACTCTTTCAGTTGTTCTTTTAATTATCAGCAGGTAGGGATCACTTCCAATCTCTGGCCCTCTCCAGACTCTAGCATCCTGCACATACTTAACTGAGCTCTTCTTAACAATGGCATAGTCGATCACTGATTTCTCATTCTTTGTTGGTTCACATCTGGTATATGCATGCATGCGCTTATGGGGGAACTTTGTGTTCGTAATGACAAGGTTTTGCTCAGTGCAGATTCTAAGGAATCACTTTCCATTGTCATTTAGTGTATCTTCTCAATAACTTCCGATAACTCCACCCCATCTAGAATGGTCATTTCCAGCTCTGACATTGAAATCTCCAAGGAGGATAATTTCATCCAGGCAGTCGTCCACTATCTTCTGAAGCAGCTCAAAGAATTCTTCTTTGACCTCTGCTCGCTCATCTTCATATGGTCCATACACAATGACAAGGTTGACTATCGTTTCTCCTTCTGTTAGCTTTAGCACCATAATGTGCTCCAAGACAAAGTTGTATCCCTTGAGGCTATCCTTTTGGTTTTAGCCACAATACAATCCACACCCCCTTTAGCTCTTTCGGTTGTGAGGACTCCACTGTAGAGCAGCGTGTCGCCATTGAGATCCATAACTCGTCCGTTTTTCTTCGTTTCCATCAGACCAGGATTTCTAATTTTGCTTCCCTCATCTCCTCCACCAGCTCCTCTTCTTTCCTGTTAATACTTTTAATATTCCATATATAGTCGTAGTCTGTACCAGTTTGTAGCATTTGAGATCAGTCTGGTTTTTCTCTTTTGCATTACTTGTAATCAGGTTTTAAGGCTAACAGGTGAGAAAGGGAATAAGAACTAAGTTAAATACATAAAAATGATACTTTGTCCTAGTTTAGATAAAGTATTAATTCTTGTTTATTCTGCCAGGTACCTTCCTCTTTCTACAGCCCCTCTCATCTTCTTATACCTGACATCTAACATTACACGAAATAGAATCACACCACAAAATAAGTAATGGACACTTCTCTATGGTTGAGAGAGACAATCCTCATAGAAATGAAGCAAATAATTAAAATAAACCACATCCACATCAAAAGCGGTAGATACACCTTGAAGCTGGATAATGATAGATCAAGTGAAGTATGGTGTGAATTTTCCAAAAAGACGCCCTTGGCAGCCATAAAAGATGACTCAGAAAGTGATGACAATCAGGTTCTGGCAAAAAGAAACGGGTCTAAGAAGCTGGCAATAGTGCTTGTTCTGTTCAAAGAGTGGCATAATAGAAAATGAACTGAGGTCATACAAATTAAACTGGACACAAAAACTAGGGCAAGCTGAAGCAACATACCACAAACATGAATTAAAAACTGCTTCTCCATAAACACATAACAGCTTATATGGAAATAAAAACAAGTGCAGTACTATTCATCATCATCATCTCCTTCAGCTCCCCAAGGAACATAGGTCTTCAGCAAACATATGCCAAGTCTTGCTGTCCCATGCCATCAGCTCAAAGTTTTTCCATATCTTCTTCATCACCTTCACATCAGTCTCCAGTTAATGCTATTTGCTGCTGATATTTCTGATGAATTGTTTCTATTCAATTAAGTCAGATCTGTTTATCATATTCTGACTGCTTGTAAATATATGTGGAAAAAAAAGCAAAACAAACTCACATACCTCATAGTTCAGCTCATGCTTTAACTTCATTGTTTCATCATTTTGATCCATGTCTGGCAGCTAAAAGTCCAACAAGGAAATGCCAGCCTGAAGAAACAAATTAACACTTTTCTTTAAAATAAAAATACACATATGCCAAGATACTCTTTCAGCTGTTCTATTAATTACAGAATAAAACAGAAATCAGAAGAAATCTTGTCAGAGGAACAGGCTGGCTTTAGACCAAAAAGAAGTACCTCAGAACAAATCTTCAATATTAGATTACTTATCGAAAAACATCTCCAACATCAACACGATTTATACCATAACTTCATCAATTTCACAAAAGCCTTCGATCGAGTCTGGCATGAAGGCTTATGGCAAGTAATGAGAAAATTCAATTTTGATACCAACATCATAGATATCATTGAAGCACTATACAAGGACGCAAGCAGTGCTGTTTTTGCAAGCAACGACATTGGAGAATTTTTCAAAACAACTGTAGGAGTTCGGCAGGGATGTATCCTGTCCCCAGTGCTCTTTAATATTTATCTAGAACATATTATGCAGGAGGCTCTCTACGATTATAAATCAACCATATCGATTGGAGGCCGACCTCTGTGCAACCTACGTTTTGCTGATGATATTGATCTGATAGCTGGATCAGAATCAGAACTTCAAGACCTTACCTCTAGACTGGAGAAAGTAACAAGAACGTATGGGATGGAAATTAATATAGAAAAAAGCAAGATATTGGTGAATAGCCATAAGAAACATGTTCCGACCAACATTACGTTAAATGGGCAAACGTTAGAAGAAGTTAACACCTTTAAATATCTCGGGTCCACTATATGCAGTGATGGAAGATCAATTAAAGAAATCAAGACCAGACTTGAGATGGCCTCAGCTGCCATGACAAGGTTGAATGTGATCTGGAAAAGTAACATCAGTTTTCCTGTGAAGATCAAATTATACAAATCACTTGTATTATCTATTCTCTTGTATGGGTGTGAGAGCTGGACACTCACTGCAGATACGGAGCGAAGGATTCAGGCTTTCGAGCATAAATGTTATAGAAGAATTTTGCGCATTTGCTATAAAGAGCACAAAACAAATGTCTATGTTAGAGAGAAGATAAACACCTATGCAGGCCACCAAGAACCACTTTTGTCAACAGTGAAACGTCGAAAGCTTGCCTGGTTTGGGCATGTAACTCGTCATGACTCCCTTTCGAAAACGATCCTTCAGGGAACAGTCGAAGGTAAACGGAGAAGAGGAAGGCAGAGAAAATCCTGGGCTGATAACATCAAAGAATGGGCAGGACACGGTTTTTCCACACTTGTACGCATTGCTGAGGATAGAGAGCAGTGGAGGACCCTGTCTGCTGATGCTTCCACCATGGCACCCCTACGACCCATGACCGGTTATGGGCTGAGATGATGATGATTAATTATCAGCAGGTAGGAATTACTTCCAATCTCTGGCCCTCTCCAGACTCTAGCATCCCACACATACTTAATTGAGCTCTTCTTAACAATGGCTTAGTCGATCACTGATTTCTCATTCTTTGTTGGTTCACATCTGGTATATGCATGCATGCATGCGCTTATGGGGGAACTTTGTGTTCGTAATGACAAGGTTTTGTCCAGTGCAGAATCTAAGGAATTGCTTTCCATGGCCAAAAACTAGGGATATGTTAAGGGATATTTCATTTCACACGAACTTCACTAAGATGAATTTGGCCCCCTCAGTGTTATCTTCACTTTGTCACAATGAGAAGGCTTGAGTACCTCAGGTGGTAAAAATAACTCTCAAAAGGGTCTCCCACAATAAAATAGTGGAAGGAAATTAATCAAACCAGGGATCACAACATCAATTTATGAAAATAAACAATAAAAAAACTTAAAAGAAAGTAGGAAAGCAGCAAGACTGTCAACCAAAAATGTCTTACATAAACACAAATTTACACATGAGAAATTAAGAAAGCAGCAAGACTGTCAACCAAAAATGTCTTACATAAACAAAAAATTTACACATAAACTAAGAAAGCAGCAAGACTGTCAACCAAAAATGTCTTACATAAACACAAATTTACACATAAACTAAGAAAGCAGCAAGACTGTCAACCAAAAATGTCTTACATAAACACAAATTTACACGAGAAACTAAGAAAGCAGCAAGACTGTCTAACAAACTGTCTTATATCTGCAAAAATGTACACATAAACTAAGAAAGCAGAAAGACTGTCGGACAGACAGTATTACATAAACACAAATGTCCACATAAGACACAGACAACAGCAAGATTGTCAGACAAAACTGTATCACATAAATACAAATTTATGCATAAGAAACTAAGAAAGAAGCAAGACTGTCTGACAAAAAATGTCTTATATCACCAACAATTTAAATATAAAGCTAAGAAAGAAGCAAGACTGTGTGACAAAAAATGTCTTATATCAACAACAATTTACACATAAAGCTAAGAAAGAAGCAAGACTGTCTGACAAAAAATGTCTTATATCAACAACAATTTACACATAAAGCTAAGAAAGAAGCAAGACTGTCTGACAAAAAATGTCTTATATCAACAACAATTTACACATAAAGCTAAGAAAGAAGCAAGACTGCCTGACAAAAAGTATTAAAATAACACAAATGTATACAAAAGACACTAAGACAACAGCAAGATTAAAAGCCAGCAGAGTGCTGTAGAACCTGCCCACACAAAACATCAAGAGTGGCTGTGTTACAAGATCTTTCTTCTTCTTCTTTGATTCTTAGCCGCCAACCACCAAAGCAGTCAGTGGCCATTACGCCTGGTGGCGTCTTGTAGGGCAGCAACAAACTGCTTCCACTTTGCTCAGAAGGTGGCTATCCTCGTGCAGTGCCCCAGCTCTAGTTCATTCTTTGCATCTCTGCCTCTACAATTCTCTGCCAAGTTGTTTTTGGTCGGCCTTTCTTTCGCTTTCCTTCAGGGGTCCATAGGAAAGCTGTTCTTGTGATGGCATCAGGAGAAAAGCTATCTTTAACAACAACTTAAAAACTGAAACATGCATTGTTAGCAAAATCAATAAACCAATACAAACAGCGCAAGTGGTAGATACATTATGTGGGGGCTCTTAAGCTATTACTATGTAAGACTGAAAATGTACACTTTAATAGTAGGCCTATATACCTCCCTGCTTGTGAACCTGATGATCATGTATATTCAATTATGTAGCAGTAGCCCCCTTCAGTCACAGCTGACCATGGGAATGCGTCCCAAAGGTTATAGCCCTCAACTGTTTTTTTCCCTGGTGTACCTCTCAGCGTGTTCTTTTCTCTTCTGCTTGTTGTGAGAGCTTTTTTTCACCAAATCAGAGGAGGTGCCGTAAGGAGCATCGCCAATATGTACATTCGGCAGCTTCATTCTCCCAGGTTGCTGGATTTATATCTAGAGCCTTCACGTCTCTCTAGCACACATTTTAAAAATTCAATTACGTACATTAAAATAATCCAGACTCTGAAGCACAAACAGACAGAGAGAGAAAGACAGACAGAGAGAAAGACAGCCAGAGAGAGAGAAAGACAGAGAGAGAGAGACAGACAGAGAGAGAGAGAGAGAGAGAGAGAGAGAGAGAGAGAGACAGACAGACAGACAGACAGACAGACAGACAGACAGAGAAAGACAGACAGAGAGAGAAAGACAGACAGAGAAAGACAGAGAGAGAAAGACAGACAGAGAGAGAAAGACAGAGAGAGAAAGACAGACAGAGAGAGAAAGACAAAGACAGACAGAGAGAGAAAGACAGACAGAGAGAGAGAGACAGAGAGATATAAAATAAAGGAGTTTCATCATCATCATCATTATTTTCCTTTGTGCTCCTTACGGATCATGGAACCACCACAGCAGCTGGGCCACTTGCAGGAAGCCTACACAAAGCATTGACATGCTCTTGCTGCAGTGTTTTCTGTAGCAATATGTTTGACATGATGAGGTCACCACCCCCATGCACAACCTCATATTAGTCACCTTATACGACATGCCTGAGGAAGCAATAGTTCTATTCTTCACTCGTCTCATACGAGACGCCATGGGAACTACAAGGGGCTAAAAGAAATTGACACTAGTCTAAAATGTTATTGTTGATCAGAATCGACATCACTGCACTCAGTAAGTGCTCAGTCTCTCTCAGCAAATGTCGAAGAGTAAGACTAAGAATGCTAACTAACTGTTCCTGTTGCACGCTGGTTGTATACACGCTGAACGCATCCTCTCATACATCCAACCCTTCTAATCTTACGTTTTATGCAGAATTCCAGCAATCTTAAACTTGATGATTCATCGATTGCAGTGTTATTCTCGTCTTCTGCTGCGTTCAGTTTGTAGTCATGCTAAATCTGCAAGTCTGTTGCCAGGACAAAGTCCAGTCTTTTCCAGGTCAGTGTGGCAGCCCCATAGCTTCTGCTTGAGCTCAGCACCCTCTGGCCAGGTCAGGCGATGTGGGTCTTCAGCGGTTTGGCAGTTTTGGAGAATGTGTCTCCCTTGAATATATGTTCAACTGTGGTCACCTGTCTAACAATAGCCTCTGCCTACGCCATCTATAACATCCCCCTCCTTATTCTTGCTCCCTTGATGTCAGCTATGTTCTCTTGCAGAGGGTGCCTTTTGTCAGTGGCTACTCGCATATAGGTTTTTGCCTAGGCCATTACATATCTGGATCTCATCGACAGCAATCCAAGCATGTACTGCATCGTCACAAAGGGGGTATCTCGCCATTCTTCTTCTTCTTCTTCCGTCCTTAGCCACCGACCGTCAAAGCAGTCAGTGGCCATTACGCCTAGTGGCGTCTTAGGGCAACAGCAGATAGGTTTTCTTTGCCATTATTTCCCATCACGCCTAATGGCGTCTTTAGGGCAACGGCAAATCAACCCATTTGCTGTTGTTTCCGTAATCGAAGTGACTGGCAAACGGGTGATCAGCCCGTTGTGAATCTCGCCATTACCATGCCAAAATTACCATGTGTGAACACTGTGTTTTATAATATATAGATATAATTTTTAGTAGAATTTACATATTACAGGTAGAATAGTAAAATAGTAGACAAAAGCAAACATGCCGTGAAGCTTGTAGGGCCTACTTATTAAAATATACTCGCTACTTCTTAAACTTAACCCTAACCCTGTTTCAAGTTTTTTTTCAAACACACATTGTGGCAACATGTCAAATAAAAACAAGAAGAAAATACTAACTTAACGCCCATGAACTCTGCTAATCCTTATAAAGCTACCACTGATATGCTTCTATTCAACCAGACTCATATTTCTCTTACACTTGGGACATTCATAATGATCTGTAATGAAACCCTTCCCGATACTTTAATCACTTTAAGCGACACCACCGACTTATTAATGGCCATTTGGGAGATATCACCAAATCTATATACTACTCTATGATTCTGCCTACCAATTCTGGTTGTTCGTCCATCACGGGTGATGAAGACCACTCTGTTCATCCAATTATTTAAGAATATGTTAGGTTAGTCTATGGGTACGAAGGTGACTGAAGAGCCCGATGCGGGCCTGGAAAGATCTTGGACAGTGTGGGCAGGGAATGTTTGCTTCATGTGAAGGTTTTATTTCACGGTCCTTTCTAGCTTGTCTCCGCTGTTCTGCTGCTGCTCTTCTGGATGATTCGCATGCTGCTGCACCTTTACGAAGAGATGTGCGCCAAGCAGTTCGGTCTTGCGCAGCAGCTTCCCATGTGTCTGGGTTTATGTCAAAGGTTTTCAATGACGTCTTTAACGTGTCAATTCTAAGGCTGAAATGAAGAACATGTGTGTATGTACAATTTTGCCTAAATGTCTATTGATCCAGCGGCCAATTAAGTCGCCCATGTCATTAACATTAGGGTTTTTAAATGAAGAAAATGTCCCATTTATCACTTGATTGGTTATAATTAGGGTATATAGTGCCTGAGTTGAAATGAAGAACAGTGGGCCATGTGTTCGATATGGCCTAAAAAAGTAATTCAGAGATGCAGTGACACGGGGCATGGGTTAGGAATCCTAAACCTAACCCGAACTAAATCCTAACTTTAATCCTAACCCGAATGGCATTGGCAACTTTTTGTATGATATTAAAGAACATGACCCCCTTATCCTTCATTTCTACCTAGTGCCTGTAATCCCAAAAAATATTATCAATTTCCGATATCCAACCACTGAACATATTATTTGGAATTCAAGACACTATATATCCTAATAATATCCCATCAGAGGTTGAACGGGATATTTTTCTTCATTAAAAATCCTACCCTTAATCCAAACCCTTTTTTTAAACAAAGTATCACGTTCATCCCTTGATGCGTTATAATTAGATATATAGTGCAGTCAATTCAAGATATAAAAATCTGATTTCCGATAACTAACTACAGTAGAACTCCATTTATCCGAACCCCAATTATCCAAACATCCAATTATCCTAACACTTTTTCCAGAAAAAAAAAAAAAAATCAATCGCCACCAGTCACGTTAGACTACATTTCTGAATCTTTTCATGCGGCAAGCTTCAACTGTGTGCGAACAATTTGTAGAGAGAGGATGGGATGGGCTAATGGTCGGTCGCTTACGTACAGGAAGTCAATTAGATCATAAAGTCAGTTAATATCTGGTTTACTAATCCAGTGTACGTGTGCGTTCTAGGCAGAACACTGGCTAAACAGACAGTTCAACTTAAAATAATTGTGTCTGCTACTACAGCAGAATAATTTTGGTGTACAAGTATTTCTCTGTGCGATATGGCATCTTCAAGTAGGCCTAAAGCATATAAAAGGAACCGCAATGTTTTGTCAATTGAAACGAAAACAGAAATTATCAAGAGACTAGGAAAAAGTGAAACTGTGTCTTCACTTGCGAGGATTTTCAATGTTGGGAAAGCTACCGTCTCTGACATCAAAAGTAAAAAGGATAAAATTATGAGTTTTGCATCGAAATTGGAGAGTGAAAATGGGTCGAAGAAACGTAAAACCATGAGAAATGCGAAATATTTGAAATTGGAAGAGGCTTTGTATATATGGTGTCTGCAAAGAAGAAGCAAATCGGAACCTATCTCTGGCTCTCTATAGTGTGAAAAGGCACTTCAGTTCAACAATCAACTTGACGGTCCTCCTGACTTTAAATCTCGTCATGGCATACGAGAACTGGAGATTCAAGGGGAATCTTTATCTAGCGATGCAACTGCCGCTGAAAATTTTAAAGAAACATTCTTGGCTTTTTTGGAAGAAGAAGGTTATTCACTCGATGATGTGTATAATGCCGACGAGACTGGCTTATACTGGAAATCATTACCTCAAAAATCACTTGCATCTCAGCGCGAAGCAGCTGCCCCTGGGTTTAAAAAGTGCAAAGAGAGAGTAACAATTTTGGTAGCCGCGAATGCCAATGGAAGTCATCGTTTACCGGTGCTAATGATCGGCAAAGCCAAAAAACCACGTTGTTTAAAGAATGTGACATGTCTCCCATTGTGCTACAAAGCACAGAAGAGTGCTTGGATGAATAGTGAAATATTTCTTGATTGGTATACAAATCAGTTCATCCCAAATGTGAAGAGGTTGAGAGAGCAAGAAAAGAAAACTGGAAAAGTAATTCTTCTACTGGACAATGCACCATCTCATCCAGAGACGGATACATTGATGCAGTTGATGCAAATTTTAAAGTAATTTTTCTGCCTCCCAATGTAACAGCACTGATTCAACCAATGGATCAGGGTGTTATAGCAAAGCTTAAAAAGATGTACAAGAAGGAAGTCCTGCGTCGTTTATTGTTGGCTGAAGATGAAGAAAGTGTGGTGGCGTTTTCCAAAAAAGCTTAATCTCAAAGACTGCTGCTATATGTTAGCTGATGCTTGGACCACCCTGTCACAAGATAATCTCAACAAGGCTTGGAATAGATTGCTTGGGAAAAAAGGAGGAAATGAAACTACTGCAGTGGACACAAATGATGATTGTATAAATGAAGTTGTGGAACTGTTTCAATGCCCGGATTTTCGGACTGTGACAAAGATGATGCCCACATGTGGCTAGAAGATGATAATGATTCTGGTTTTCAGTTTTTGAATGACGAAGAAATTTTGTCTTTTGTGCAAAAAGAAAACCAAATACATGTAGTGACCGATGACGAAGACTCCTCAGAAGTACATGATGGACTTGTAGATTATGAAGAAAACCCAAAACGTCGACCAAGTCCTGAAGAGGCCTTTATAGCACTAGAATAAGCGATGGCTTGGTACGAGCAAGAAGATGACAGCTGTCCTACACAGCTTCTGCTGTTGGAAGAGAATGCGGGACTTAGCAACCAAAAGGAGACTTTCCAGTTTGGTGCAAAAGAGGATTCCTCATTATTTTAAATAGTGGGCTACATCTGTGCAAGTACATGTATACGTAAGTTGCGCCTGGTTTTGAATCGTTTGTAATGTTATTTTGAAAACATTTCTCTTTCTTAAAAAAAAAAAATTAATACAAGTAGTACATGCACTGCAGTGTAATGACAGATTTTGGTGATACAGTAATCTAATACAGTGTGGGTATTATTATTACAGTACAAGTAAATATGTTTTATAGTGTATTTTCCTTGTGATGGTTAATTATTTTTAGAAATATGTGTACATGTACTCGATACATTATGTAATCCAATTATCCAAACATTTGATTATCTGAACAATGCTCGGTCCCATGGGGTTCGGATAAATGGAGTTCTACTGTATAGTATCTTCATCTCCCCCCCCCCCCCCCCCCCCCCCCCCCCACCCCCCACCACCGCCCCCCCCCCCCACCTCAATCAAAATAGAGTAAATCAAAACTGTAAAATTGTGTGAATGTATGTGTGTGTGTGCCCTCTACTTTCAAAATGTAAACAAACAAATAAAATAAAATGCAAACCAAAAAAAAAAGGAAAGGGGGGAAAAAAAAGGAATGTCTCTCCCAATTGCCCCGCTGTTAACAAGGTGAAAAAAAGAGTGGGAAAGCCCGGGATGACACCCAATCCACCGATTATCTGCCATCATCCACATGAGCACCCATCAGACTACCCCTTATTCCCACACCATTATTGATCCTTATATATTAATTTTAGTTTTATAGGCAAGGCCTAATGTTTTACCATATTGTGCAATTCTCTAGGTCTATCTATTCACAAATCCTTACAAGTCAAGGGATTTAGCGAACTTAAAACTGGCAAAACGAGTCGCGATTAGGCTAATGACTTCAGTAGGCCTGCTGCTGATGTGTATAAATATCAATGTTAAACCATTTCTCATTGTTTGATTTAGGTCGCTGTTCGCAAATAAACTCCATCCCGCATATTAAATTTGACTACTCTTTCTGCTAGAAGTTAAGAATATTACACACTGTCCGCCATGTTGTCCGATTGGCTAGCAATACGTCCACCGTGTCGCTTCGATCATCACAAAAATAACAATTAGGCCTATGAATACTAACCATAACAAAACTCATCACCCAATCTGATTCGAGCTGAACACGTGTTAGAAGCTTTTTTTTTTTTTGTATGTATTGGAACAAGCTCGAAGCTAGCTGTGTTTGTCATTGGTGTTTCGCTAACTAACAGGTCCTGGAGCAGGTCGACCACTTTAAATACCTCGGAGCTATTATAGACCGAAAGAGAGCCATCAAAGAAGAGTTGGCCACTCGAAAAGCAGCAGCTGGGAGACTTTTTCAGGCCATAAATCGAGGATTCCTCAGCAAGAGAGAGGTTGGTAAGAAAACGAAGATGGCTGTATACCGCTCCACCTATTTCCCAGTCTTGACATATGGATGCGAGTCATGGGCAATGACTACAACCCATAAAAGCCAGATCCAAACCTCAGAAATGAGGTATCTGAGGAAGGTGGTTGAAGTAACAAGAAGAGACATGGTACGCAACCAGACGATACGTCAAGGCCTAAAATGCCACCCCCTACAGACCCAAGTAGAACAGTCCCAACTAAGATGGTTTGGCCATGTCTGCAGAATGGGAGAAGATCGGCTACCACGACAAGCATGGGAAACAAAGAGCCAAGGATCCAGACCCCGAGGACGACCCAGAGTCCGCTGGGAAGACAACATTAGACAATCTTTGAAGGACCGAGGACTAGAATGGAACCAGGCCAGGAGGAAGACAGCCGATAGAATAGTCTGGCGCTCTCTCTTCCTAACCTCTACACCTCACGGTAGAAGGGGAACGACTAAGTAAGTAAGTAAGTAAGTTTCGCTAACTTATATTTGACAATAGGAAAGTCTACACGGACCATCACAACATCTGGTCAGAAAACGCTCTGTCAGACAAGTGTTTCGACCTTTTTATCTTCCTTACAATCTAGGGGGCGGGTCCACGTGGGTCAAATAACTCCTGGTGTCAAGTTAACCCATAAAAGCCAGATCCAAACCTCAGAAATGAGGTATCTGAGGAAGGTGGTTGAAGTAACAAGAAGAGACATGGTACGCAACCAGACGTTACGTCAAGGCCTTAAATCCTACCCCCTGCAGACCCAAGTAGAACAGTCCCAATTAAGATGGTTTGGCCATGTCTGCAGAATGGGAGAAGATCGGATACCACGACAAGCATGGGAAACAAAGAGCCAAAGATCCAGACCCCGAGGACGACCCAGAGTCCGCTGGGAGGACAACATTAGACAATCTTTGAAGGATCGATGACTAGAATGGAACCAGGCCAGGAGGAAGACAGCCGATAGGATAGTCTGGCGCTCTCTCTTCCAAACCTCTACACCTCACGGTAGAAGGGGAACGACTAAGTAAGTAAGTAAGTCAAGTTCCTGTTTTTCATGCCAGCGCTGGGATTTGAACCTCCTGGCCTTGTTCACAATTCACGGAGTGGCTGTTTACTCCTGTTTGTATCCATTCTACAGCTTAAGACGGTTATAAAAGCAACATGTTTTGTTCTATATAATAACCTGTCCATGCGTTCATCGCTCTTTCTCTAAATCTTTTACCCTGGGTATTCCAGAACAGCCCAATGGGCTGATCACCCGTTGGCTTGTCACACCGATTACGGAAACAACGGCAGATGGATCTATTTGTTGTTGCCCTAAAGACGCCGCTAGGCGTGATGGGAAACTACAACAGAGAAAATCAATCTGCTGTTGCCCTTAAGACGCCACAAGGCGTGATGGCCTCTGACTGCTTGGTCGGTCTTTGGCTAAGGACGGAAGAAGAAGAAGATTCCAGAACAAGGACTGAACGCTAATGCTATCATTTTTTTTTAAAGACAAAGTACCCCGTTCAACCCATTCTTCTTCTTCGATCCTTAACCACCGACCGTCAAAGCAGTCAGTGGCCATCACGCCTAGTGGCGTCTTGTAGGGCAACAACAAATTGATTCCACTTTGCACGGTCGGTGGCCATCCTTCGTACAGTGCCCCAACTCTGGTTCATTCTTTGCATCTCAGCCTCCACAGTCCTCCGCCAAGTTGTTTTTGGTCGGCCTCTCTTTCGCTTTCCTTCAGGGGTCCAAAGCATAGCTGTTCTTGTGATGGCATCGGGGTCTCTTCTGAGGACAAGACCAACCCAGCTCCAGCGTCTGCCAGCTATGATGGTATGCATGTCCTCTTGCTTGCTACGAGTGAGCAGATCTTGGTTGGTGATGGTATTCGGCCAAAAGATTCGGTGAATTTTTCTTAGGCATGTTGTGTGAAAAGAGGACAATTTTGACATTTCTTTCTCTGTGACTCTCCAGCATTCCGCACCATAGAGAAGCACAGAAAGCACGCAACTCTGGTATAATCTTAATTTTGTGCTTGTGCTGTATTGGGAGGACTTCCAGATGTTATTTAGGCTAAAGAAGGCTGTTCTTGCCTTATTCATTCTGATGTTGATGTCTTTGCCTGCCCCACCATCTGGTGTTACTATGCTTCCTAGGTATGTGAAGGTATCTGTCTGTACCAGTTGCTGATTCCTTACTGATATGGGCTCAGGGTTGCTCACATTGAGCGTCATGACCTCAGACTTCTTTAAATTGATGTTCAAGCCCACCTGCTGGCTAAATTTATTAAGTCTATCCGTTTTTTCCTGGATGTGTTGATGTGAATGTGCCAGCAGTGCAATGTCATCTGCATATTCCAGATCTTCCAATGTTGAAAATGTAGTCCATCTTATTCCTCTTGGACTGCCCTCTGTTGTCTGGCGCATCACCCAGTCTATGACTGTTAAAAATAGAGTGGTTGATAAGGGGCATCCCTGTCGTACTCCTGTCTTCACCTCGAAGGTTAGGTTGCTCTGCCCAACACTACACGTAAAGTTGGCATAGAGGCTTTTTATGATTGACACTATGCAGCTTGGAATTCCATAAGCCCTCAGTATTTTCCATAGACTGTCCCTATGTATGCTGTCAAAAGCCTTTTCAAAATCAACAAAATTTATGTAAAGCTGTCTTTGCCATTCTGAGCACTGCTCTATAATGTTCCTGAGAGTGAATATATGGTCTACACATCTTCTGTTCTTTCTAAATCCTGCTTGTTCTTTCCTCAGTTTGTAGTCTACTGCCTTTGAAATTCTCTGTATAATTATCCTGCCTAGTATTTTGCTGGGAACTGAGAGAAGAGTGATTCCTCTCCAATTATTGCAGTCTGAAAGATCTCCCTTCTTGGGCAATTTGACAATTATTCCTTTGTTCCACTCTGATGGTGTTGTCCCCGTTTTCCACACTTGTGCAAATAGTGGTTCTAATAGTTCTGCTGCTAGCTCAGGGTCTGTCTTAAATAGCTCTGCATTTAAGTTATCATGGCCCGGAGCTTTACCGTTCTTTAACCCTTTGATTGCTGTGATGATTTCTTCTTTTCGTGGAATGTCTGTATTTACATCTAGATCGTTTTCAGCCTCAGGAACATTCAATTGTGTCTTTGGTATTTCCTTGTTCAGAGTTTCTCTGAAGTGCTCTGCCCATCTTGTTTCCTGCCCCTCTGCTGTCTTAATGAGATTTCCTTGCTTATCTCTTACTAATGTAATATTGTTTGCACCTTGTTTTCCGCTGATGAATTTAGTTATTTTGTTTACTGTGCTTTGTTCATTTCTCAGTGCTGCCTCTTCTGCCTGTTTTGCAAGATCGTCTAGGAAATTCCTTTTGTTGGCTCGGATTTGGCGTTTAACTTCCCTGTCCAGTTGACTGTACTGTTCGCTATATAGTTGCTTTAACCTGGGGGACTTCGCTTCTGTTTTCTTTCTTTTCATTTCCTTTCTCATCTTTATGGTGTTTAGTGTTTCTGGTGTTATCCAGTCTTGCTTCTTCCTTTCCTGGAATCCTAAGCATGATTTGCTACTTTCCTTATATATTGTTGAAATGGTGTTAAAATTCTGGTCTATATCATCAGTCAATGTCTTTTCCTGGCTTTTGGCAAATTGATATCGTTTCTTAAATGTCGGCCGCAAAAGCTTTTCTGGTAAGGGGGTCCTTCAATTTGCTGATGTCAAACCTTTTCTGTGTAGTTACAGTTGGTCCAGCCCTTCTTAGTTTCACTTTCAGTTTTGCAACTACTAAATGGTGATCGCTTCCCACATCTGCACCTCTTCTTACCTTCACATCTTGTAATGCATGTCTCCATCTACCGTTAACCATGATGTGGTCTATCTGGTTTCTGTCCCGACCATTTGGTGATTCCCATGTTAACTTGTGAATTTCCTTATGTGGGAAAAGTGTTCCTCCAATGACCAGGTTGTTAATGCTACAGAAACTTATTAGCTTATCCCCATTTTCGTTTGCTATTCCGCTGCCGCATTTCCCCATTGTTCTTTCATTATATGTATTGTGTGTACCAACTTTCGCATTGAGGTCTCCCATTACTATAACAAGATCATATCTAGGTGTGTCCTCCATTTCTTTCTGCAGTTGTTGATAGAATTCATCCTTGACCTCCTCATCGCTATCATTCGTTGGTGCGTAGCATTGTATTATTGTAGTGTTGGTGAATCTCCCTCTCAATCTCAATCGTATCAGTCTGTTGTTGATGGGTTTCCATTCCAGTAATGTCCTTTCTATCCCTTTCTGTAGAATAATGGCTACGCCTTCACTGTGCTGTCCATCCTCTCTGCCAGAGTAAAGTACTGTTTCTCCTGTTGCTGTTTTAACTTTTCCTGCCCCTGTCCATCTGCTCTCGCTTATCCCCAGGATGTGTAACCTATAGTTTCTCATTTCTGCCGTGACCTGTCTTAGTTTACCTGTCTCGTACATTGTCCTGACATTCCAAAATCCTATTCTTGTATCCTGTTTTGCGGTCAGGACATCCGTTTTCATGTCAGTGGCTTCCTTTCGGCTTTCACCACTGACAGTCATACGAGCCACAGACTCCGAATGTCCATCCTGCAGCAAAGTTTGTTCATTTGATGTTGTTTCCGTAACTTCATTATTTTTTTTACATAGACAGGGGTGTCAGCCCTATGCTAAAACCCCCAACCTGGAGGACCAGGGTACCAGCTTTTGTCTGACCCCTACCCACACAGACCAGTCCAGCTTGGTTGAACCTACCAGGAGTAAAACTCCCACTGGCATAGCTCTGGGGATTGTCAGGGTACGCAAGCTGCCATACCGCTACAAGGTATAGGTACCATTGATGGCAGGTTCAACCCATGATGGGTTATAATTAGGATATATAGTGTAGTAAATTCAAGATAATAAAATATGATTTCCGATATCTAAATATAGTATCTTCTTCCCCCTCCACTCAGTCCAAATACAGTAAATCAAAACTGAAAAATTGTGTGAATAGATGTGTGAGTGCCCAGTGGCGTTTTTAATTAAATTAGATGGCACTCGGGACGGATCGGTCCTTTGTACCCTCCATAAACAATATTTAAAGCATACAAGTAGATTTTTTTAAATAGTATAGTACCGTACTGTAATAATACTGTTCGATGGCACCCCCTCCCTCCTGACTGTCGCCCGGGGCGGACCACCCCTTAGTACGCCACTGTGTTGGCCCTCTCCTTTCAAAAATTAAAGACAAATACAAACAAACAACCAAAAAAAGAAAAACAGTGAAGTATCTTATAACTGCCCCGTAGTTAACAAGGTCAAAAAGGGGAGAAAGCCCGGGGGTGTCCGCAGGGCCGGCTCTACCGACGGTGCAACACGTGCATTTGCACGGGGCGGCAAGCTTTGGGGGGCGGCAAAAAAATCTTTTTACTTATTTTTACAATCCCGTCAAAATATTCCCCTGGGAGCTTCGCTGGTGTAATGGTTACCACACTGCGCTAGCGATTAGGTGTTCAAGGTTCAAGCCCGGGCGCGGGCATTTGTAAGAGTGTCATCGACCGGGATTTTGACTGAATAACCTGAACGGCTCCTGAGATAAACCCCCTGTGGATGGTGTCACGGAGTGTTCGAAGGTTTCGCCTAGATTATTTTAAAATTCCTTACTTTTCTATTCCTACACATTTTGTCTGTTTTCTCTACGAAATATTTGCACCTGCGGTCTGTTCTTTAACTGTTTTTCAAGTCTTCACTAATAGTTCTGCCATACGATCCTAATGCTATCTTCTCGTACAAAGGCACTAAAAGGTATTTCTTTAGGGACGTCAGTACAATTTATTCGCTTGGTCGAACCCACAGTGGTTCCAAGAGGATTATATTTCCGTGTTCAGTGGTCAAATGAAGACCGCCACGATAAATCTTCCGGCATGGCTGAACGAGAGACGGGAATTAATTAACTTGGCGTGGGAATCAGGAATTTATTTTTTTATCGACCGTTCTATGTTGTCGGCTCGCATTTTTCAGTTGTTTTCGAGTGTACATTCAAGGAAGTTGATTTTGCTCAGTGTTAGTGTGCTATGTGTTACAGTGATAAATAAGTTTTTTAAACATTTTATGGAAATTAGTACAGTGCTTCAGCCTCCATTCATTACTAAATAATACATTTTATTGTAGGGTTTATTAAAACAGTTTTAATATTCAAATAGATATAATGTCCGATAAAAGAAAAAACTATCAGGTGCCGAATATCGGAAACGGAAACTGGAAAAAGAACGCGATATTCAAAAACATAGCGGGGCTTTACATAAATATCTAAAAACTGAAACAGCTGATGTAGGACAGAAGAAAATAAGCAAATGTACCGAAACAAATTATTCTGAGCTCATGGCAAGTACTTCAAACTCGGACCCCAGTAACGTAGATATTACTAACAATGTCGAAAATGAGACTGATTTGACCGTTTCCAATTCCAGAGATTTAAGTGATGAACTTGAGAGGTACACTGATCCGGCAAGATGGAATCCTTCTTTAAGCGATACCGAATGACTGGAAATCGTAAAAAAAAAAAAGGCCTGCCAGAGAGACCAAAAAATGAGTTCGTTTTTCCGCGCAGCTCTAATGGTCGGAAATTTTCACTAAATTTTTACACTAGGGAGCTAAGCAATGGAGAACATATTAATCGATCATGGTTAATGTATTCAAAAGAAAAAGATTCTGTATTTTGTTTCTGCTGTAAGTTGTTTTCCTGTAATAAAATGTCACTCACTACTGATGGCTATAATGATTGGGGTCATTTGTATGTGTATCTTAATGAACACGAAAAATCTAAACACCACTTGGAGTCTCATACAAAGGGGATTGAATTATCGTTCAGGCTTATATCAGTACAGACAATTGATTCAATGCAACAAAAGTTATTAAATTCAGAAGTTCGACACTGGAGGAACATAATAGAACGCCTAATTGCTATTGTCCAGTTCTTGAGCCAACAATGCTTGCCATTTCGTGGAACATCTGATAAATTATATGACCCTAACAATGGAAATTTTTAAAAGCTTGTTGAACTGATTGCCAGATTTGATAGTGCTATGTGTGAACATTTAATGAGTGTAGCTCGTGGATCGACCCAACATTACATTGGGAAAAACATTCACAATGAATTGATTGCTCTTCTCTCTGGAACCATAAAAAAAGAAATAATTTCTATGGTGGAGAAAGCTAAATATTATAGCATAGTTGCAGACTGTACTCCCGATGTAAGTCACATTGAACAATTAACACTAATTGTAAGATTTGTTAATACGAATCCAGATGATATCAACATTCATGATCATTTTCTTGGTTTCATTGCTGTAGAAGCCACTACAGGCTCAGCATTAACCGAATGCATTCTAAGAAAATTGTCAGACATGGTTATTCCAATCGCAAACATGCGTGGCCAGGGGTATGACAATGGTAGCTTTTCAGGTAGAAATGGAAGAGATAAAAAAGAATAATATAGAAAATGAAAATATAGATGTATTTGCAGATAATCTCACAAAAGAAATATTACTAAAAGCTGTTAAACATATTCCAAATGCATATATGCCAGAACCCATAATTCCACACCGCATTAAGGAAACAAAGAAGAATGAACATTGGAACAAAAACCCAGTACCATGGTGGACAGTTAGATGTACAGAAATTCAAAAACAAAGAAAACAAGCTTTACAAGAATATAAAAAACATAGATCTGAAGATAATTTAGATATTTATAAGAACATAAGAAATGAATCAAACAGAATAATACTAAAGGCAAAAGAAAATCATTGGAGAAGTTTCTGCCAAACACTGAACCCTACAACTAACTCTACAACAGATGTGTGGAATAAGTTAAAAGCCATTAAAGGCAGAACTAAAAATATGATAATACCTCATATAAAAAGACCTGAAATGGCAGAGACTGACTGGCAGAAAGCAGAGGTGCTGGCCAGGTACTACCATAGAGTTAATTCTAAGGAAAATCTAGGACAGGCTGAAGTCAACAGAAGAGCAACACTTCTTAAAAAACTCAAAGATGTACCTTATAATACTGAAGATTTATCATATTTAAATGCAGATATTACAATGGAAGAAGTTGAAAATAAAATAAAGGACAAAACAAATACATCAGCAGGGCATGACATCTTGAGCTATGAAATCTTGAAACACATACCAAAAAGTACCATAGAAATTATAACATCCCTTTTTAACAAAATTTGGAATACGGGAAAAATTCCCAAAACATGGAAAACAGCAGTAATTATTCCAATACTAAAACCAGAAAAAGATGCCCATGATGCCAGTTCATACAGGCCAATTTCTTTAACTTCCCATCTAGGTAAAATATTAGAAACCATAGTAAATAAAAGATTGAAGTTTTATTTGGAAAAGAATAATTTATATAATCAAACTAAGTCAGAATTTAGGAAGAACAGATGCACTATGGATCAAATAATTAAATTGGAACATGAAGTAAAATCAGGATTTCAAAAGAAAGAAAAAACTGTGGTAGTATTTTTAGATATAGCTAGGGCTTATGATGAATGCTGGAGAGAGGGTGCTCTCTTTAAAATGAAGAAGATAGGAGTAACCGGTAAAATGTATAATTATTTAGAGAATTTTCTGCAAGATAGATATTTCACTGTTCAGGTAAACAATGATAGATCAGAACTGTATGAACAACAAAATGGAATACCCCAAGGATCAGTAATGTCTCCTTCAATTTTTACAATAATGGTAAATGATTTAGGTGAGGAATTTAATGATATAACAAATAAATTGTCACAGTTTGCAGATGATGTTGCTATATGGAGGACTGGGAGATATCTGCCAAAATTATATAAGGATCTACAGAAGCAAATAAATAAAGTATGTAAATGGATGACACAATGGGGTTTTCAGCTGAATTCAAATAAAACATTGGGAATGATCTTCAGTAAAGGTAGGGTTGTAAAAAATAAAATTATAGATATAAATATCCAAGGGCAAAACATTAATACAGTTCAAACCACTCGATATCTAGGAATGATATTGGACCAACAGCTGAACTGGAATAAACACATAGATAAACTAGTGGAGTCTTGCAGAGGATTGACTAACTTATTAAAATATTTGAAAGGTAATGGATGGGGTACAAGCACTAAGACAATGCTCACTTTTTATAAATCTTTTATTAGAGGATAAATAGATTATGGAAGTATAATATATGACTCTGCTGCACACAGTAACAAGATTAAATTAGACAGAATTCAGCATCAGGCTTTATGTACAATAGCAGGTGCAATCAGATCAACATCAATGAGAGCTATAGAGGTGGCGTTAGGAATCATACCCTTGGAATTACGGAGAAAGGAGTTAAGACTAAATTACATGAACAGAGTTATGTTAGATAAGTCTCACCCAGCACATACAGCTTTTACCAGATGCCAACTAAACTCAGGCCAAGCCAATGAATACCACTAGATACCCTACAGGATGGAAGTGTATGGAGGAAATTGTCCATCTGGGTACATTAATTACATCAATTAATAACAGTTGTGATTACAAGCCAGTGATTCCGCCCTGGGAGATCAAGAAACCAGACACGGACTACCACCTAGCAGAAATACTTAAGAAAACAAATAATATAGAAAATATTAAAAACACAGCCAATAAATATATACAACAAATATCAAAAGACAGCATTACTGTGTACACAGATGGATCCAAGGGAGAGGATGGCAAGTTGGGGATAGGAATATATATTCCAATATGGAAAATGGCAAAAGAATATAGCATCACGGAAAATACATCCATTTTCACTGCAGAGATGGTGGCAATACTAAATGCACTAGAAATATTCTCTAATAACCCTCCCAAAAAATTAACAGTTTTAACTGACTCTCTTTCGACAATTAAAGCACTTAGAAACTTACGAGAATGTAGTAGACCTGATATAGCAGAGGAGATTTTTCTGGCTACTACATACTTATATTCCAGAGGATGTTCAGTATTAATTGCTTGGATACCTTCACATGTTGGCATAGAAGGAAATGAAAAGGCAGATAAAGAAGCCAAGAAAGGTAGATCTGATAAAAATCTAATAAATGTAGGGATGACTAAATCAGAAATTAAGAGCTTAATTAAAGATTTAATAACAGATGAATGGAAAGCAGAGTGGGATAAAAATCTGAAAGGAAGACATGCATATAAGATGTTCAGGGCTCCAACAAGAAAATGTCAGATATCTAGGGAATTGAAAATTCCCAGTAATAAGAAACTTCTCAGACTACAGCTGGGAAAAGGCTATTTCAGAATAGAAGAACCTTACTGTGCATGATGTCTTCAAGACAATAATATAGAACATTTCTTGTTAAAATGTAAGAGGTATGACCAAATGAGAATACCAATATTGGATTATTTGCAGGCATCCAACTTACCTATAAATATAGAGGAGGTGTTGAGAGTGGACAGACCTAGGGAACTGCATAATATAGTCAAACAATATTTAACACGAACACATGTTAATATATAGTGGCTGGGAATGTGAAGGTCTGATGCTGTTCTTACAATGCATGTGACTTTAAACAGATGAAAGTCAATTAAATATCTGGTAAAGTCCGTTATATAACTATAACCACCAGGCCTTTACACCCCTCCACTTTAATATTATTCTTGTTCATAGTTTCTTCTTGATTTTGTTTGTTTGTTTGTTTTATTTTATTTTATTATTTAACGTATAGGCCTAAGCACAATTGTGAGTATCCCTATTTACAAATGTGATGCCACTTTCTCATGTCGGCAGTTTTTCATATTATTTGGAATTGAAAACAATATATATCCTAATTATAACCCATCAGAGGTTGAACGGGATTTCTGTTTATTTTCATTAAATTCAATAAAAAAAATGACAATGGATCAAATATGAAAGGAAAACATTCAGGAGTTCAACAACGTATTAGGGACTTGAACCCGAGAGCTTTTTATATCCCTTGCTGTTCTCATTCTCTCAACTTGGTGGTCAATGATGCCGCGATGTCATCTAGAGAAGGGGTTTTATTTTTTGAAACGGTTCAGAAATTGTATGTGTTTTTCTCAGCGTCAACACTGCGTTGGGGAATCCTTAAGAAACATATTACAACTCTAACGCCCAAGCCACTAAGTACAACTCGCTGGGAATCTAGAATCGAGGCCATTCGTCCTTTAAGATATTATATTGAGGAATTTTATGATGCATTGATAGAAATTGCTGATGACGAGTCAGTAGACAAAATGGCGAGACATGAAGCTGAAATCCTTGCCCTAAAACTCAGAGATTTTAAATTTTTATGTTGTCTTGTTATATGGCACTATGTTTTAAACGAAATTAATGTTGCTAGTAAACTGTTGCAAAGAATAAAAATGGAATTGACTAGTGCCATAATAACTTTGAGAAATGTTCTCCAAAGCCTTAAGAATCTCAGAAATAATGAATCTTTTCAAAATTTTCTTGTTGATGCTACAACATTCGCTGAGAAAGTTGAAGCTGATCCTGATTTGATACCAACGTGTGAATGTACTAGAGTGCGTCGGCAGAAAAAGCAACACAACTATGAAGCAAGAGATGAACCTATTTTGGATCCCAAAACTAAATTCAAAATTAAATTTTTCTTTTTTATTATTGATGTTGCAACTAATTCTATTGAAGAAAGGCTCGAGCAATTGGAACATCACAGTTCACATTTTTACTTTTTATATAACATCCCTAAATTGAAATCTGAGACGACAAATGAGCTCTTAAACAAATGTAAAAACCTAGAAGGCGTTTTAACACATCAAGAAAATAGAGACATTGATGCCATCGAGCTCTGTGATGAACTGAAAGTAGTATCCAAATTAGTACCAGAAAATACACCGCCAATTGAAGTTCTTCGTTATATTATTGAAAATAACATTGCTCCTAATGTCGCTATAGCCTTAAGAATATTACTAACTTTGCCTGTAACGGTAGCAAGTGGTGAGCGTAGTTTTTCAAAACTGAAGCTTATTAAAACTTATTTACGCTCAACAATGGCCAAAACTAGATTGGAAGGACTTGCCATGATTTCAATTGAACATGAAATCGGTCAAAAATTAGACTACGCATACCTTATTTCTGCTTTTGCAAATATGAAAGCAAACAAAGTGTCTTTTTTAGAAGTACATACTTCAAACAATATAAATTCAAATAATGTGAAAATAGTGCTAACATCTATAACATGTACATACTATAGTTAAGTGTTTGTGACTCAACAGTTCATCGTTCCACATGAGATGAGCATCCCCTATATGTAAGTAATGTAACTACATTTATTTCATATAATTGCCTCTAATAAAGTCAATGGTTTATTTTATGACTATACAGTATTTTCATCAATTTATCAAAACATTATTATTAATGGTACTATTTAAAATTAGGCTAATGGTCATGAAATTAATGTTGATTTAACATAATGGTTTTAAAAATGTCAAATGTTAATTTGAGGTTGGGCTGGGGCGGCAAGGTATGGTATTGCACGGGGCGGCAAAATTCCTAGGGCCGGCCCTGGGTGTCCGGGATGACACCAATTATCTGCCATCATCCACATGAGCGCCCTATCAGACAACCCCTTATAGGTTTCCTCAGTGTAAATCCAATTCCAATGTCTTCTCATGTCACATTCCACTGAGACCTGTCTGGTTCTTTTCATCAATTCCATGTCTGTGATCTTATCGTGTCATTTCAATCCTTCTTTTCTACGCAAGCACCTATTTATTGAAAAAACATTTAAACAAATAAAGAGGAGAAACCCGAAGCCTGTAAACGGTAAATAAATAAATATTACACGCATAACAGTATGTTTCAGACATTGATGAGAAATAAAAACGTAGACAACTTGACAACAGAAGAAAGTGGCTTACCGGAGAATCGAACCCAGGACCATCCGAACGGCACCACGCCTAGCTATATATAAGTATGTAGTAGCCAGAAATATCTCCTCTGCTATATCAGGTCTACTACATTCTCGTAAGTTTCTAAGTGCTTTAATTGTTGAAAGAGAGTCAGTTAAAACTGTTAGTTTTTTGGGAGGGTTATTAGAGAATATTTCTAGTGCTTTTAGTATTGCCACCATCTCTGCAGTGAAAATGGATGTATTTTCCGTGATGCTATATTCTTTTGCCATTTTCCATATTGGAATAAGCATACATGGAATAAGCATATTGAAAACGCAGAAGGAAAGGCCCGAAGACGACTAGGCATACTCAGAAAATTAGCAGGTACCAACTGGGGAGCAAATGAACGAAATCTAAAGAAGATTTATAATGGAGTAATAAGACCACACTTAGAGTTTAGCTCAGCAGCATGGTCATCAGCTGCTAACTCACATCTGCAGTCTTTGGACAAGGTGCAAAATCAAGCTCTCAGGCTCATTACAGGAGCCATGAAAACTACACCAATAACAGAGATGCAGAAGGTTGCTGGATTACAGACATTGTCCCATAGAAGAGACACAAAAACCATGATCCAGATGGAAAAGTACAACAGTATGCCAATGCACCCAATGAAGGCAAGACTAGATGATCTGGCATTGGGACGTCTAAAGCGTAGCAGCTTTGTGCATCGGGGGAAAAGACTTATAAGACAGCATCAAGAAGACCTATCCATGAAGACAACACCACTGAAGCCCACCCTATACCCTGTACCATGGGAGCAGGCCAGCAGTGCCCTCCAAATTAATACATCAGTCAGTGGTCTCACAAGTGGATGTGAGTATAATGATCTGCAAAAACGAACTGCTACATTGAGTATGATCCAAGAAAGCTATCCCGATCAATCATGGATACATGCCTATACAGATGGATCAGCAACTAATGCTGTTAGGAATGGAGGTGCCGGTATCTTTATCTCATATCCTGACAACCACTATGAGACTAGGCACATTCCCACTGGTAAATTCTGTTCCAACTATACAGCTGAGGTTCAAGCTCTAGAGCAAGCTGCAAATATGATTTATAACACCAACTCTGACTGCCACCAGGTAGTCATCCTCACAGATGCACTGTCTGTCCTGCAAGCTCTCAAGGGTGGTAAACTCCCGCATCTGAGAAATGAACTAAACAAGGTAGCTGCCAAAAAGAGAACCATACTTCAGTGGGTACCATCTCATTGTGGTGTACCCGGAAATGAAAAGGCAGATAAACTTGCAAAAAAGGGAGGAGAATGTGAACAAGAAGATAATGAAGTCACATACTTTGAGAAAAAGAGAGCTATCCAGACTATCAGAAGAGAACAGAACCAACCCAAAGACGACTATCACACTCTCGACCGGCAGGGACAGATAACTATTTTTCGACTCAGGACAGGGCATAACAAACTGAATAAACACATGCACAAGCTACGATTGTCTGCTTCACCACTGTGCACATGTGGATTAAACGAACAAACTGCTGAGCATGTTCTACAGGACTGTCCTCTGTATGACCAGTTAAGAAAGATATACTGGCCGAATGACTCAACACTAAACTCAAAGCTATATGGAGTTAAAGAGGAACTTCAAACAACAGTCGAATTCATCATGAGAACTCGTCTGACGGTGTAATCATCAAAGATGCGATCGCAAGAAGAAGAAGAAGAAGGAATATATATTCCTATCCCCAATTTGCCATCCTCTCCCTTGGATCCATCTGTGTACACAGTAAGGCTGTCTTTTGATATTTGTTGTATATATTTATTGGCTGTGTTTTTAATATTTGCTACATTATTTGTTTTCTTAAGTATTTCTGCTAGGTGGTAGTCCGTGTCTAGTTTCTTGATCTCCCAGGGTGGAATCACTGGCTTGTATTCACAACTGTTATTAATTGATGTAATTAATGTACTGATAAGGGTGGTTTATGGCTGACTACTGGCCACTATGAACGGTGAGCCACCAATGTTGCAGGTATAAGTCCACAGTCGTTGCTAGTGTGTAGCCATATAAAGTCCCACCCCTATAGACACCAGGTAGGTTATAGGATGGAGTGTGAGGTGTCTTGTCTGGTTTATGGGTGCTGGCTGCGAGTGTAGGTGATGTGGTTTCACAGGTTCACAACACATGTGGTATGACATGAAAAGTCATAGAAGGGTGTAAACTGCTATTGACGTTTTCCATCGTTTATTTTCTGACGCCACAAGACAGGTACCGGTACTGTACATCCATTTTACAAAAGTCATAGTCACTGTAGTACATGGTAATGTGCATACATAAAGTTATTCAATGGATCCTGCAAATCCTATGAGCTGATATATATATATATATATATATATATATATATATATATATATATATATATATATATATATATATATATATATATATATATATATATATATATATATATATATATATATATATATTCCAGCTGACAACAGCGTCAGCTTCATATCATAATGTACATAAGTCTAACAAACTCCTCTCTGATGCTATCCGATCAGATATGTAAATGAGTTCATCACTGAACGCACGGGAATGGCGTTTCAAGAGTACAGGTCAGATTGACCTTTGTAGATTTTCTAAGTCTAACCTCGCTGTAGATACCGTCACTAGCATTGCGAAGTTCAAAGAGCATAGAAACTGTTCTCTGGGCCTAGCATGACCCGTATACATCTAAATCTCAGGTATGAAGATACCTGGGGTGTAATCTCTAGTAGAAGAACCTCTCCTTCCTGTAACTGGTAACTGAGCAGAGAACGACCAATGTCAAACATCAAAATAGATTACAGATTTGAACATAAGGAGGGTATTACCTTGCTTCGAAATCACACCACAACACATACGCCTCCAGGCGTTTTCGAATCATATAGGGAAAGACCTCGTTAGCTAAACTAACTCACAGGAGGACTACCAATTCCCTATCAAAAGATCACAGACGCAAGGATGCGTCCTCTCTGCTCAAAACATCTTGTCGAATTCCCCGACCGGAAGATTTCTCCAACTCACTTACAGTTCAGACATGTGCAGAACGCAAACACCTGAGTAAGATTCAAAACGAGACGGTGTAGGAGACATTCCAGGCAAAGATATAAAGAAATCACGCCTTATATGGACAGGGAATAAAAAATCAACTCTGGTTTCAATCATTCCAAGAAACAGTTGACCGACGCTACCATATAAGGAGAATGATCTGACATCGATCGAAAAAATGGACCGTCGAGTCAGGACACAAGAGAAGGTAACCACCATTGAAAATGTAATCACAGTTAAACAAGGGTTATTTACCTTCGACTAAGAAAACATTGTGGAGCCGCGGTAGCATAGTGGTTAGTGCACTGGCTTCCTAGCGAAGTGGTCTATGGTTCGATCCCCAGATGAGGCGGAAAATTTTTAGGCCACAAACGGCTCCTGGGTCGACCCAGCCCCAAATGGGTACCAGAGCTACTCTGGGAAGGTTAAGGCGGCCGGCGTGATGCCGACCACATCACCCCTCGTGTGCCGACGGTCAAGATAATATGGGCCTAACACCATATTCCCAATATGCCTCAATGGGCGTGTAACGGGTTCCTTTTTTTTTTTCCTCTAAGAAAACATTACAGTGTACAATTCAGGCAAGTTAATTATACAAAGTCTTAGAAAAATTATGTGCGTAACATGTACCCAGATGGACAATTTCCTCCATACACTTCCATCCTGTAGGGTATCTAGTGGTATTCATTGGATTGGCCTGAGTTGTTAGTTGGCATCTGGTAAAAGCTGTATGTGCTGGGTGAGACTTATCTAACATAACTCTGTTCATGTAATTTAGTCTTAACTCCTTTCTCCATAATTCCAAGGGTAGAACTCCTAAAGCCACCTTTATAGCTCCCATTGATGTTGATCTGATTACACCTGCTACTGTACATAAAGCCTGATGTTGAATTCTGTCTAATTTAATCTTGTTACTGTGTGTAGCAGAGTCATATATTATACTTCCATAATCTATTTTTCTAATAAAAGATTTATAAAAAGTGAGCATTATCTTAGTGCTTGCACCCCATCCATTACCTTTCAAATATCTTAATAAGTTATTCAATCCTCTGCAAGACTCCACTAGTTTATCTATGTGTTTATTCCAGTTCAGCTGTTGGTCCAATATCATCCCTAGATATTGAGTGGTTTGCACTGTATTAATGTTTTGCCCTTGGATATTTATGTCTATAATTTTATTTTTTACAACCCTACCTTTACTGAAGATCATTCCCAATGTTTTATTTGTATTCAGCTGAAAACCCCATTTTGTCATCCATTTACATACTTTATTTATTTGCTTCTGTAGATCCTTATATAATTTTGGCAGATGTCTCCCAGTCCTCCATATAGCAACATCATCTGCAAACTGTGACAATTTATTTGTTATATCATTAACACATTAACTACCGAATTAAAAAACACATTGTGGTCGAATTAAATTTGTTTCCCATTTTCATCCTGTAGGTGTTTGCACAAAGTAAGCTGTAGTTTTCGTAATTGTTTACAGATTTGTATGAATTACACGTCATTTTAAAGATAAATGAATGTACTATTACAATAAACATTGGTTGTAACTCTAATAGAGGTTGTTGCTATTTAACGGCCCTCCGATGGCTGAGGACTTGCAATACTTTCACAATTATAACTGCTTGCGCCCCATCTCTATCAGAATCACAATTTCAATCAATGTGCACACCGTTTTCACTCTTGTCCTCGTCGCTAGATCTTTCAGTCAATTGTTAAAACATGTTTCTATCCTATTCAGCCGTTAGACAAGATGTACACGCATTTTTTGTAGTCCTAGCACTAGTTGCCACGGTAAACAGTTTTACATGATTTGGTAACTAACTCAAAACGCTGAAAAATACGAACATAATATCAATTTTCCAGTGTTCTACAACAACCATGCTTTGGGAATTTGTTTTCCGGTGGCAACTTAAAATCTCGAACCAGATCAGAGAGTGTTTCAGTACATTTTTCATTCGTTTTATTACTAAAATTAGATTGGCGCCCTGAGCGGCTTGCGGTCCAAATGTGATTATGTTGTGAGCCGCTGACAGCGGCTTGCGGTAGTTAATGTGTTAAATTCCTCACCTAAATCATTTACCATTATCGTAAAAATTGAAGGAGAAATTACTGATCCTTGGGGTATTCCATTTTGTTGTTCATACAGTTCTGATCTATCATTGTTTACCTGAACAGTGAAATATCTATTTTGCAGAAAATTCTCTAAATAATTATATATTTTACCGGTTATTCCTATCTTCTTCATTTTAAAGAGAGCACCATCTCTCCAGCATTCATCATAAGCCCTAGCTATATCTAATAATACTACCACAGTTTTTTCTTTCTTTTGAAATCCTGATTTTACTTCATGTTCCAATTTAATTATCTGATCCATAGTGCATCTGTTCTTCCTAAATCCCGACTGAGTTTGACTACATAAATTATTTTTTTCCAAATAAAACTTTAATCTTTTATTTACTATGGTTTCTAATATTTTACCTAGGTGGGAAGTTAAAGAAATTGGTCTGTATGAACTGGCATCATGGGTATCTTTTTCTGGTTTTAGTATTGGAATAATTACTGCTGTTTTCCATGTTTTGGGAATTTTTCCTGTATTCCAAATTTTGTTAAAAAGGGATGTTATAATTTCTATGGTACTTTTTGGTATGTGTTTCAAGATTTCATTGCTCAAGATGTCATGCCCTGCTGATATATTTGTTTTGTCCTTTATTGTATTTTCAACTTCTTCCATTGTAATATCTGCATTTAAATATGATAAATTTTCAGTATTATGAGGTACTTCTTTACTGAGTTTTTTAAGAAGTGTTGCTCTTCTGTTGACTTCAGCCTGTCATAGATTTTCCTTAGAACTAACTCTATGGTAGTACCTGGCCAGCACCTCTGCTTTCTGCCAGTCAGTCTCTGCCCTTTCAGGTCTTTTTATATGAGGCATTATCATATGTTTAGTTCTACCTTTAATGGCTTTTAACTTATTCCACACATCTGCTGTAGAGTTATTTGTAGGGTTCAGTGTTTGGCAGAAACTTCTCCAATGATTTTCTTTTGCCTTAAGTATTATTCTGTTTGATTCATTTCTTATGTTCTTATAAACATCTAAATTATCTTCAGATCTATGCTTTCTATACTGTTCAAAAAAAAAAACAAAAACAAAAACGCATAGCTACTGAAGGCACACACATAGCCATAATTTTGACATTCAATAACTTTTTTAATTTAATGAGTTAATTGTTCAAATTGCACACAAGAATACCTTAGGGTTCAACCAATCAATTGACAGTTGTTTTGCATCTGGGTCAGGAGAGTTTTTTGGCGTACGGGCTTTCCCGTTAGTATGGTGTGTGGCTCCTCTTGCATCGATCAGCGACTGGCATCTCCTGGGCATGGATGCGATCAGACGTCTGATGTGGGCCTGTGGGATGGCTGCCCACTCTTCCTGGAGTGCCTGGAACAGATCACGACCATTGGCTGGAACAACGTCTCGGCGACAAACACATCTATGCAGCTCATCCCACAGGTGCTCAATCGGACTCATGTCTGGAGACAGGGATGGCTAGGGAAGGGTGAGAATGCTGTTGGCAGTCAGGAACTGCGTGGTCAACCGTGCACAATGGGGTCTGGCGTTGTCCTGTTGAAACACAGACCTTTGGGCAGCCAAAAATGGAAGGACATGGAGTCGAAGAATTTCATTGACGTATCGTTGCGCATTCAAGCTTCCTTCAATGTTGTAGTGGTTTTTGATGGTACTGTATGGTTGTTGTGTTACCTAGTGTAATGTATGAGGTCAGCTGTGAAGGCTCCTGAGATAAATGTTTATGTGAATTACAGAAGGCCCTTCTTACTACCACTTACGACCTCAAACAGATCTCTTTTACTATTATGAATGTGGCTACGTTAAAAGTCTAGGGTACTGAAATGTAATGTGTTGTAGTAGAATATACAAACACACACAGATAATTACTAAGTCTAATAATATTAATAAAATTCTATAACACACTGAACTAACTCAGACTGTTTTAGTTTCAATATTAAAAATTTTTCTAAATTTATTTGTTCTGAACCAAGGTTTTATTTTGGTCAGAACATATGAAATGTTATGGAGTTATAAATGGAATGCATAAATATATGGCATAATAAAATGGAATGTGTGTACATATGTATTTTATAAGACTGGTTAATATTAATTATATTTATAATGTCTCTGGGAGAACTATTACTGGATGTGCTGTTGGGATGGTGTCATCACACCCACTCTGTGACTAGAACTAGCTTTGTCCATTGTCTTATCTTCTTCTTCTTCTTCCGTCCTTAGCCAAAGACCGACCAAGCAGTCAGAGGCCATCACGCCTTGTGGCGTCTTAAGGGCAACAGCAGATTGATTTTCTCTGTTGTAGTTTCCCATCACGCCTAGCGGCGTCTTTAGGGCAACAACAAATAGATCCATCTGCCGTTGTTTCCGTAATCGGTGTGACAAGCCAACGGGTGATCAGCCCATTGGGCAACCATTGTCTTATAGACTTTAGAAAATGTTCTATTTCCCAAAATTCAGTATATTGTGATGGGGAAATATTTATAAATATTTAAGAGTTCTGGTGAATCCTCAGCAGGCCACTAATTCACTCATCTTGTCTGTGAAGATCTGATGCTGGATTCCGGTGGCCCACTCCTCTCGGTAGCTAGAATACAATGCTAGACTGCACCGACACCACTGTTAGGCGGCACACACATCTGCTTGTGTAATCTTGATTACTTATGTGGCACTACCCTAGTGCCACAACAGAAACTCACAATTCTGAAACAAAATTTGTGCTATGTGTCAGTACTCTATTTACTGCACCACTCTTACACACAGCACAACACATCAACATTACACAGAATGGGTCAGATCTCTCTGACCACACAGCACATCTTACCCAGTTGTTTTCATATAGTATCAGTTCCCCAAGACTGCATTGCATCTGAGATATGTTCAATAGTTTCCTTTTATTCAATAAGGAAGGTGATATGTTCCCACTGATCTCAACAATAGATCCGCCTTCCATAGTCTTAGTTAGGCGTCCATATATTTTGTTTGTCTCTAGACCCTGAACTTGGGCTGGGGACCTAGAGCGAGCACTTACTTGTCGTAATCATTTTATATGATATGGCAGTATCAATCACTCGAAATATTAAAATATATAAAATAAATGCCTTCATTCTTACCAGAATTCAGAATTGAGAACACAGTTAATTGCTAGCAAAACTCAGCTGAGCTGCTGGCTATATGATGGCGTCCCACTAAATGTATGTAATATCTTCTGGGAAAAACACCACAGGCAATAACCGACTGTGTCCCTGGACAGAACTGTATCAAATGGCAAAAATGCGCTTCTCTGTCCCGCTAATATGATTACATTTGCCCAATCACAGACTTCCCCCCTAACTTTTTCAAATCTACAACCAAAAGTCAAATTTCAGTCAGATCTCAGTCAAGTATGTATTATTGTCTGTTGGTCCGTCTGTCTCTACTTGTTTTTTCATAAAAAAACACGCTTGGTTCTTGGACCAACTTCATGCAATACCCTACACAAATCTGCCTCCTAAGTTATTTTTAGCCACAATTCTCCACCTTCCCCCTCTCTTTCATTACAGCTTGATTTTTGCATTTGCGTGTCTCAAGGACGAAAATTTGAAACTTTAGTGAAAGTATGGACAGTACAGTCGCTAGTCTGATATGAACAATACAGTCTTTTGTCAATATCTTCCTTGTTATCTATCCGTCTGTATAATTTAAAGTATATTAGTTCTCTGCTCAAGATGGGCTATCAAACTAGCTAGGTTTTATATTCATAACTCTATTATTAAGAAAAAACATATTTTTTCTCAAGTTTAGTTTTTTGAAATTTGTTCGCGAACCTTCTCTACGGCGTTTGCCGCTGAATTCAAATAAAACAACCAAGTATCGTAAAAACGTCCAAGAAATGACTGTTGCGAATAAGAGCGACGGACTTTTTTTGTCCATTTCCTTACATTGTGTCAACTAGTGACGTGAATTTTTTTTCTTTTACTACCAATTGCGTCGTTTTGCCTTTCTAGATTCAAACACGTGTTCAGTCATATTTTTCCTTTTTTGATCTCCGTTTCCCTCCCGTCTACAAAGGGAAAACCGTTTCGTCTGCACGTCTAACTAGTTAGTTTAAATGGCGGTGGGAAATGCGGGCATAGGTGAGCATGTCTCCTAGTATCTTACGCATTATTTTAATCCCTACATTTTATCTTTATATTTGGAGATATTTTAACGTTGTATCACGGTAAATTCATCACAAATGTGCACCAATTGACTCCTTCCGTTGTAACTGATCATTCCCTATACCATTGCACCTCCACCACCGTGCGGCGGAGCTTTATCAACGCAATTTTGGGCAAAACATTCATTTCGCCTACGGTAGACCTTACGCCGTCTATCATGACGCTGCAACAAGAAGAAAGATTCGTCACTAAACCAGACACGTCTCCATTGATTGTCAGCTGCCCAGGGACGATGCTGGTTGGCCCAAAGAAGTCGATTTTGGCGATGGCGGCGCGTAAGGACAGGTCCTCGGGGTGGTCGTTGTGCCCAAAGTCCAGCGTTATGCAGTCTATTCCGGACAGTTTGATCAGACACATGACGTCCTGCAGGCAATTACTGGGCAGTTGAGGAAGCTGTTGTAAACCTGTCTCTGAGGTGACGAAGCCGAATAAAGCGATCCTCCGCTGCTGTTGTCACTCTGGGTCGTCCACTGCGATGCCGGTCTTCAACTGAGCCAGTGGCTTGGAACCGGTGCCAAAGTCGACTGATGGTACTCTGATGCACGTTTAGGTGCCTGGCAACCTGACTTTGACTTTCGCCTGCATGCAGTCGGCCAATAGCAATGTTCCTTAAATTTATCGATAGAGACGCCATAAATGTCTGCTTGAAAATGAACTGAATTTTGTGTGTGTAGCGTTATCCTTTTATAGGGTTTCAGTTGCGTAGTCAGTGAATAGTGTTCACCCCAAATTTTGTTGCTTTCACGTGCGCGCAACATGAGCTGTGGTCAAAAATTGCGTCATAAACACTATTGACCACTGCGTTGTAACGATTACCTGTCTTTTTGTATGAAAGAGAAACATGAAAACAAAAGGCAGGATATCAGAACATGCTCTCAGGAAAGACAAGAGTAAAGTAAGAAATATAGAAATCCAGGAATAAATGACATGCTATGGGAGTGATTTCTATAGATGGAAAGGGACATGCATAGATAATGAGTTAGGATGAGATAGAGCATTCAAGAGACAGAAAGAAAAAATGGGACATAGAGAGACCCAAGGCCAGATTTAACAGAGTCCATGTCCCCCTCTCCTTTTTTTCCCCCTTAAATTGTGTGCCCGTGGGGGTTTTTCATTTATTACACTTCAACTCAATGTGGAGCACTGGCCGCCAAAACATACAGACCACGCCCTCTTGTCCTGTGTTGTCTGCTCAAGGTCTTTTCATGTCTTCTTGACCTCTTCAAGTCTGCTTCCTTCCCCGTGTGTATTTTGGTCTTCCTCCATTTCTCTTAACCTGGGGGATTATAGAACAAGCACTGCCTAGTAATGCTATCACCTGGTTTACTCAATATATCCAACATCACAATTTTCATCTTACAATTCGATATCAGGTTCCATCAGTTCCCCACTGGGTGATCTAGTCATACCATTTCAATTCTTATATTCTGCGCTAGCACCTAATTATGAAAGGCTATATCTTTCTACGACAGTATTTGTTTTTGTTGTTTTCCATGTTTATTTAGGGGGTCCGAGTGGCTAAGAGGTATGGCATCCACCTCAAATTCTAAAGGTCCCGGGTTTGATTCCCAGTAGAGGGAATATAATTTATGGACATTTTTTTTTCAGAACCAGTGATCCTAATGATGTCATATTCCCCCTGGTCTCCTGAGTATTGAGATCTGATGCCTAGCCTGCTCGGAAAGGGCTAAAAAATAGGAGGTCCCATGTGCAACTTGCGCATATTAAGTGTAAAGAGTAGACCATACGGTCGCTGCCCTGGCAAAATTTAAAAATTAGAAACCTACCCACCACAAAAATATTTATAGAATCTGTGATTCCTATATACACACATTGGGATTCTTGCCAGTGCTATGGAGTTCGTGCACTGTTGCTGAGATCCTCCTGGTGTGATCTAAGGGAGGGGTTTGGAGCACTGATGGAGCTGTCCATGTGCAATGAAGATAGTCCTTAAAACCAAACCAAACCTTGTTTCAGAGCTATAATACAGTAGAACAGCCTGGGAATAATGAGGAGTATATATACACATATACCCGAGTGTGCAAAAATGCAGCAAGTGCTATAATCACCATAACATCACATCTTTTTAAAGTATTCTCTATGAATACTGATACACTTTTCCATCACTCTGGCAGCTTCCAGATAGGAACAGTTTAGAAAGCTTTGGTCTGACCCAGCAGCCAGAGCAGGACTGCTCATTTCAGGTCATTGCTGCTGTGAAATATCTGCCCTCCTGTATGGAACCCCTGGTCCAAACAGGCAAAAATCATTTAGCGCTATATTAGGGCTATCAAGAGGATTCAATATGGTCTTTAAGACAAGCGACACCAGCATTTCCTTGGTGACACAAGCAGTATGTGGTTGAGTACTGATGCATAGCAAGATGATTTGCTTCAACATTATCCCAAAGTCACTTCCAAAGAATCGCTTGGTAAACATAACTGTAAATCAAATTACTGTAATATAGTGTGTTAGCAGGCACAAGATCACACTGAGTTAGTCCTAATGAATCTCAGAATCAGTTCTTCAATGCAACAATTATTCACATCATGAACGGCT
This sequence comes from Oreohelix idahoensis, assembly GCA_024509875.1. Classification (NCBI taxonomy): domain Eukaryota; kingdom Metazoa; phylum Mollusca; class Gastropoda; order Stylommatophora; family Oreohelicidae; genus Oreohelix; species Oreohelix idahoensis. The sequence continues at coordinate 133,767 of JAMPIV010012846.1, read as the reverse complement.
GTTCATTGAGAATGTGCAAGACTGGAAAGATCTCAGTATTCAGAAAACTTACCACATCACTCATACACAACTATATATATATATATATATATATATATATATATATATATATATATATATATATATATATATATATATATATATATATATATATATATATATATTCAATGGGCTGATCACCCGTTTGCCAGTCACTTCGATTACGGAAACAACAGCAAATGGGTTGATTTGCCGTTGCCCTAAAGACGCCACTAGGCGTTATGGGAAACAATGGCAAAGAAAACCTATCTGCTGTTGCCCTAAGACGCCACTAGGCGTAATGGCCACTGACTGCTTTGACGGTCGGTGGCTAAGGACGGAAGAAGAAGAAGATATATATATATATATATATATATATATATATATATATATATATATATATATACACACACACACACACACCAGGAGGATCTCAGCAACAGTGCATGAACTCCGTAGAACTGGCGAGAATCCCAATGTGTGTATATATACACAAATATACTGTGATAGGGTTTCTTCTCCATATTGTGAAATTAATCCCTGCAGATGTTCTACATGTTTCACCTTCTCCTTGTCTAGAAATCTGGCAGTACTGTGTTGCTCTACAGCTGCTAAGGCATGAAGCAATGCCATTTTAGATTAATTGGCATGTAAAACGTGTGAAATTTTATATGCAAATGTAAAACTCAAGAAATTTTGTGCCCTAATGTAAAACTCACAATAGTATGTTACTAACTTTACGCAATAAAGAAGTGTGATAAAGTTTTATTTTTAACTGCTGCTTCCATTATCAGGAATAATGATAATTCCAGGTCAACACTGAACTGCCCTCACATACTTCTTCTTCTTTGATCCATAGCCGCCGACCATCAAAGCAGTCAGTGGCCATCACGCCTGTTGGCATCTTGTAGGGCAGCAATAAATTGATTCCACTTTGTTCAGTCGGCGGCCATCCTTCGTACAGTGCATAAATATTAGACAAACATAAAGGTATGTTTTCAGGCACTCGTAAGAAATAAAGAAGTAGAAAACTAGACAACAGAAAAACAACAGACATGAGTGGCTTACCCAGGACTCAAACCCAGGACCTTCCGTGCGACAACCCCGCCTAGCTATGCAAGCGAATCACACTATCCTCCCTCCATCTAGGCATCACCAAAAAATGATGCTTTGATGACGAGTCATTAGTGCGACCCGCAACACATAACACCGGAAATTTACCATGGGCAGTCCAGCCTATTAATGATGCAATCACTTCTGTTGTTCCCCTATTATACAGTATAGGTCAGACTTACACAAGACAAAGACCTTAATACTGTGTCTAGTAAATGATAGAAGACTAAGAACAGTAAGTACAGGACAGAGGGTAGGTTTTTGGTATTGTATAAAGATTTATAACACATAAGGAAGGGGAACCCGAGGCCTGTAAACAGTAAATTCTTCTTCTTCTTCGTACACTCTCAGACGTCCACTTGAATGTTCTCAAAGAAAGCAGTAGTCAGTTTGAGGCTATTTGAATCCCCGTAAAGCTTTTCCACGAAAGGAGCTGGCGTCGGCCATATGCACTTTCTCTGTACCACATATAAGGGGCAACTTTGAAGCAGATGTTCAGCAGTCATTTTATCAGTGCCACAGTTACACTGATCGGTAGTTCCTATCTTTAGCTTGTTGAATAGATGGTATCTCAATCTGTTGTGGCCAGTGCGGAGTCTGAAGATTACCACTTGTTCTCTTCTGTGGAGCTGGTAGTAAGCATCATTCTGTGTGTGCCCTGGATGTTCTACATTCCATTTGTTTCTGTAACTGATTCTGATAAAACTCTTTGCCTCCTCAAAAGTTATGCTTGCATCAGGCTGAGATAGATGTGAACCTTCTTTTGCCATTCTGTCAGCCTCTTCATTGCCGGCGATGTTACAATGAGATGGGATCCACTGGATCACAACACTTTTGAATCGTTGACAAAGTTTGTGGAGCACTACTCTGAGATCATCCAGGTCTGTATTATTTTGTCTTTTCAACGTTGCAATTACTGACTGTGCATCAGTAAAGAAAGCAACTTGTCTCTCTGCCGTTTCTTCTGTCAATATAACCTCTGCTGCAGTTTTCAAGGCCTCTGCCTCTGCTCTGAAGTTGCTGGAGAATCGTCCTGTCGCCACTGACAGCCTTTTTTCTGCACCAGTGCTTAAGGTCAGAAAGACACCCCCACCTCCATTTTCTGTTGCATTTGTTGCTGATCCATCTGTGTATGCATGGGTCCAGGTGTTGCGTGGATAATGTTTCTCTATGTATTTTGTCGCTATGGATTTTCTATCTGTTGCAGTTTGGCTCTTTTTACTTTCAATTCCAGGAATGTTTTCCATCATTTTAGGGAAACGTTTTTGTTTCCAAACTGGAAGCTTGTGTGCAGTGTAGATGGGTTTAACAGTGGATATTTCATCTATGGATACTGCTCTCATTTGTGGTTTGGTTGATTCTACAAAATTACTTCATTTGAGTCTTTGCCTTCTAAGAGCATTTATTCTATGGCACATTGGGTGGTCTGTTAGTCTTTTGAATTTTTCGGCCTGTTGTTGAGCCCTGCAGTCTCTTCTATCTGTCATTGGCTGGAGGCATGTAATCTTTTCGAGTTCTTTTATAGGTGTTGACTTCATGCCTCCCGTTATGATTCTCATTGCTTGATTTTGGAGTCTGCTAATTTTATCGAAGTTTGTCTTAGCTACTGTTGCCCATGCTGCCATGCCATATTCAAGAACTGGCCTCACTTGCCCTGTGTACAACGTCTTAAGCACTTTTTCATCTGCACCCCAAGTTGTTCCAGCAAGTTTTTTCATAATTGCCATTCTTTGTCTTGCTCTCATTTGATTTCTGTCAACCTGTTTTTTCCAAGTCAGACGGCGATCAAAAATAATGCCTAGGTAGTTCGGATTTTCATTTAAATGAAGATTTACTCCGTTTAATACTAGTTTGAAGCTCTGAGGTCTAGTTGAGAGGGAAGATACAGTGTACGTTGTTTTCTCTTCATTAATCTTCATGAGCCATGTTTTGGCCCACTCTTCCAGTGATGTTAGTGCCTGCTGCATCAGAATGTTTGCAATAGTGATACGTTCTTCAGAGATCCACAACGCTAAGTCATCTAAGTAAACAGTAAATAAATATTAGACAAACATAAAGGTATGTTTTCAGGCACTCGTAAGAAATAAAGAAGTAGAAAACTAGACAACAGAAAAACAACAGACGTGAGTGGCTTACCCAGGACTCGAACCCAGGACCTTCTGTGCAACAACCCCGCCTAGCTATGCAAGTGAATCACACTATCCTCCCTGCCATCTAGGCATCACCAAAAAATGATGCTTCAGTCTCCCTCAGTATATGTTGAAGAGTGTGAATGCTAACTATTCCAGTAGCTCGCTGGTTGTATACATGATGGATGCATCCTCTTATAAGTCCATCTCTGTTAGCCTGAAGTTTGATGCCAAATTCCAACAGTCTTAACCTTGATGATTCATCTATTGCAGTGTCGTTCTTTAACAGGTGATCATTAATTGTTCTCAGTATCTCTCCCTTATCCATATTCAGTGTCCCCAATGTGGGTGCTCTTGATGCTAGTCTGTCAGCTCCCTCATTATTGCATACTCCTGCATGACTATTTTTAAAATTTTAATATGCAATAATATTAAAATATAATAATATTGATAAATAAAAACAGACTGCCATGCAGTTATAAAGCTTTTAAGTCACATTTCTAAATATACTTTTATTATCTTTCAAGAAAAAAAAAGTTGTCTGCATCTTATTTTATTCATTTTGCTTCTTCTGGAGTTGAGCTATTATCTAAGTAAAGTCCTCCTGTGAAGAAACGATCCTTACAACATTAAATTAATAAACATCAGCAGATTGTAAAATATTACACTGAAGTGGTATCTATTACCAATTTCACATTTTTGGTTCCATTTAACTGCACATAAATCATAAATGAGCAAAAATAATTGTTTCACAGCAATTTAAACATTTCAGACTATTTTCACAGCCATACATACACACAAAAATATATGCGTCCACAGACAATTAAACAGCCAAAATGAGTGCCACAGTCCTTTTCTAGTATATATTTCACAGCCATGCTAACAACTACAACAAGATCAGTAACTATCACACAAATAACCATAACTGGTATTATAACCATCATATATATAACTACAACAAGATCAGTAACTACCACTTACTTACTTACTTACTTAGTCGTTCCCCTTCTACCGTGAGGTGTAGAGGTTTGGAAGAGAGAGCGCCAGACTATTCTATCGGCTGTCTTCCTCCTGGCCTGGTTCCATTCTAGTCCTCGGACCTTCAAAGATTGTCTAATGTTGTCCTCCCAGCGGACTCTGGGTCGTCCTCGGGGTCTGGATCCTTGGCTCTTTGTTTCCCATGCTTGTCGTGGTAGCCGATCTTCTCCCATTCTGCAGACATGGCCAAACCATCTTAGTTGGGACTGTTCTACTTGGGTCTGTAGGGGGTGGCATTTTAGGCCTTGACGTATCGTCTGGTTGCGTACCATGTCTCTTCTTGTTACTTCAACCACCTTCCTCAGATATCTCATTTCTGAGGTTTGGATCTGGCTTTTATGGGTTGTAGTCATTGCCCATGACTCGCATCCATATGTCAAGACTGGGACATAGGTGGAGCGGTATACAGCCATCTTCGTTTTCTTACCAACCTCTCTCTTGCTGAGGAATCCTCGATTTATGGCCTGAAAAAGTCTCCCAGCTGCTGCTTTTCGAGTGGCCAACTCTTCTTTGATGCCTCCCTTTCGGTCTATAATAGCTCCGAGGTATTTAAAGTGGTTGACCTGCTCCAGGACCTGTTCTCCCAGCTTAATCTGATGTCTTCTTTCTTCTCGTGATATCACCATGGATTTTGTTTTAGAGCTGCTTATGACCATCCCTCTCTTCTCCAGCTCTTCCTTCCATACTTGCAGGTTGGATTGGAGATGTGCCTCTGATTTAGCAATCAGGGCAACATCATCAGCAAATGCCAGCTCTGAAATATAGACCTGTCTCATCTTCCAGTACCCCCACTGAATACTTTCTTGTTCTCTCCTTACATGCCTTGATGACATCGTCCATAAGGAGTATGAAGAGGTAAGGTGATAGGATATCACCTTGTCTTACACCAGTGGTGGTCCTGAACTCTTCTGACTTATGGTTTGCTGTCCTCACATAATTTCTGCAAGACTTGTAGAAGCTCTGTATAGCATGAATCAGAGGTGCTGGAATATTCTTCCTTGCCAAACAGTCCCAAAGTTTGCTCCAAGGGACCCTGTCAAACGCCTTTTCCAGATCTATGAAACAAAGATGGATCTCACTCTTATACTCAAGGGCCTTTTCACTCAGCTGTCTGAGTGTGAAGATTAGGTCTTGAGTACTTCGGTTTGCTCGGAATCCGCACTGGACCTCATCCAATTGTGGCTCAGCTAGGCGTCGGAGTCTCTGCTCTAGGATTCTAGAGTAGATTTTTCCAGGGACACTGAGAAGGGATATGCCTCTATGGTTTCCACACTGAGTAACTACCACACAAATAGTTATAACTGGTATCATAACCATCATATAAACAACTACAACAAGATCAGTAACTTCTTCTTCTTCTTCGATCCTTAACCACCGACCGTCAAAGCAGTCAGTGGCCATCACGCCTAGTGGCGTCTTGTAGGGCAACAACAAATTGATTCCACTTTGCACGGTCGGTGGCCATCCTTCGTACAGTGCCCCAGCTCTGGTTCATTCTTTGCATCTCAGCCTCCACAGTCCTCCGCCAAGTTGTTTTTGGTCGGCCTCTCTTTCGCTTTCCTTCAGGGGTCCAAAACATAGCTGTTCTTGTGATGGCATCGGGGTCTCTTCTGAGGACATGACCAACCCAGCTCCAGTGTCTGCCAGCTATGATGGTGTGCATGTCCTCTTGCTTGCTACGAGTAAGCAGATCTTGGTTGGTGATGGTATTCGGCCAAAAGATGCGGTGAATTTTTCTTAGGCATGTTTCCGTAACTTCATTATTTTTTTTACATAGACAGGGGTGTCAGCCCTATGCTAAAACCCCCAACCTGGAGGACCAGGGTACCAGCTTTTGTCTGACCCCTACCCACACAGACCAGTCCAGCTTGGTTGAACCTACCAGGAGTAAAACTCCCACTGGCATAGCTCTGGGGATTGTCAGGGTACGCAAGCTGCCATACCGCTACAAGGTATAGGTACCATTGATGGCAGAAGATCAGTAACTACCACACAAATAACCATAACTGGTATCATAACCATCATATACAACTACAACAAGATCAGTAATTACCACACAAATAACCATAACTGGTATCATAACCATCATATATACAACTTCAACAAGATCAGTAACTACCACACAAATAGTTATAACTGGTATCATAACCATCATATAAACAACTACACGGTGATTGAAAACTTACTTCAAAATTTTAAATGACTATTTCTTCACGCCTATCCAACTAATTTATGTGAAACAAATGTCAAAATAAAGACAATTATCTGCTATTTTATTACATAAAATGTTCTTTTACATTAACATTACAACTTATCGTAAGATCCAGTTTGTCCAACACATGATTTCAAAGCAAGCAGCCATTTTTACTGTCTGTTGTAACATCAGTATATTAGCCATTTTATATTTTATTTCGTTCCTGGGAATAGTTCCTCGGAAGTTCCGTCTGACGGGTACCGGACGCGTTTTAGAAACACGATGCCAAGTGCAGACCAAGAATTCGAGGATTTCATCTCGAAGATCAAGCTTCTGTTGAATAGATAGATCGAGTTGGAGGGAATTACTAAGGATTTTAATGGCTTGGTTGATCTAATGCTACGGGACAAAGTGTTGTCGTCCTGCTCTACTGAGTTGGTAGCATTTTTTCAGGAACAACAACCTAAGGACATTGAGTCCATGGCACAATTGGGCCACCATTATGTCCTTGCCCATTCGGGCAAACCCATCCATCATTCTGGTCTGTCAGACGCCTTCATTGCAGGCGTCGGCAAAGTCCAGCGCCAACCGTGGAAAAATCAGTCAGAAGGTGCAGATAGCTGCGAAGAACAGAAACGCAATAGGTCACCTCTGCCCTATCAGCCATTCAGGGGCAACTACGATAATTTTAGAACGCGTCAGAGGTTCCAGCCGAGGTGGAACAACCATCACTCTGTTAGCGATAGTGTATATACAATTTAAATGTATTTGTCAAATGGTAGTCATTGCTCCTTGTTTTGGCATTTGTTTCATGTACATGTATTTCCAATAGATACAAGTGTGGATATAACAATTTTAAAATCGTGAGTAACTTTTTTTCAATCACCCTGGACAACTGGCAATCCACAAAATGATAAAATAAAAATAAAAAAAATAAAACCAGCTTTACAAATACCATACTAACAGCCAAAACAAGTTTTGCTGCCACCATAACCAACAAACAGAACAAACCTAACAAATGTTATACAGGCAACTGGATCATCTTCACAGCCACCACATAAATAAACCCAGCTGGTTTCACTGTCACCACACAAACAGAATTGGCTTCACTGGCACCACACAAACTGAATTGGCTTCACTGGCACCACACAAACTGAACTGGCTTCACTGTCACCACGCAAACAGAATTGGCTTCACTGGCACCACACAAACTGAATTGGCTTCACTGGCACCACACAAACTGAATTGGCTTCACTGGCACCACACAAACTTAATTGGCTTCACTGCCACCACACAAATAGAATTGGTTTCACTGGCACCATACAAGTAGAACCAACTTCCTGCCACCACAAACACAGAACTGGCTTCACTGCCACCACACAAATAGAATAGGTTTCACAGGCCCCACACAAACAGAACTGGCTTTACTGGCACCATACAAACAGAACTGGCTTACACAGCCACCACATAAACAAGTAAAATAAACCTAACAAATGCTACACAAATAACTGCACTGGCTCACATACACAGCACATAAAAAGCTCAGTTGGCTTCACTGCCACCATACACACAAAAAACAAACCTAACAAATACTATACAAACAACTGGGCTGGCTTCACAGCCACCACACAAACAAATAAAACAAACTTAAACAAATACTTCACAAACAACTGCACTTGTTCTCATAGCCATCATACTAACAACTAGCACTGGCTTCACATTCACCATATAAAAAAATAGAACTAAACTTACAAAGGATGTACAAACCTAGTACTGGCTCTAAAGTCACCATATAAATAATTAGAACTGATTTACAAAACAGAAATGTCAGTCTTAAGAAAGACAGAGAGTAGATATTTGCTTCTCAGTAAAATTAAAGAAAGAAGACTCAGCATAACTAAAGAGTGCCATTAGTTAATCACCAAGTTATGATGTACATCATCAAAGTTCCTTAAAATATCACGAGAACTTTAAGATGAGTGATAAACATTTTTTAAAATCTGCTAGCAAATGTTAAATTCAATGCAAAAAAAAAAAGATTGAGGAAAATACAAATATAGCTGCCAACATGAAACGGCCAAATGACATATGTAGGAAAATTACAATACACAGCTGATTCACAAGATGCCAGGAACACGGAGGCAAAGTATTTGATTGTGACCATATATTACTACTTGAATATATTTAAACCAATTTAACTCATTCTAACCTCATTTAACTTGTGTATGGTGTGACAGATTGGCTTTTACTTTTACCCATGGGTGCATCCTGGGCTAGCGTGATATATGTCAAATTTGATAGGAAAATTAGACAATACCTGGCAATAGGCTAGTTTTTAAATCACTTCATTACATCCGAAACATGTGTGTGAACAGTTGTGAGCAAAAAAAAAAATTTCTGCAGCTAAATGTTGTGCTTTACATCTATTGCTATAGATGTACCTGTGGACAGCGTAGTATGTCCGCTTGATACAATTCTGAATTTGAACGAAAAATTTGAAAATACGTGGCCATAGTATGTTCATATCATGTAAACACTTCCTGTGGACCACATGTTTTGAACTGGTAACGAAATAAGTATTCTGGTGCTTAATTTTTGCATACTTTTATCAATTAATGACGTCATGAGGCTGTTTGTTTACAAGTAGTGTAATCGCATACATAACAATCATAAACTATCAACTCTTCAACCGCATTAGATTATCTCTAAGTGAATTTTAGCGATAATAACCTATTTTCAATTCCGGTAAGGAAGTTTTAAAAATTTGATATTTTTAAGTAATAAATTAATTAAATTGCATGCGACAGGAATGTGTGAGATTCCAATTCAGCAATATATGACTTCCCCCCCAAAAAATCATAAAAATTAGAATTTTCATTTGTTTGTAATCAACCTTCTTGGATTAATTTTCCACTGCATATACCTTTTGATTCTGGGGCTTTTACCACCAAGGGATTATGTAGAGCTGAAAAATTAACATGTATGTGCACAATTTAAATTAATTTTTTTGTTTTGATTTGTTATTGTTTCTACACTTCGCAAGCCATAACAACCAATTATTACATAATATAAGAACTCAAAATTGTTTCACAACATTCTTCAGCCAATTTTCTAAAGTTTGATGCATAATAAATTTATCTCTCAATTAATTTATATGTCTACTGCTTGTTTTTTTTAAATCGCTTGTAGAAAAAAAATGCCTCCATTTTGGGGCCTGGATAAATCTGGAACACTGCCTGAATTAGAACGAATTAAGTTGAGGAGAGACAGGGGATTTTAGGTAAACATGCAAAACAAAATATCCAAATTAGGAATCGTTCATTTTCTGATAATTTAGAATCCCCTGATTCTAAGTGCCTTGAAATCAATTTTCTGAACACATTCTGAAAAGGTGTATTCTGACTTGGAAAACTGTATTTCTCTATGAAACTGTGCTTTTCTCGTACAGAAAAAAGTTAATTTTTCAGAACCTTGTTTTATGCTATCAATTTTCTTACAAGTTTATTTATTCATCAATCAACATCAGATCTAGCACATAAAATTTCCTCTGCGTTATAAAACTTTTGTCAGAACGGATTTGTGATATCCCATCAAAATTTTGATTTACTTTAAATAATCATACAAACTTTAGCAAAATATATTATTATTTTTAGACACTAAATTAAAAGCAATGGATCTACTTAAGTTATCAAAACATTTGTTCAGATAAAAGTTGTAAAATATCACAATAAGCTTCCTCTCAAATTTGGTTTTAAACTCAAAAAAATAAAAATGTCTAATGAATTTAAAAGCTATCTTTAAAATCCAATAAGGCAATATTTCAATGATAAAAATAACACAGCACATTTAAACTCTTTGTTTCGCACAATTTTTATAGTTGTAGGGTTATCTTGTGCATTTTACTGAAATCTTAAAAATTAATGATCAAAAATAGCATTTCACTTTAGCCCTGCCCCTTAAACCTAAATATACCGACTAATACGAAATTGTACATGAATAATCATAACATAAATGAATTCATTCAATTATTTGTAAAAGAAAAAAAAATGTGTACTCTGTCTTAATTCATCATAATATTTATTTACACTGATATGTCTTACTTCCTCATATATTTTACTAACACTTGATCTCCGTGACTCACTCAAAATGGTGGCAGTAATTACCTTTCCTAATACTTCACCAACTGTGAAATTTGGGTTCTGGTAGTAATCAGTTTGAGAACCACTGTGCTAGAGGGTTTTTCTTTGGATATTTATTTGGAGGGCATGAGTGGGGCTATTCTACATTGATAAGTTCATTTTTTTTAAAAATTATTGTTTCACTAACTTCTTCTTTCAGCCTCCATTTTACCTTGTATAACCAATAATCATTTAAAGGAAGCGTTTACACATTATACACCCCAGCAACTTACATAAGTCGTACCTTAATATTCATATATTACAATAAAGGTATTTATATACATGAACGTCACAAAAATGTATTTGCTAAAGATCACTGTTAACACATACTAGGTTGTTGTTTTCATATTTTCTTTGGCTACTTATAACACTAGGTCATCAGCGCTTAAGTGAGCTGTGGACCTTCTTTGGTATTTTGTCCAGTATGTCATTAAATATGATGAAATATATATTTTACAATATTTTGCTAATCTGGACAAAGCCTCAGACAAAACATACCGCAGAACCGAACTCAGGCAAAGGTCAGAAGACTAATGGCTATATGGGCAACTTCTTGATAACACAGAATTATATCAGACATGCAAATACAAAATCAGTAGTCTTTTGAGACAGAATCCCGAAGAGGCACAAAAAAAAAAAAAAGGAAGTAACTGGAGAGAGGTTTAGGTCTAGTGGAGAGTTGTTGTCTCTGTTTTTACATTCCTTGGGCATGAGAATGATAATAGGCTGGTCTCTAGGGTTAGCAATGGCGTACTGAGGGGCGTGCAAGGGGGGCAGCCTGCTCCAGGTGACAGTCAGATAGGGGTTCCATCAGACACTATTATGACAGTGCTGTTTTGTCTAAAAATCTACTATGCAAGCAAAATATATTTTCTGTGTTTATTTATAGGGAGTGCCAATTGAAGTATCCGCCCCTGGCTCCAAATACTTTCAAGTACACCCCTGAGATTTAGTGGAGAGTTTTTATCTTTGTCAAGATGTGCCTTAGGCCCCACAACATCCACAGACAGGTCCAGGATTAGTGAAAACCCGTAGTCTCTGTTTTAAAGTGCCTTAGGCGTTTTACTGAAATCGTAGAAATTAGTTATCAAAAATAGCTTTTTCACGTGTTGTCACATGCTGGCCTTCAAAGCATGTATTCACTGTTTAGAAAGTGCAGACTACGCTGGCTTGGTCATATCTGCCGCATGGAAGATGGTCGCATCCTGAAAGATATTTTCTACCTACAACTGGCTGATGGCAAAAGAAAAGTTGGGCGACCATAGCTGTGGTTCAAAGATATGTGGAAGAGAGACATGAGGGCACTGGACATAAATCCAGCAACCTTGGTGAATGAAGCTGCCAATCGCACCATGAGGTGATGCTCACTACGACGTCACCTCAGACTGGGTAAAAAGAAGCTCTCATGGCAAGCAGAAGAGAGGAGAAAATGTCAAAAGGAACAAGAGGAAAAAATGCAGCGACGGCTGTCACCTCAATGGCGCATTCCCATTGTCAATTATGACTGAAAGGGCTATTGTTAGGGCATGACAATGACTTGTGATGATGATCAGTTCTGTCGCAAGAAAAATTAACCTTTAAAATTACTCATAGCACAGAAAAATATGTAAGAAAAAAGTTAACCAAAATAATTTCATAATGCCAGTAATGTACATGTGCATGTATGTGTGTGCATGCGTAAATATGTGTGTTTGTATGAAACAGAGTGAGAGATTCCAAGTATAAAGAATTTTTTACTATTAATAATTATATGATGATGATGATGATGATGATGATATAATCCCTTTAGCTGTGAGCAGGTAGCTCTTGACAGCCCATTGCCTCTCTGACAAAGGTGCAAGTCTTCCTCAGTTGCTGTGATGATGTGTAGAGTGTATTGTGGATGGTTGGGTGCGATGGGAGTAGTTGGCATCGCAGGTCTGTTAGTCTTGGGCACTGTAACAGTAGGTGTTCAACTGATTCCTCATGGTGGTGGCAGTGCCTACAGTTTGGTTCACGTAGTGGGTCTATTCTATTTAAATGTTTATTGACAGGGGCATGGCCTGTTCTCAGCTGGAAAATTAGACTCTGATCTCTTCTTTTCAATTGTTTAACTGGATCTTGAGGGTTTGGTTTAGCTTGATGTTTGAAGAAATGATGCCCTGTCTGGGAGGTAGCCCACTGGTTTAGCCATTCTTCCCTATAATTGTTTCTCAGGTTCTGTTGGCAGGTTTGCAGTGTGGTACTTGATGGGAACTGGGGCAGTGCTGCTCCTCTTTTGGATAGTTTGTCGGCTTTTTCATTTCCTGGGACTCCGACATGCCCTGGGATCCACTGGAGTGTAACTTCGACGCAATAGGAAGTGAACAGTTGGTCAATAAATCTACAGATGTTATTAATGTTAGGGCACTATAAGGAACATACAAATTTATAAATTAAGTATACAAACATTTAAAATAAACATGTAAACAGTCTTAAAGCAAGCTACAGAGACATATCTGCTGCATTCAGAAATGCACCATCGTGTGGAGAAAACAAAAAATGTATTTTTTTGGTTATTTTTTTTTTTTTTTTTTTAGAATTTTGCAGCATTGGTGGCAGTTCCTGTAACTGTAATGTCCCCTTTCCTGTAATGAGGGATTGTGGGTAGCACTTTGGAAGCTCTCTTCTCCCGCTGTTGTGGTGTACTGATTCCTGAGTTATCAGAATAGTGAACTGCGACAGGAACTTGAGAATAGGCTGTAAGAGAATTTTAAAAAGCATAGTCAAACTAAGTAGAAGAAACTGCTCTGTTTTATGTTAAAATAACTAACTTGGTTTATTCCTGCAATTATAAGCAAGCAACCCGCCAAAATATGATGGGAAATAATTACGTTGTGCTCTTTCTGCTGCATATCCTGATCATGGCACTTATTCTCCTGTGGTCATTTCATTCTTTTCCATTCCGTTTCAACTTCACTGGATCTTTGTAGTCAAAACTATCACGATTTAGGGTTAATGCACCATGAAAAAATTGCAAGGCCTGCAGATTATTTTAATGGATGCGCCATTTAGTTTGCACGATGCAATGCACACCTTTTCTGTATTTTCTTAGAAAGCTAGCAGGATGTTTTCATTGTTCATTACAGGACAGTTTACTAAAAAAAAATTAGGATATAGGGGGATTACATACCTGTCAACCTGTACAAATTTTTCGTACAATGTACGTATTTTTGATACTTTTAGCAGTGTACGGCCGTACAGACTCGTTGTACGGATTTTTCCTCCCTCAAAAAAAAAAAAAAAAAAAAAAACAAATAGAAATTTTTTTTTTTTTTTTAAAATTCTAAAAATATTTTGCAACCCAAGTTTTTAAAAATTTTAAATCAGAAAATATTTTCTAGCCCAGGTTTTTTTTTAACCAATTTTTTTATTCTGGGAATCTTGGTGTCTGTTTTTAAACTGAAGTCTCTCGCAGCAACCAATCAAATCCTTTTATACCCAACAATTCGGCAAAAACTTTGAATTCGGCCTCAAACACTTTCAGCTTTCAGCGTGACATGACATATTTTTAAAGTTACCTGTTATCAGCCACGCTTGCCAAGACACTTCGACGCCAATTTGTTTAAAAAAAGCTAAGTACCTATAACTTGGTTAAATATTGCTGTTGTTTTGCTTTGTTGCAATTTAATCGCTGTCCCAATCTTTCCAGTTATATCTTGCCCTTCAGTATATTTCCGATAAATTAATGTCATAATATTCTGTGTAGGCCCTGCATAACTTAAAAAAAAAAAGTTTGTTTGCGTTGAGTAGGCCTACTTTATACCGGCGATCGAGATTCACTGCTTTATTTTTCATAAAGCGGCGATCTATTATCACTGGTCTAGGCTATCGATTTTTAAATAATAATTTTGTAAATTTTTGATAGTACATTTTTTCTTCCTAGATTAATCTGTTCACAATTTGGTTAATTTTTTGCTGTTGCTTTGCTTTGCTTCATTGTATTTTATTTTTGTTGTTCTCTTAATCTTTCCAGTTATATTTTGACCATTTCAATATTTCCAATAAATTAATATCATAAAATTTTGTGTAAGCCCTACAAAAGTAGAAAAATAAAGTTTATTTGTATTGAGTAGGCCTACCTACTTTATTTCAGCGGTCGAGATTTGCTGCTTTATTTTTTAATAAAGTGGCAATCTATTATCACTTGTCTAGGCTACCAACTCTTAAATAATTTTGTAAATTTTTGGTGCTACGTTTTTCTTCCTAGATTTGATATTCTGTTCATAATTTGTTAATTTTTTTTTTTTGGCTGTTAGCTGTTTGCTTTGCTTTGTTGTATTTTTTTTGTGTGTGGTCGTTCTCTTAATCTTTCCAGTTATATTTTGATCATTTAAATATTTCCAATAAATTAATGTCATAATATTATGTGTCGGCCCTACATAACTAGAAAAAAAGTTTGTTTGCATAAACTTCGCTGCTTTATTTTTCAATAAAAAAGTCCACACAGACTGCAGGAGGTCCATGAATGCAGACACACTCACTTCTTTTTTACAGTGTAAGATTAACATTGATACATGCTGTGCAGACTTTAAGCCCACAAATGCAATTCTGCAAAGTGCTAAAAGTGCATGTGTTGATTATAATACAATACACTGTGCATCGAAAGAATAGTACCTGACGATCACTACGTTTTTTATATGTAAAGAACAGCATGAGACTATTAGCATGTTTTATACCACACTAATTCAAATGCTAATAGATTTGTATATGTCATTTCTCGTTTTAAAACTGTATTGTGTATATTTTATTAATATATTTTTTGCGTAAGGATTTTTGGGTGTTTGTAAGGATTTTTTTGGTCCGGCATACAGATTTTTGTCTCAGGAGGTTGACAGGTATGGGATTATTTAGTTTAATAAAAGACGATGTCCATTTTTAAAAAAATGTGGACCCAAATGGTTTATGTAAGGTTAGGATCAATCAAGTAGAAACTAGAAAACAAATAATCTAAGATTAGTAACAACATTTTTGGCAGATTATTTTATTGGAAGGTGCTGTTGTCTTCTGAGGAAAGGAAGGTGATAATGAGATAATTTTCTTTTCCTTTTCACTCCTTTTGCAGCACGGAGCCACCCACTGCAGCTGGTCCCCTTACAGGAAACCTGCATCAAAGAATGCATGTGCTCTTACAGAGGTGGTTTCTGTAGCTATTAGTGTCATATGAATAGGTTCCCAGCGTAACATACGTAACCTCATATTTGTCGTTTATTACAACATGCTTGAGGGACCAGTAGTGCTATTCTTTCTTTGTCTCCTCAGTAACTCCTAGCAAGTGAGCCAGGCACAGTGAAGTATAACTTGTGATAACGTCTCATTTTCCAGCTGTAAATTTTTGGGGTTGGAGTGGCTTAGAGGTATGTCACCTGCCTCTAGTTCTAAAGGAACTGGGTTCATTCCCAGCACCAAGAAAGTTATTGATGGAAATTATTTCAGAACATGTGTTTCCTAATGATATCATACGCCACCTTATCTCCTGGATAGGGGACGGATGCCTAGCTTTCTCGGATAAAGGCAGAAAACTAGGAAGTCCTGTGTGTAAGTTGCGCACGTTAAAAATCCCTTGGCAGTTAGAAATTGTAAAGAGTGGACCATACGGCCACTGCCATGGCAAAATTTAAAAATTTTGAAATATACCCACCACAAAAATATTCATAGAATATGTGATTTTTGTAAACACACATTGGTATCCTTGCCAGTGCTACAGAGTTTGTGCACTGTGCTGAGATCCTTCTTGTATGATCTAAGGGAGGAGATTGGAGCACTTATGGAGTTGTCCATGTGCATCGAAGATGATCCTTAAAAAAAAAACCTAACCAAGCTGTAGGAAATGTTCTGTGGTGAAATCTGAAATGTCAAAAAGAAAAAAACTTATATGATTCATTCACTCACATTTTCTGCTTTTGCGTGCGTTGCTGGCATTGCTAATGCGTTTGTTCTTCTCTGAGGTTACAGTGTTTGGTGTGTTAGATCTGACCGTTGATGCATCATCAGCTGAAATATACGCACAATTTGCTGTTTCTGTTGCAGTGATTCTTAAATATACGATTCTAGTGAATACAAATCATCATTTTCTTTTTGGCTCCTTATACAGCACGGAGCCACCATTGCAGCTGGGCCCCCTTGCATGAAACCTGCACCAAACATTTGCATACTTTTGCAGCAGTAGTTTCAATTTCTTTGACATGATGAGGTTGCCACCCTCGTGCACAACCTCATATTAGTCAGCACCTTGTACAGCATGCTTGAGTGTCACTCTAGTCATATTCTTTCTGTGCCTCTTCAGAGACACCCCTGGAACTACAAGGGACAGTGAATACAAATAAAACTAAATAACATTTTTCAACATTGATATTTGTGCCAAGCATATCTGTGGACATCAAGAAGACTTATGAATGACATGAAGAAAGAACACACAATATAAAACAAAAAAAATACTGAAATGATATGGCTGTTGAAGAACCTACTCAAGGAAACAGTAAGAAAAATACATAATGTAGATAACTATGATCAGTCGGTATTATGTATATTCTTGTCTGAGTGGAAGATTGGTGCTGATGGAAACAGATAAAGATGTGATTTTCAATATTAACTCTTAAAGTACATGGCAGTTTTCCCATGTTAGACACAAGGAATTTTCTGTTGTTTTGAGTTTTTATACAATGTTAAAATTTAAGGGTCAATTCTTTCCAAAATTTTTAAAAAGTAAGGTAATGTTATTGTAGAGTCCATACTGGCCACCACTGTAGAATGTCGTTGTTTGACTGGCCACTACTGTAAAGTCCACTGTAGTGTACTGAGTTGATGATACCAGGCATGCTCCAGTCTACCCAGCTGTGCTGTAAATGGGTAACTCACTCTAATCCTGAGTTAGGGAAGGCAAAGACAGCGAGGCAGTGTCTGCTATGGGATTACTGTCAAGTAATTGTTCCCCAGGTGGTACTGGTGATCATCACTGTAAAGGGTAGAGTATTCTTCCTGCTCGTTACACATGAGACAGGCAAGTACAACAAAGGTCAACTCAACCGACGCAGGATTGTGTATGTATGGAGTGAGAGTGGAAAATACGCGAATGGTGTACTGTTCGATGTAGTTGACACTTGATACTATTTCACTCACACTCTTAGGCAAGTCAAAGATGTTAGGAATCGCTGTTGACGTTTCTATGCTTTTAATAATGACGCACACACTTGGACAGCACGGAATACAGTCATGAGTAGGTTGACATAGCAAATCATTAGGTAGTAGAATAGTAGTACATTTCATGCAGCATTCAATATAATAAAGTCATTCCATGTTCTGGCGGACTATCGCCGTATCCCCTAACTGACTGAACGCATCAGTGGTTATGTGTGTGTAAACATACAAAGGGTTCACTGGAGGAACCTTTTCCTTGGCTAAGTTCTCCAGCTGTATATGTCAAATATTTAAATAACAAAATTAAACCACAGTAGGGGTTTTCATCTTAATAAGATCTCCGTGCCACTGTCTGAATAATAAGATTCCTGATCCGTTCTTTGGACAGTGATCCATAATGATGACAGGAATACAAAATGGCCTCCTTCCCTGAGTTTTCGCTCACTCGCCCAGCAGAAGGATAATCATAAGCCAGAGTTAATTCATAACTTGAATATATAGGATTTCCTATAGTTTCCATACAGTCCCTTAGTCAGAAGGTTGCTTCATGAAGACCTAAGCGCTGATGGAACCTGTCATCTTCATCAATCTATATTTCAACGACCAACGATGCTCGAAAATACGATGTTTCATCTAGGTCTAACCATAAGAAGATCATCAAAGGAAAAAGGGGTCTGGCTTTACCTGGAGTCCGAATCTAAACATAATGAAATACATGAGAAGAGTCTCTGACATCACACTCTTGCAGAGACATTCCTTCCTTATGGAAAAATCATCCATAAATCACTTTTAACCTTTAACAGGACCAGCCCTACAAAACACACCCGGCCATTACGACCGTCTATCTCGGAACTCACTACAACTCTCTAGGACAACGGATACCTCCGCCAGAGTTCGCTATAGTCCGACCTTAGCATACGAAGATATACAATATAAAACTGAATCTTCTTGTACTAGACAAGTAATACATATAAATTCAGGCCATAAACATCTTGAACAAGATCAATCTATTTTCTGGCCCTAACAAACGAGAACTGACATGACGTCAATATTCATACGCCGAATCAAACGTATAAATCAATCATGGATTATCTCGCTTTCCCAAGGGAAGCATTTTCGTACACAAATAAATTATTAAATAGACATATCGCATTTTTTTGTAATCCGTGCATTCAAAAATATGTATGCAACAGTTATGCATAGCTGTAAAGGAAATTTAATGAGGATTAATAAAATATAACACCAGGACAATACAAAACAAAAAAATAAGTTTAATTATACTGGCGCTGAGAACTGGCATTGTATCAAGAGTGCCCTGAAAAATCAGCCCTGAATACTGATCTCTTGTCCTTTAAGAGTTAACGCAGGAAAGACAGGTAACTATGAAGAGTATTCTAGAAGAATTTAAAATGGGAGTTCTTGGTATTCAACCTTCAGAACAGAGATGATTAAGAATGACGAGAAAATCTGGAAAGATTATCATCAAACAGTCAAAAAGTGATATGTTTGTTTTATTTGTTTCAATTCCCAGGGACTTGAGTTTTCACTCTTTACCAGTTTTAGTCTGGGGTGAGTTCCAGGGCTTTCTTGCAAACTCAGAGGGCTTCCCCAACTCAGCAGGCTCAACACTGGTAAAACTTACCAAAGCCTATTAATTAGCACCTAATGCAATGCTATGAGTTGGATGGGGCTCTACCCTAGAGGTAATCTAAGCAGTGGCACAGAACCTGACTGAAAGCCTATTAGAGAGGACAAATAAAGGAGCACTGACACAGGAAAATGGAGAAATATTTTTAAAAACCGAGTAACAGGACTGAATTGTACCCTTTGGTTTCAGACCACCATTAGTTGACAGTTTTCTTCTTTGCCGGCTTCTCTGCTGCTTGGAAAGGTTTCTTGTTTGGTTGCGTGATTTCTGAAAGAGCATGAGTTACTTATAACAACAAGTTAATGTTAATGTTAATCAGAATTGACGTCATTGCACTCCAGGCAAACCCATAGGTGCTCAGTCTCCCTCAGCAAATGTCGAAGGGTAAAAAAACAACAAGTTAATTTTTGTGTTATTTAAAATAAGTGTTATGTATGTGGACATTGGGATAAAGACTCAAAGAGAAAAAATGTAGAGAAAAATGTGGAGTAATATAAATATTTTTCTTCTTCTTCAAGTACCATGCCTAGTGTTATAGGAGATCATGTCTCTTCCTATCTCCAGTACAATTTATCAATTCTGTTGTTGACGTCTGTCCATGTCATGATGTTAAACTATCCAATATTTACTCTCTTTGTCTTCCTCTATCTCTTTTTTCCTTCAATCTTACATGTTGTTATGATATATTCCAGCTTTACTCTTCTCATAACATGCCCAAAAAAAGTGGATTGCTTCTTTCTAACTTGAGAAATAATTTTCCTTTGCGCATTGGCCTCTTTCAGGACATCCTCATTACTCTTTTTGGCTGTCCATGGTATTTTTAACATTCTTCTGTAAAACCACATCTCTGTGGCCTCTAGCGCTTTCCCTACTTGTTTACTAACTGTCCATGACTCACTCCCATATGTCAGGATTGGTTCTATATAACAATGAAGAACTCTCTTTCTTACTTCCATTGACAAAGTTTTGTTACGTTAAATACTCTACATTTTATAGAATGCTGTTTTTGCCTAAGCTTTTCTGCTCTTCAATTCTGAGATGCATCTTCCATCAGTTGTTATTAATGTGCCTAGATATTTGAATTTATTGAACTGTTTTAAAAGTGTCCCATTTATTTTGTTAGTGCATTCTCGGGAAGCAATTTTCTTTGAGATGACCATTACTTCTGTCTATTTGCTATTAAGGCTGAGGACTTTATTTTCAATTTCTGTCACTATTGTATCAACCATTTCCTGCAGCTCCTTTTCACTTTTTGCTATTGAGACTGTATCATCTGTGTATCTCAAGTTGTTTATATTATGTTGCCAAATGATATTCCTGGCATGTCCTTTAGGTCAATCAATCAATCAATACCCTTTAGCTTCCCGAGAAGCATAGGCCTTCAACAAACACATGCCAAGTCTTCCTGTCCTGTGCCATCTGCTCAAGTTCTTTCCATGTTTTCCTCATCACTTTAAGATAAGAATGAAAAATTGCTTAGTAATATACAAGAACAAATGAAGAGATTGACAGAATATTTTGAGGAACTTCTCAATAGACCAGCTCCAATTAATCCCCTAGACATCCAGCCAGCAGAAGAGGAGCTACAAATCAGCTGGGGAACAACTAAGCAGAGAAGAAATAAAGAAAACCATAAAGCTTCTGAAAGATAGAAAAGCAACTGGTCCAGATGGCATTCCAGCAGAGGCCATCAAAACAGATATTGATACCTGTACAGAGATATTATACAAACTACTTGGCAAAATCTGGGAGAGAGAGGAAATACCAGCAGAATGGAAGGAAGGTTATCTGGTCAAGTTGCCTAAGAAGGGAAATTTACAAGAGTGCACAAATTATAGAGGAATAATGTTACTATCGGTGCCAGGAAAAGTATTAAACAGAATCATCCTTGAGAGATTAAAAGAGTCCATAGACAAGCAACTGAGAGATGAAACAAGCAGGTTTTTGACAAAACAGATCCATGTCCACTAGGGATCTCATTATATTTTCACTGTACAGATTGAACAGATCCGGTGACAGCACACATCCCTGCCTGACACCCTTTTTTACTTGCTGAAACGTTCCTATTTGGTTGCTAATTCTTACAGCTGCTGTTTGTTACCAGTACATGTTCTTTATTATCCTCAAGCATTTACCATCAATGTTGATGCCTTCTAGCATTTTGATAATTTCCTTATGCTTCACTTTGTCAAATGCCTTAGTGTAATCAATAAAGCATAATTAAAAATCTGTTTTTACTTCTATAGCTCTTTCTATTAATGTTCTTATAATATATATGGCATTGTTTGTGCCTTTACCTTCTACAAATCCACACTGTTTATTACCGATTTCTGGCTTAATTTTATTTCTCACTCCTCTCATGATAATTCGTAATAATATTTTGGTCATATGACTCGTAAGACTAATGGTGTGATGCTCTTCACATTCCACGGCTCCAGGTTTCATATGGCAAAGCTATGAATATTTAAAAAAAAATAAAATTTTGCCTTGTTTTGGCGAGGCACGTCCCATTCAATCTAGTTGGTTATATTAGGGCGCATTTCCTTCTTCTTCTTTGATCCTTAGCCACTGTCTGTCAAAGTAGTCAGTGGCCATAATGCCTGGTGGCATCTTGTAGAGCAGCAACTAACTGGTTCCATTTTGCTTGGTTGGTGGGCATCCTTCATGCAGAGTCCCAGCTCTGGTTCATTCTTTGCATCTCAGCCTCCACAGTTCTCCGCCAAGTTGTTTTTGGTCAGCCTCTCTTTCGCTTTCCTTCAGGGCCCATAGCATAGCTGTTCTTGTGATGGCATCAGGGCCTCTTGAGGACGTGGCCAACTCAACTCCAGTGTCTGCCAACTATGATGGTGTGCATGTTTTCTTGGTTTCTCCGAGTAAGCAGTATTTAGTTGGTGATTGTATTTGGCCACAATTTTCAGAGAATTTTCCTTAGGCAGATTGTGTTGAAAGAGGACAATTTCGACATTTCCTTCTCTGTTACTCTCCAGCATTCCGCACCATAGAGGTTGACCACTTTAAATACCTCGGAGCTATTATAGACCGAAAGGGAGGCATCAAAGAAGAGTTGGCCACTCGAAAAGCAGCAGCTGGGAGACTTTTTCAGGCCATAAATCGAGGATTCCTCAGCAAGAGAGAGGTTGGTAAGAAAACGAAGATGGCTGTATACCGCTCCACCTATGTCCCAGTCTTGACATACGGATGCGAGTCATGGGCAATGACTACAACCCATAAAAGCCAGATCCAAACCTCAGAAATGAGGTATCTGAGGAAGGTGGTTGAAGTAACAAGAAGAGACATGGTACGCAACCAGACGATACGTCAAGGCCTTAAATCCTACCCCCTGCAGACCCAAGTAGAACAGTCCCAATTAAGATGGTTTGGCCATGTCTGCAGAATGGGAGAAGATCGGATACCACGACAAGCATGGGAAACAAAGAGCCAAGGATCCAGACCCCGAGTCCGCTGGGAGGACAACATTAGACAATCTTTGAAGGATCGAGGACTAGAATGGAACCAGGCCAGGAGGAAGACAGCCGATAGGATAGTCTGGCGCTCTCTCTTCCAAACCTCTACACCTCACGGTAGAAGGGGAACGACTAAGTAAGTAAGTAAGCTGTACTGAGAGGACTTCCAGATGTTGTTTAGATTAGCAAAGGCTGTTCTCGCTCTTAAATAATAACTTTGTTTAATTGTTTTGTTCAATTAACCTCTGTAGTTGACTTGTTAATACTGACGTTGAAGTTTTTGTAGCTTAAAGTTAGTGCTTTAATCTTGCGGCACAGTTATCAGGTTCTGGAATCAAAACCTGGTAGTATTCAGTCTACCCAGCTGTAAATGGGTACCTGACTCTGCTCTTGAGTTAGGGAAGACAAAGGCAGTGAGAAAAGGGTCACCCCCACCTAGTAATGCTGGACTTAGTATTCATTCATTCATAACCCTCCACTCCCAAAGGAGCATAGGCCTTCAACAAACACATGCCAAGTCCTCTTGTCACGTGCCATCATCTCAAGTTCTTTCCACGTTCTCCTTATCATTTTCACCTGTTTCCAGCTCTCTTCTCCATGTGCTTCTTGGTCTACCTCTGCTTCTCTTGCCCTGGGGGTTCCAGAATAAGGACTGCCTTGTAATGCTATCAACAGGTTTCCTCAGTGTGTGTCCTATCCATCGCCATCGTCTTCTTCTCATCTCTTGTTCCACTGGCAATTGTCTAGTTCTTGTCATCAGTTCCACGTTGGTAACCTTGTCATACCATTTTAATCCCTCTATTCTACGCAAGCACCCATTTATGAAAGTCTGTAGCTTTTTGGTAGTTGTCTTTGTAGTTCTCCATGTCTCAGAGCCATACAATAGGACTGACTTCACATTCGAGTTGAAGATTCTTATTTTCGTGTTGGATCCGATTTCTTTTGATCTCCATATATTTCCCAATGCAATGAAAGCTCCTCTTGCTTTTTGTATTCTTATTTTGATATCACTGTCTGTCCCTCCAACTTTGTCTATATTGCTGCCAAGAAATGTGTACAATTCTACATCTTGTATTGGTGCTTCTTCAAGTTCAACCCTGTTATCATTACCTGCATTTATTCTCATTATTTTTGTCTTTTCTCTGTGTATTTTCAGACCCAATTGCTGTGACCTCTCATCGAGTGTTTTCAATTTGTCCTGCATCTGATTACGGTTATGGGACAGAAGAGCCAAGTCATCAGCAAAATCCAGATCATCCAACTGCTTAGTCAGAGTCCACTGGATTCCATTTCTGTTGTGTGTTGTTGATGTTCTCGTAACCCAGTCTATTGCTAGTAAGAAAAGAAATGGAGACAAGAGGCATCCGTGTCGCACTGGACTTAGTATAATAATAATAATAATAAATTCTTTAAGCACCAAACACGGCGCATAAGGCAGAAACCAGTGCTCTCCAGGTTGTTCGTTGTGACGCCACTCCTCTTAGCGCTCTTGCATATTATTTAGGCCTAACGTTCTTCCTTCTCTTATTATTGTTCTTCTGAGTGTTTCTTTTGGTCTTCCTTTTTTCCTCTTACCCTCAGGAACCCAAGTGAGCGCCTGCAATGGTATTCTGTTGTTTTGCATTCGTAGGACATGACCGATATATGACCATCGTCTTTTCCTTATATAGTCGGAGACATATTTCTGCCTAGAGTCTTCTCTTATTTGTCGATTAGTCTTGAATTCTTTCCAACTGATGTTCATGAGTTTTCTAAGACATTTGTTCTCGAATGTATTCAGCTTGTTCTCCAATGATTTTGTTATTTTCCAACTCTCACAGCCGTATGTTAACACTGAGATAACATTTGAATTAAACAGACGAAGCTTGGTATGTGGACTTAGTATGGTAAGTATTTAACTCTTCACTCCCCTATCTTCCATCTTTACAATTTCTAAAAGATGGAGATGATGGCATTACAAGGCAGTTCTTGTTTTAAAATCCCTAGGGTATGAAAGATAGAGGGAGACAAAGAAAACACAAGGAAGAGAGGACAGGAGACAGAAATTAAATGAATGAGGAAGATATGGAAAGACTTTGAGTTGATGGCACTGGACAGAAAGACTTGGCACAAATTTGTAGAAGGCCCATGCTCCTTGAGAAGCTGATGTAATGACTGAATGAATGAATAAATGAATGAAAGAATAACCAACCTCAAGATAACTCAAATTACTGTTACTGTTTCCATTATAGCGGACAGAAAGTCTCCTAGCTTCCTCTTGCTCCAGAATATGTTTACTGCCTATGCCTCCTATAGTTCGAAGAGGAGGCAAGCTCTGATCGGTAAACACACTGATCTTCTCTAATGCTTCATCACCCGCTCCAAAACCATATGAACCGTCCTCCATGCTGCGGTTATGTAGGGCCAGCCGGCTCGGTGTCAGAACATTACCAAAGTCATCGAAGTTACTGTCATCAATCTGAGGCTGGGGGCGGTATAGTGGCCGTGCCCCAAATCTGTCATTGACCCCACTAACTGTGCTGGCCTGATGTCTCTTTTTAGCAGCCAGAGCAGCAATGTTACGTGTGTTTGCGTTAATGACAGTGCGGTCCTCGTAAGATATTCTTGATGGGTTTGCTGGTAGGGTGGCAGGTTCAAACAGACCAGGTTCATTTTTATACAGTCGCCCTGTTTCTACCATCCTCTGGATCTGTTTTGCTTTGGCACTTTGAGTGAAAACTTTGTTGCTGTCATCCTCTGGTTCACTGAAAGATATAACAAGAAATCTTACTGCAACTGTAGTTCTTGATGCTTCTGCTGCCAAATTCAGCATTACATGTAATGTAATTACAGACTGTGTAAAGAAAGTGCGCCTCATAAAACAAACTTAATGCTTCTGTTATTCCATGATAGCACTCTATCACCTCTACCAACAGTTTTGATCTTTACCACATATTTAAAGTTTGAGACTTTTGTGATACTATTATAACAGCTATTCATATTCATTTCATTCATAACCCTCCGCTCCCCAAGGAGCATAGGCCTTCAACAAACACATGCCAAGTCCTCCTGTCACGTGCCATCATCTCAAGTTCTTTCCACGTTCTCCTCTGTTTCCAGCTCTCTTCTCCATGTGCTTCTTGGTCTACCTCTGCTTCTCTTGCCCTGGGGGTTCCAGAACAAGAACTGCCTTGTAATGCTATCAACAGGTTTCCTCAGTGTGTGTCCTATCCATCGCCATTGTCTTCTTCTCATCTCTTGTTTCACTGGCACTTGTCTGGCTCTTGTCATCAGTTCCACATTGGTAACCTTGTCATACCATTTTAATCCATCTATTCTATGTAAAACAAATATGGATGGTTTTATTAAACTCTGTTTACACTACTCTGACTCACATGCAAAACTTAATGGCAGACCTTGTAAATATGACAATGTGGCTACGCAGTTTTTTTAAAATGCATGAAATCAATGGCAAACATGGGACCAAAGACGCAGCAAGAGAGATGAATGCGGTCAGCGACTCATAGCGTGACTGCTTGCATCAGGGTCAGCGAACCAGAGCTGACCAAGACCCTACTCCACCTCCAAGTGGTGGTCCTGGAAACAGGCTGTATCACTGCAGTCTGGCCGAGAGAGTAGGGATCAAAGAGGGAAGGAAAACCCGGTCCTAAAAAATGCCATGCTGAAATCCGATGTGTTGGGCTGAAAAGCGCAAATATCGCAGCTTTGCTGTAAACGGCGACACGACGTAACCAACGTCCTTTTCAGGATGAGCACAGAAGAAGAATGGCAATCATGAAATGAAAATCTCGATTTATCATCATCATTTTCACTTTCATTCTTATGCAGCACGGAGCCACCACCACAGCTGGTCCCCCTTGCAGGAAGACAGCACAAACCAGTCACATGATCTTACAGCAGTGGTACATGCAGCAATCTGTTTTACATGATGAGGTTGCTAGACCCCCCCCCATGCACAACCTCATATTAGTCACCTTTGTACAAAATACCTCAGTACAGTAGCCCTATTCTTTCTTTGTCTCTTCAAAGACCCCTGGGACCTACCTGACCTAGATGTATCAGACTGTCACTATTAGTAAAGAGCTTGGTAACATTTTATTGTCACACAAACATGTGACCATAATTCTATATAATTACTAGTGTAAAAGCCCGTCATAAGATGGGAGTTAAATTCACATCATCATCATCTCAACCCGTAGCCCATCATGGGTTGTAGGGGTGCCATGGTGGACGCATCAGCAGATAGGGTCTTCCACTGCTCTCTATCCTCAGCAATGCGTAAAAGTGTGGAAAAACCGTGCCCTGCCCATTCTTTGATGTTATCAGCCCAGGATTTTCTTTGCCTTCCTCTTCTCCGTTTACCTTCGACTGTTCCCTGGAGGTTCGTTTTCAAAAGGGAGTCATGATGAGTTACATACCCAAACCAGGCAAGCTTTCGACATTTCACTACTGACAAAAGTGGTTCTTGGTGGCCTGCATACGTATTTATTTTCTCTCTACCATAGACATTTGTTTTGTGCTCTTTATAGCAGATGCGCAAAATTCTTCTATAACATTTATACTCGAAAGCCTGAATCCTTCGCTCCGTTTCTGCAGTGAGTGTCCAGCTCTCACACCCATATAAGAGAATAGATAATACAAGTGATTTGTATAATTTGATCTTCACAGGAAAACTGATGTTACTTTTCCAGATCACATTCAGCCTTGTCATGGCAGCTGAGGCCATCTCAAGTCTTGTCTTGATTTCTTTACTTGATCTTTCATCACTACATATAGTCTTCTTCTTCTTTGATCCTTAGCCGCCGACCGTCAAAGCAGTCAGTGGCCATCACGCCTAGTGGCGTCTTGTAGGGCAACAACAAATTGATTCCACTTTGCTTGGTCGGTGGCCATCCTTCGCACAGTGCCCCAACTCTGGTTCATTCTTTGCATCTCAGCCTCCACAGTCCTCCACCAGGTTGTTTTGGGTCGGCCTCTCTTCCGTTTTCCTTCAGGGGTCCAAAGCATAGCTGTTCTTGTGATGGCATCGGGGTCTCTTCTGAGGACATGGCCAACCCAGCTCCAGCGTCTGCCAGCTATGATGGTGTGCATGTCCTCTTGCTTGCTCTGAGTAAGCAGATCTTGGTTGGTGATGGTATTCGGCCAAAAGATTCTGTGAATATTTCTTAGGCATGTTGTGTGAAAAGAGGACAATTTTGACATTTCCTTCTCTGTAACTCTCCAGCATTCCACACCATAGAGAAGCACAGAAAGCACACAGCTCTGATATAATCTTAATTTTGTGTTTGTGCTGTATTGAGAGGACTTCCAGATATTGTTTAGGCTAAAAAAGGCTGTTCTTGCCTTATTCATTCTGATGTTGATGTCTTTGCCTGCCCCGCCGTCTGGTGTTACTATGCATCCTAGGTATGTGAAGGACTACATATAGTGGACCCAAGATATTTAAATGTGTTCACTTCTTCTAACTTTTGCCCATTTAACGTAATGTTGGTCGGAACATGTTTCTTATGGCTATTCACCAATATCTTGCTTTTTTCTACATTAATTTCCATCCCATACGTTCTTGTTACTTTCTCCAGTCTAGAGGTAAGGTCTTGAAGTTCTGATTCTGTTCCTGCTATAAGATCAATATCATCAGCAAAACGTAGATTGCAAAGAGGTCGACCTCCAATTGATATGGTTGTTTTATAATCGTAGAGAGCCTCCTGCATAATATGTTCTAGATATATATTAAAAAGCACTAGGGACAGGATACATCCCTAATGAACTTCTACAGTCGTTTTGAAAAATTCATCAATGTTATTGCTTGCTAAAACAGCACTGCTTGCGTCCTTGTATAGTGCTTCAATAATATCTATGATGTTGATATCAAAATTGAATTTTCTCATTATTTGCCATAAGCCTTCATGCAAGACTCGATTGAAGGCTTTTGTGAAATCGATGAAGTTATGGTATAAATCGCGTTGATGCTGGAGATGCTTTTCGATCAGTAATCTAATTTTGAAGATTTGTTCTGAGGTACTTCTTTTTGGTCTAAAGCCAGCCTGTTCCTCGGACAAGATTTCTTCTGATTTCTGTTTTATTCTGTTCAAAAGTATCCTTAACATCACTTTACTTGGATGACTAATAAGGCTAATGGTTCTGTAACTCTTGCACATTTTTAGATTTCCTTTCTTTGGAAGCGGTATTCCTAATGACTGCTTCCACTCTTTTGGCCATTTTTTTGTACTCCATATCTTCTAGCAAATTGTTGTCATGATTTTTACTATATCTGGTCCTCCATATTTCAAGAGCTCGGCTGGGATATTATCCACACCTGGTGACTTCCCTCCTTTCATCGAACATATAGCCTCTTACACTTCTTCCTGTAATATTGCTGCATTTTCGAGTTCCCTGTTTTCACACTTAATGTTGTTTAATATGTTTTAGTCCGGGTCGAGTTTACAGTTATATAATTCTTTACAATATTCTGTCCACCTTCTCATTACAGCTGTTTTTTCATTGAGCACAGCCTCATTGCTATCTTCTGTGACAGTTACCCTGGACTGTTGAGGTTTTGATAGTCTTCTTAATGTGTCGAAAGCTGCCTTGCTATTACCTTTTATTAGCCCCGTAGTAATGGACTCACATTGATCAGCTAGCATTTTTCTTTGGCCTGTTTCATTTTCTTTCTAATATTTTTATTCACCATACTGTATTGCCATGCTGCTTCAGGAACCTCTTTCTTAACCTTTTTCATTTCCTTTCGTGTATCACATATCTTTAGAATGTCATCTGTAACCGATGGTTTGTTTATTTTCTTTCTTGTACCAAGTATTTCTGTTGCTGATTCAATGAGCACGTCTTTCATGTTCTCTGTAATTGAGTTGATATCTTCCCCCAGAAAGTTGAGAGCTGCAAATTTTCCTCCAACAGTTGCCTCAAAGATTCCCGCAATTTCTGGATCTTTCAGTTTGTCTAAATTGAATCTTAATCGAGAACATCTGTTTTGATTATAATTCTTTTTGAGTTTAACTCATTCATTCCAGAGTTATTTTGCACGCTGTGCCAGACTTTTTTTGTGGGCAGAATTTTATAGAGTGAAGTGTTCATCTTTCAGTCTAAATTTGTTTGTGAATTTTCCTTTGAACATGTACTTATTATATACCAAACTGTAGGGAAATGGATAGAGAATTCAAATATATAATGTCTGTGGTAGTATTAACACAAGTATGTTCGGTATAATTTAATCATTTTGCATGTAAAATTGAAAAACGCTAAAAAGTTGAATGTAGAATACGATCTTATTAAAGACAAATTACTGTCGTAGACAATAAAACTTTCTTTTTAGTCTTCAAACGTCAAGTTAATCCATATACAAAGTAAAAAAAACATGCTTATGGCCAAAATTAGTACATTTAGTGTTATTCGCACCAGTTTTTCCGTGGTTCTTTGTAAGAAAAAAATAAATTATGCAATCGTGCATTACGTAATTTTCAAACAAATAAATAAGAATAACGTCATATAAATACTTTTTTACTCTTGTTTAATGTTTTAATAGTATCCCTAGCTTCATCTTCTACCAAGAACTAGTGATTAGATGTTACGGTAGGTCTAGTTTTGTTGCTTTTTGATCGGCCAGAATATGACTACGCCCACTCATCAACTAAATCTAGTGTGTCTAGCTTTTCTGCATATATTCCGTATTTTGACAACAATCTGTGACTACCAAACAATCATCATCAATGTCAGCAATGTTTCAAAGTAGTTTGACACAATTATTTGCTTAGGAGACTTAGAAAATGTAAATATAAAGCGTGACATATTTCTCTAGCAAAAACAACGAAAAACGTAAACACGCGAATCTTCACAAAAATTGTGATAATAACATCAAAACACGCACATGTGCTGATTAACTAAAGTCAAATTAGTTGTTTAAATAGTAGCGGAAGTCATTCTACGAGTTTTAATATATGAACTGCATTAAGCGGACGATTTTTAGGGTTTATTCGTGATAAACTAAAAACCACGCTCTGAGCGTTGCTCTGGCACGGCGTGTTGAATTTTGCAATGCTCAGAGCGTTGGTCTGGAGTCAAAGAGTTAAGCTTAAGCGTTATCAATACCATGTCATGATCACTGCCAATGTCGACGCCAGGAAAAGTCCTAGTCTTGGTTTTATTAATACTGGACTTGAAATCTTTTGGATACAAGAATAAAATCAATTTGGCCATGTATCTCAGTTTTCGGGGCATGCCACATTGTTCTTCTTGATAACTTATGTGGAAATAGTGTATTCTCAAGGGTTAGTTTATTGTTGCTGGCAAATTCTAGTAGCCTAAGTCCTTGATCGTTGGTTTCTCTTGTCCCAAATTTCCCCCACTGTGCCAGCCCACAGACCGTAGGCATCTGGCCCTAATTTAGCATTCCAATCACCTAGCACGATGAGAAGATGTTTCTTTGGAATTTTCTTAATTGTTTCATCCAGATTTTCATAAAATGTATCAATTGTATCATCCTCATAGTCAGTAGTGGGGGCATATACCTGTATGATGGAGATGTTCTTTGGATGTGCTGCAATACGTATGGTGATAAGCCTGCTATTTACTGGGGTGCAGCTGATGACAGAGTTCAATCTATCTTTATGTACAATAAAACCTACTCCATGCTGATGCATACATGCCACACCTCAGACATGAAAAACCTGTACAACAAATCCAAAAACCCTGTACAGAGACCCGCAAAACCTGTACAGACTGAAAACGTAACAATAGAGTTAATTAATGTACAAATATATTCAATTAGATGGTTCTGCACCATCATAGTGACATGCGCCCTTTGCCTTTTTAAGCATGTCTTCACTTGCTTTAAAACCTAAACAACAAGAGTTAGAATTTATTTTGTACCGGTATTGTAGAAAAGCTGTGACTGTATCATCATTTAGTCTATTTCTGCAAAAAAAATTAATACAATTTATGGTGGAAATGAAGAACAGTTTGGTGTGTGTTCTATAGTGCCTTATAAAAGTATAGATCTAAAGAGACCAGTAATAAGCGTTATGGGTTAGGTTTAGGAATCTTAAATCAAATATATATATATATATATATATATATATATTTTTTTAAAGCTAGCAATGAAAATATAAACTGGCGCAATATTATATATTCTCTACCGAACTTCAAAAATTGGAATAGCCGTTATACCCATACGAATTTTAGTGTCAATCAAACATTGATAGTAATTAATTATTTAATAAATATAAATCATTGGATGACCGTAATGATGATCACCCAAGGCAAAATCACATTGTTTTTTAAAGAAACGAAATTAAAACTAAGAAGAGAAGTAACTCCAAATAAACTTTTCTCTGACCTGGTTAAGATGCAAATTTGCCTTGCTTTTGTGGGTTTTTTTTCAGTTTCATAATTTGGTCATATCGGAATGACGGTCGCCGAATGCTCCGCATGTATTTTCGTACCATTTAGATTTCGGGTTAACCCTAACCCCAACTGTAACCCTAATCCTAACTCTAAATGGTACGAAAATACATGCAGAGCATTCGGCGACCGTCATTCCGATATTAGGCCTACCCATAATTTGTTTTGTATTATTATTCAAATTTACATTTCTTACGCACTTTCTACCGTAAACCTAACCTCAACCTTAACTCTAAATGGTACGAAAATACAAATATTAAACATACTCGACGACAATAAAGGTAAAGATTACCAGAATCTCAGTAAAAAGAGTTGTCAGAATCATTCAAGTTGAATAAATTCAACTCAAACAAGAATTTTCGTGCTCTTTTTCCACAAAATGTTTATGATTCGGCGGTATGGCAGCGTCCATGTTTGTAACTTTCGCTTTTGTAAAATCACTATTATCAGTTCTACCGTATTCGCTAGCAGTAAAATATTTTGTTCGTTTCAAGCTTAGTGGCCAGATTTTTCAATGGTGAATCCGATTATGCCCAGCAATTGCCGATACGATTGTAAACAGAAGAGTTCTGGTGCTTTTAAAATAGGACGTACGTTTTATAGGTGTATGGGAACGAGGTATCGCACTACTTCCGTGACGTACTCGGTACGGCACAGCGACAAAAATTGTCAAGATTTATGTCGTATGGCGTACGTCATAATGGTGCTGAAAGGGTTAATAATTAGGCGAAAAAACCCATACAGACCCGTGTACGGCCCGTACACATCTGAAAACGCAAACACCCCGTACAGATTATGGGTAAACCTTTAAGTGTGGCATGTATGCTGATGTTTGGACTCATCTCCACTAAGTCAGGCCTATTGTATGGCAAGTCCTCTAACTAACCAAAATAATCACATTTGGACCGCAAGCCGCTCAGAGCGCCAATCTAATTTTAGTAATAAAACGAATGAAAAATGTACTGAAACACTTTCTGATCTGGTTCGAGATTTTAAGTTGCCACCGGAAAACGAATTCCCAAAGCATGGTTGTTGTAGAACACTGGAAAATTGATATTATGTTCATATTTTTCAGCGTTTTGGGTTAGTTACCAAATCGTGTAAAACTGTTTACCGTGGCAACTAGTGATAGGACTACAAAAAATGCGTGTACATCTCGTCTAATGGCTGAATAGGATAGAAACGTGTTTCAACAATTGACTGATTGATCTAGCAATGAGGACAAGAATGAAAACGGTGTGCACATTGATTGAAATTGTGATTTTGATAGAGATGAGGCGCAAGCAGTTATAATTGTGAAAATATTGCAAGTCCTCGGCCATCGGAGGGCCGTTAAATAGCAACAACCTCTATTAGAGTTACAACCGGTGCTTATTGTAATAGTACATTCATTTATCTTTAAAATGACGCGTAATTCATAAAAATCTGTAAACAATTACGAAAACTACAGCTTACTTTGTGCAAACACCTACAAGATGAAAATGGGGAAAAAATTTAATTCGGCCACAGTGTGTTTTTCCATTCAGTAGTTAATGTGTAAACGTGCGCAACTTGCACACGGGACACCCTATTTTTTCGCCCTTATCCGAGAAGGCTAGGTAGCTGATATCAATACCAAGGAGATCGGGGGTGGGGGGTGGGGTGAAGAGGAGTATGATATCATTAAAAGCACTGGTTCAGAAGAAAAAAAAAGTCCATAAATTATATTCCCTCTACTGGTACTGACTCAATTATCCATAAGGAGTGAAAATGGAAAAGGTGAAGAAACGTGTACATACAATCATGCGTTCTTTTGTTAAAGATAATAGAGAAACAAAACTCTGGACATCCTTTCTAAAAGGAAATGGAGACACCAGTTCTATGAGGCTTTTTCATAAAAGACAATGGAGACACATATTTCACAACATTATTTCATAAAGTAAATATTTTACGTGTCTGAATATTTAAAAATTATAGCTTACCTGTAGGTCCATATGCAAAAACTGTAGCATTGTAGCCACTGGCTACATTTGGTATCAAAACTTTGGTTGTTGCATCATAAACATCTTTCTGAAATTGATAAAAGCAAAACCAATATGACATTAATTTCTTTTAATCACACATAAATGTCATCATATGGATGATTATATAAGCCTGTCGCTTAGAAATCTGACACAGGTAACACTTTTTTATCCATCTCGCAATGAAAAATCTGAGTTATCATTCCTCCAAGTACTTCTGCTAGGTCCCTCTCTTCATCATCCAGGTGCCAGGTCCACAAAGCTGGGCAGAGTTCATAGCTAGAATTACCTGTTTGCCAGACCTGTGTCAGTTAATAAATATAAATTACTGCTCCTTAAATGGACCATCCAGGTGCCAGGTCCACAAAGCCTGGACAGAGTTCACAGATAGAATTACCCATTTGGCAGACCCCTGTCAGTTAAGAAATAGAAATTACTGCTCCTAAAATGGACCATCCAGGTGCCAGATTCACAAAGCCTGGACAGAGCTCACAGCTAGAATTACCTGTTTGCCAGACCCCTGTCAGTTAAGAAATAAAAATTACTGCTCCTAAAATGGACCATCCAGGTTGGTTTCATAGTTGTGGCTACAAAACACATGGACATTTCCTACTATTTCCATGTCTTTTAAAAGAGGTACTTATAATTGTGCATTATTCATTATACTTTTGCCATCAACTTCTCATGCTCCAGAGACCAAAGTCAAGGTAGTCCCATAGCAGATACTGCCGTAGGGGAGTGATGTGTTAGAGACTTCACTTTACTAGGCCCAGCATAGAGAAGTGGGGGGGTGACCAGTTCCCTTCCTCACTGCCTTTTCCCTCCCAAATTCAAGAAGCAGAGTCAGATATCCATTTACAGCTGGGCAGACTGGAGAGTGACGCCACCGTGTTTTGAACCCGGCACCTTTGTCGTGAGAGGCCAGTGCTGTTCACCTCATATTAGGATATGTTTATTGTTTCCTATTTTTTTTATACTAATCTTCTCTATGTCTTCAATGATAGCTCAATTTTCCATTTCCCATGAGGATTCCACTCCAGGGCGAGCTCAGCCACATATCTCAAATGCACTCTAAGAATGTGGCCTACCTATTTTAATGTCCTTTTGGCTATTTGTACAGTAATCCCTTGTTAGCCGCATGAGTCCACAAATATCTATTATTTGTAATTTCTGACTATGTGGCTATTTGTACAGTAATCCCTTGTTAGTCGCATGGGTCCACAAATATCTATTATTTGTAATTTCTGACTATGTGGCTATTTGTACAGTAATCCCTTGTTAGTCGCATGGGTCCACAAATATCTATTATTTGTAATTTCTGACTATATGGCTTTTTGAGCTGCTCTTGGGCGGTATTTAAAAAAAAAAAATTGTTATCCTAGCAAGGTATTATAAAACTGGATTAAGAAAGTTCAGAGATAAGAATGTCAGAACAAACAACAAAACTTACTTGCGTACAGCTGCCATCAAACGTACAATCAAACACATACTGCTTCTCACGAGATCTGTTTGCTCTTAAGATATCATCTGGATCATCAGCAGGGTCTAATAAAACAACCATCTGTGGAGACAGCAGACGTTATTGGTTCTGCATTTGGTCTATGATAGACATTCCATAGACAGTATTGCAACAGGCAGTAATCTTCTTCTTCTTCGTACACCTTCAGACGTCAACTTGAATATATTCAAAGAAAGCAGTGATCAACTTGAGGCTGTCTGTATCTCCATAGAGTTTTTCCAGGAATGGTACTGGCGACGGCCATACATGCTTTCTCTGTTCCTTATATGTTGGGTATCTTTGAAGCAGATGCTCTGCAGTTATTTTATCAGTGCCACAGTTACACTCTTCGGTATCACCTATTTTCAGCTTGTTAGGCGGTAATCTGATCATCAGATGAAGAATAATACCTGTGTTATTGAGACGTCTTCAAAACCTGGGTCTGAGCCCACAATGCTTTTTGGCTAGCAGGCCATAGTTTTATCAATTCTACCAATGTGTGAAATGAGTAATTTAGTTGCCTATAAAGTTACCGCTGGAATTGCAATAAGAATTGCAATAAGATATAGCATGAGAGCAAAAAAAAACAGACAAAAGAAAATTAACACATTAACTACCAAATTGAAAAACACACTGTGGCCGAATTAAATTTTTTTCCCATTTTCATCCTGTAGGTGTTTGCACAAAGTAAGCTGTAGTTTTCGTAATTGTTTACAGATTTTTATGAATTACACGTCATTTTAAAGATAAATGAATGTACTATTACAATAAACACCGGTTGTAACTCTAATAGAGGTTGTTGCTATTAAACAGCCCTACGATGGCCGAGACATTTTGAAATGTGAGCAACCCTGAGCCCATATCAGTAAGGAATCAGCAACTGGTACAGACAGATACCTTCACATACCTAGGAAGCATAGTAATACCAGACGGTGGGGCAGGCAAAGACATCAACATCAGAATGAATAAGGCAAGAACAGCCTTCTTTAGCCTAAATAACATCTGGAAGTCCTCCCAATACAGCACAAGCACAAAATTAAGATTATACCAGAGTTGCGTGCTTTCTGTGCTTCTCTATGGTGCGGAATGCTGGAGAGTCACAGAGAAGGAAATGTCAAAATTGTCCTCTTTTCACACAACATGCCTAAGAAAAATTCACCGAATCTTTTGGCCGAATACCATCACCAACCAAGATCTGCTTACTCGTAGCAAGCAAGAGGACATGCATACCATCATAGCTGGCAGACGCTGGAGCTGGGTTGGTCATGTCCTCAGAAGAGACCCCGATGCCATCACAAGAACAGCTAAGCTTTGGACCCCTGAAGGAAAGCGAAAGAGAGGACGACCAAAAACAACTTGGCGGAGGACTGTGGAGGCTGAGATGCAAAGAATGAACCAGAGTTGGGGCACTGTACGAAGGATGGCCACCAACCGTGCAAAGTGGAATCAATTTGTTGTTGCCCTACAAGACGCCACTAGGCGTGATGGCCACTGACTGCTTTGACGGTCGGTGGTTAAGGATCGAAGAAGAAGAGAAGAAGACGATGGCCGAGGACTTGCAATATTTTCACAATTATAACTGCTTGCGCCCCATCTCTATCAAAATCACAATTTCAATCAATGTGCACACCGTTTTCACTCCAGTCCTCGTCGCTAGATCTATCAGTCAATTGTTGAAACATGTTTCTATCCTATTCAGCCGTTAGACGAGATGTACACGCATTTTTTGTAGTCCTATCACTAGTTGCCACGGTAAACAGTTTTACACGATTTGGTAACTAACCCAAAACGCTGAAAAGTATGAACATAATATCAATTTTCCAGTGTTCTACAACAACCATGCTTTGGGAATTCGTTTTCCGGTGGCAACTTAAAATCTCGAACCAGATCAGAGAGTGTTTCAGTACATTTTTCATTCGTTTTATTACTAAAATTAGATTGGCGCTCTGAGCGGCTTGCGGTCCAAATGTGATTATTTTGTGAGCCGCTGACAGCGGCTTGCGGTAGTTAATGTGTTAATGGATGTGATGGTGCAATCCTAAAGAAATAAGAAAAGAATCCTCAAAAGACTTTTATAAAAACATTTTAGCAATGAGAACAAAAGATGACACCTTTCAACCAATAGAAATTGCAAAGACACCTTTCATCCAATAGAAATTGCAAAGACACCTTTCATCCAATAGAAATTGCAAACATTAAATTTGGAAGGTCAGTATGTAAAGACAGCAAGATCATAAACAGATGGGAAGAATTCTTCAAAGAGTTGCTATATACATCAGAAATAGGACAGACAAAATAATTCATTGCAAGATTTGAGAACAAAATAGATCCCAAATTCCTTGAAGCCCTAACAATAAAGCTTTTAGAGCTGATGTTATAAAAAATAGAAGCATTACAGGCATGTGAGCATGACATCAAGTTGATGGTAAAACAACACTGGTAATAAAGACATGTCAGTATGACATCAAGTTGATGGTAAAACAACATAGGTAATAAGGACATGTGAGCATGACAACAAGTTGATGGTAAAACAACATAGGTAATAAGGACATGTGAGCACGACATCAAGTTGATGGTAAAACAACATAGGTAATAAGGACATGTGAGCACGACATCAAGTTGATGGTAAAACAACATAGGTAATAAGGACATGTGAGCACGACATCAAGTTGATGGTAAAACAACACAGGCAATAAGGACATGTGAGCTTGATGTGAAGTTGATGGTAAAACAACATAGGCAATAAAACATGTGAGCATAACATCAAGTTGATGGTAAAACAACATAGGTAATAAAACATGTGAGCATGACATCAAGTTGATGGTAAAACAACATAGGTAATAAAACATGTGAGCATAACATCAAGTTGATGGTAAAACAACATAGGTAATAAAGGCGTATGAGCATGACATCAAGTTGATGGTAAAACAACAAAGACAATAAAGACATAAATAAATACTGAAGTTGGTAAATTCCAACCAGAACAAGCAAACACATTCTAATTCACAGGCAATATGTTCACCTCAAATAAAAGACTGGACAGTGAGATTAAAGTGAGAATTCAGCAAGCAAATAAAGCAATCTGATACCTAATCACTAATTTCTGACATAAAAAAATCTAAATGATTGCAAAGAAACAACTGACAAGTTTTTATTTTTTAATTTCTCTGCCCCCCCCCCCCCCCCCCCCCCCCCCCCCCCCCCCCCCCCCCCCCCCCCCCCCCCCCCCCCCCCCCCCCCCCCCCCCCCCCAATCTTTTGGCCAAATACCATCACCAACCAACAACTGCTTACCCTGAGCAACCAAGAGGACATGCCCACCGTCATAGCTGGCAGACACTGGAGCTGGGTTGGCCATGTTCTCAGAAGAGACCATGATGCCATCATAAGAACAGCTATCCTACTGACCCCTGAAGGAAAGCGAAAGAGAGGCAGACCAAAAACAACTTGTCGGAGAACTGTGGAGGCCGAGATGCAAAGAATAAACCAGAGCTGGGATACTGCACGAAGGATGGCCGCTGACCGAGCAAAGTAGAAGCAGTCTGTTGCTGCCCTACAAGATTCCACTAGGCGTGATGGACAATGACTGCTTTGACAGTTGGCAGCTAAGGACCAAAGAAGAAGAAGAACCGAGAAGTGCTGTATTTAAACCAATACTGTGCTATTAAAATGGTGCAGAATATATGTCAAGATCAACAAAGTTAAGAAAATATTTCAAAACCTAGCTGTATACATTGCAATGGCAACCAGACTTGTAAAGAAAGGTCTTTTTTTTTAAACATTTGTGTGCGTTTCTAGAGACTAGCTATGATAAAGCCATTACTGAGACTAACAAAACTTGCCACTTCCTGTGCTGTTTCCAACCTGAAATCAACACTGAGAACTATACCTGTTCAACTACAAAAGTTTGGATGAACCAATAATTGATTACTGTGTATGGAATCTACATCTTAGCTTGTGCAGGACTAAGAGAATTGTGTAACAAAAGAACTCAAAGTTCTACCCTCATCTTATACTACAGTAAGTTTATACATAACATGGGGCTCACAAATGGTTTAACTACAGACCCCAAAATGTCAAAGACTGGCCTAGCAGTATCTTATTATTATTGTTGTACAGAAACAACATCCTTGCACTCCAGGCAAACCCATCATTGCTTAGTCTCCTTCAGCAAATGTCAAAGGGTATAAATGCTAATTGTTCCTATAGTGCACTGGATGAATTCAAGCCTGATCAGGGCCGGATTATCCATTAGGCTAAGTAGACTCAAGCCTAGGGGCCCAGAGCTCTTGGGGGCCTGTGCATGTTAAATAAATGTTAAAATGCACAGATTTTTCAATCAAATAGGTTCATTGTGTTTACCTTAATAATAAAAATAATACTAATAAATATTAATAAAAAGTAATTACTATTAAAAGAGGTAAGCAATACTAACAAACTAACAAACCACTCTATTAATAATACTAGTATAAACCGTCACCATGCTAAGGGGTTTGAAAAAAAAAAATATTAAAATTATTGCCTATTAGGTGAAGAGGGGCCCAAACATTTAATAGCTATAGGCCCTTCTTGGCCTAATCCAGCCCTGTGCCTGATCCATCCTCGTACATCCATCCCTGCTAGTCTTATATTTGATGCTAAATACATGCAGTCATAACACTGTTGATTCATCAACTGCAGTGTTGCTCTTTAACACGCTATTGTTAAATGTTCTTAGTATCACTCAGAATCATTGCGGGAGCAGCAGAGATCTTGCTCTGTTGTCAATACCTTCAGCGGACAGAAACAGGAAACATGTAAGTAGGAGAGGTAAGGTGCATAAGAGGAGAAAGAGAAGGGCTGGAAGGAGAAAAAAAATCAGGAAAACAAGGACAATCAATGAAATGTATACACCTATGGTATCTAAACTGCCAAGAGTGCCAATCAACAAATATATCTATAATTGCATAAAAGCAAGACACCATACTCACATTATTTTCAACTTTGTATGCAGCTGGGTGAGCACCTTGAATAATCTCATCTTCTGCCATGGGCCTGATTCGCAGTGCTACCTAGCAGAATGAAAAAAATAAAGCATATATACTGTTTGTGAATATGTGTATGTTGGCAGATTGTGATGTGTGTGTGTGTGAATATATATATATATAGTCATGCGCCGCTTAACGT
Source organism: Oreohelix idahoensis (assembly GCA_024509875.1). Taxonomy (NCBI): domain Eukaryota; kingdom Metazoa; phylum Mollusca; class Gastropoda; order Stylommatophora; family Oreohelicidae; genus Oreohelix; species Oreohelix idahoensis. The sequence continues at coordinate 92,753 of JAMPIV010012846.1, read as the reverse complement.
CCACGAAACGTTCTGTGAAATAGGACGTTATGCGATTTGGACGTTGTGCGAACACCATACTTTATACTTGAGCAAAGTTATATGGGATACTGTAGTGTACCTGTATTGACTAAATAGCCAAGATACTGTACACATACTGTACTGTATTTGTACTGTATCTGGCAAGGTAATACTGTCCATATTAAAAATTTGCTGGGGCAAATAACCTCCCTCTACAATAAGTTTATCTAGGGTTTTGACAAAATCTTCTGCTGCCTTAACATCAGCACTCGCAGACTCACCACCCACTTTCACATTATCCAGCGAAAAACGTTGTTTGAAGCTCTTGAACCACCCAGAATTAGCACTAAACTCGAAATTGTTAGTCTGATCCTGCTTTTTCTTTAAGCATTTCGAGCACGCTTCATGCCTTAGCAGTGATCGTCAACGTGCTGAGAGGGATTCGCTTCTGTGTTTGATCCTCAATCCAGGTCATTAGCAATTTTTCCATATCTGATATAGGTCCCTCTCGCATTTTCGTAAGCTTCGTAGCTTTAACAGCTTGGAGAATTTTTTCTTTGTTCATCGAGTGCGACATGCCCAAATCACGAGCTATAGCATTCACTGGTTTTTCACCTTCGGGATGTTTAATTATCTTTTGTTTCACTTCCAAATCGATACTTTTCATTTGTCTCTTGCTGTTGCTATCACTAGAACTGGTTGTGCTGCGTTTGGGAGCCCTGATGCACTTCATGGTAATGTATTTTTGAAAGTTCACATTAAAATAACGATAGTAAGTACAGTACAGTACATACATAGGTCAGTAACATAGGCGTGTATTATGAATATCAAGACATAGGTACTGTATTAAAGGTTATATATGTTCTATACCATTATAAGCCTGGCATCACAATTGCTTTGTACTGTTTACAAGAGACATGAGATACACGTGTTGCGTGCGGGAAGCTATTATAACCTTATGGGACCACGGACGTATATGCGGTCGGACGTTGTCCGAACGGACGTTATGTGGCTCATGACTGTATATATATATACACACATATATACTAAAAACTATGGTTGCAGCGCACCTGGTGCAGAGACTACTATTTCTCCTGTATCATCAGCTAGTCATATCGGTAATCGAGTTTAGGCTGGGAATTCTGAAGTTGTCTGTAAGACAATGTGAATGACTGGAAAGCATTCAAAATGAAGGGATGTGTATAGTCTTGGGCTGTACGTGAGATACCGCCATTGTGATTATGTGGCACATTCTTTGATTGCTGTCAATTAGATCCAGATATGCATTGGCCCAGGCAAATGCTTATATGCGAGTCACCACAAACAAAAGGCATCCCCTGCATGGGATCATAGCTGACACATCAAAGGAGCAAGAATAAAGACGAGGATCTCATGGATGACACAGGCAGAGGCAACTATTGGACAGGTGACCACCGTTGAAAATATATTCCAGGGAGAAGAATGGAGTAAAATTTATTCAAGGGGGAGAGTGGAGTAAGTAAGGTGAGAATAAGATTGCTGGAATTAGGCATCAAACATAAGACCAGCAGAGATAGACGTATGAGAGGATGCATCCGGCATTTATACAACCAGTGCTCAAAAGGAACAATTAACATTCATACCCTTCGACATTTGCTGAGGGAAACTGATCACTTATGGGTTTGCCCAGAGTGCAATGACATCAATTCTGATCACCAATAACAATAACAATAAACAGATTGCTACAGAAACAAGTGTTGCAAGAGCATGTGCTTTGATAAAGGCTTGCTCAAGGGAGCCACCTGCAGTCATGGCTCAGAGGTCCTTAAGGAGCAAAAAATGGAAATGATAACTGATGATGAGATGATGATGACAATGATAATGATGATGTACTTACTGTCAAATTTTGCTCCCCACCACCAGCCTTGGATTGAGACTTCAGATCTGTCATTGTTTTTTTTGTAAGCAAATATCACTCTCAAATAAAGCAGTTTACATTTTCATCTCATCACAGTTAAAAGACTCATCGTGCCACTTTATTTGTCTGGAAATATACAGAGAATAAAAAATAAGTCTGGATATATTCTACAGATTCATAATTTGTGTCTGTCTTAACTTCTTTCAGTGCTGCTTTTTAAAGGTCTGCATAACTGTATCCCCTTGCAAGACAAAGTTTGTAGTGAAGCTAGTAATATAACAAATTATGAACAGTTATTTCTAAGTCTATCAAAATATTGTCCATTCATTTATCTTTTTACAGCAAATGTCTTTGACCCTCCCTGGTACATTCCTTTAATTGGCTTATTTCTCGACATAAGAGTTTCTCTGGTTTTAAAAACTGATAGTCAATGTGACATTGTTTATGGCACAGTTTTATGTTTTCATTCTTCATTCAAATTCAAAGTGCTATAAATTGATATCTGTCTCTGCACTGTTCTTTATTCTAATATATAATTACTAGCTGTCCTAATGCAGAACACACGTGTGATAGTACTTAACTGATGAGCATCAAAAACTTTTTTTATACACACAATATAAATCCCCCGATTTGCAGACACATTAGTTTGTGAGTCAAAAGAATTTAATTAGCAAAACACAAATGTGAAACTGACGACCAAAAAATTGTTTAGGTAAGCAATTGCAAATTTTGGACTATGTAACTTTCTGATAATCATAGTACATGCTTGTCATATGGGAAAGTTCTTACTTTTAACTTTAAATGGTTTGTTAGTGTCTGAAGGCAGTGTGCAAGTATATGTTATCAAAGGGTATTTGCATTCTGAGAATGGAATATATTATGTATTTGCTGAAAATAACTCTTGCTTCAACGCCCTAATCATCGCTTTTTGGCCTGATTGCTTCTCCCAGAAGAGAAACTATCCTAAGAAAAGTAGCTCAGAGCTTGTCTTGGACTACACGACTTTTGACCATCATCCTTTATGTGTCCTTACTGGCCAGATGGACAAACAACCAAAGGCCTGAATTTTGTCCCATCCTCTCCATTTTATAATTTGAACCTTCTGTTCTTCTCATTTGGATATCCTCCTGTTTATAGAGTTTTTGACCAGGTTTCTTACTTTCATTTTTAATTCCTGTGGCAAATTTGTTCAGGAATACAAAAACAGTAGGAATTTTTTCCTGTACATGTGATTTTTGGCATTATTTCTTGATAATTTTGAGCTTCAGGTAATTTTGTTGCTATTTGATTTATCAAGCATTTCCTATAAATCTTGGAGCAAAAATGTCCTATTGCAGTTGGTATTTTTTGGCTAGAAGTGTTGATTTAATTTGGCCAATAAAATAGATCATATTTATTGTAATTCTGTGCCACATTTCCAGAATTACTACAGAAGTAACATTATATATAATGTGGGAGGTTTTTTTTGCATTCAGTATATGTTCATTTATTTACAGCAAGCATGCACTAAAGCATTCACATGTAGCATTCTGTACAGCGCCGGATTATTCATTAGGCCCACTAGACATGTGCCTAGGTCCCCAGGCCTACAGGGTCCCCAGCAAAAAAAAAGCTACGTAGTCACAATGCACAGAGCTCTACAGCAAAGGCACGTGCATGATACTACGCTCGTTCGTGCAGAGTAATAGTATTTGTACAACAGTTAGTTTATTAGTTACTTCCACCCCTGCTTTTTTCCTTTTTCATTATATTTTCTTTGCAGGGCCCCACTACCTTTAACAACTTCTAGGAGCTATTAGTTTCTTTTTCTAGTTTTACCTTTCAGAAGATTGGAGAGGGGCCCCAAAATATCTTAATAGCCAAGGGCCTCTGGAGTTCTTAATCTGGATCTGATTCTGTAGCAATTTGTTTTATACAATGAGATCACAAGTCCCATACACAACCTCAAATTTGTCACCTCTTATGACATGTCTTCTTCTTCTTCTTCTTCTTCTTTGATCCATAACTGCCAACCGTCAAAGCAGTCAGCGGCCATCACGCCTGGTGGCGTCTTGTAGGGCAGCAACAAATTGATTCCACTTTGCTCGGTCGGCGGCCATCCTTCGTACAGTGCCCCAACTGTGGTTCATTCTTTGCATCTCAGCCTCCACAGTTCTCCGCCAAGTTGTTTTTGGTCGGCCTCTCTTTCGCTTTCCCTCGGGGGTCCATAGCATAGCTGTTCTTGCGATGGTATCAGGGTCCCTTCTGAGGACATGGCCAACCCAACTCCAGCGTCTGCCAGCTATGATGGTGTGCATGTCCTCCTGGTTACTCCGAATAAGTAGTTCTTGGTTGCTGATGGTGTTTGGCCAAAAGATTCGGAGAATTTTCCTTAGGCAGATTGTGTGGAAGGAGGACAGTTTCGACATTTCCTTCTCTGTTACTCTCCAACATTCCGCACCATAGAGAAGCACAGAAAGTACGCAGCTCTCACACAGTCTTAATTTGGTGTTTGTGCTGTACTGGGAAGACTTCCAAATGTTGTTGAGAATAGCAAAGGCTGTTCTCGCTTTATTCATTCTGTTGTTAATGTCCTTGCTTGTTCCGCCGTCAGGTGTTACTATGCTTCCTAGGTAAGTAAATGTGTCTGTCTGTTCTAACTTCTGGTTCCTTACTGTTATTGGCTCAGGATTGCCCACATTTAGTGTCATGACCTCTGTCTTCTTCAGATTGATGTTCAGGCCAACCTGCTGGCCATACTTATTCAGTCTATCAGTTTTGTCTTGAATGTGTTGGTGTGAATGCGCGAGCAGTGCAATGTCATCTGCATATTCCAAATCTTCCAGTGTAGAAAACGTTGTCCATCTAATTCCCCTTGGACTGCCCTCTGTTGTCTGGCGCATCACCCAATCTATGACTGTCAAAAATAATGTTGTTGATAAGGGGCATCCCTGTCGTACTCCTGTTTTCACTTCGAAAGTTACATTACTCGATCCAACACTGCACGTAAAGTTAGAATAGAGGCTTTTTATAATGGAAACAATGCGGCTGGGAATTCCATAAGCCCTCAGAATTTTCCATAGGCTGTCCCTGTGTATGCTGTCGAAAGCCTTTTCAAAATCAACAAAGTTAATGTACAGCTGTCTCTGCCATTCTGAGCACTGCTCTATAATGTTCCTGAGGGCAAATATATGATCTGCACATCTTCTGTTCTTTCTGAAGCCCGCTTGTTGTTTCCTCAGTTTATGGTCAACTGCTTTTGAAATTCTCTGGATGATTATCCTGCCTAGTATTTTGCTGGGAACTGAGAGGAGGGTAATTCCTCTCCAGTTGTTGCAGTCTGCAAGGTCGCCCTTCTTGGGCAATTTGACAATTGTTCCTTTACTCCACTCTGTTGGTGTTGTCTCAGTTTCCCAGACTTGTGCAAATAGTGGTTCTAATAGTTCTGCTGCTAGTTCAGGGTCTGTCTTGAATAGCTCAGCATTCAGATTGTCGTGACCAGGCGCTTTTCCATTTTTTAGCCCTTTGATAGCTGTGATAATTTCTTCTTTTCGTGGAATGTCTGTATTTACGTCTAAGTCACTTTCAGCCTCAGGAACATTCAGCTGAGTCTCTGGTGGTTCCTTATTCAGTGTTTCTCTGAAGTGCTCTGCCCACCTTGTTTCCTGCCCCTGTGCTGTGGTGATGAGATTTCCTTGCTTGTCTCTTACTAACGTTATGTTGTTTGCACCTCGTTTTTTCCACTGATAGCTTTAGTTATTTTATAAACTGTGCTTTGTTCATTTCTCAGTGCTGCCTCTTCTGCCTGTCTTGCAAGGTCATCCAGAAATGTCCTTTTGTTAGCACGGGTTTGACGTTTTACTTCCTTGTCCAGCTGACTGTACTGTTCACTATATATTGCCTTTAACCTGGGAGACTTAGCTTCTGTTTTCTTCCTTTTCATTTCCTTTCTCTTCGCTATGGTGTTTAGCGTTTCTGGTGTTATCCAGTCTTGGCTCTTTCTTTCCTGGAATCCCAAGCATGACTTGCTGCTTTCTTTATATATTGTTGAGATGGTGTTGAATTTCTGGTCCACATCATCGGTCTCTGTTCTTTCCTGGCTTTTGGTAATCAGATATCGTCTCTTTACGTCGACCACAAACGCTTTTCTGGTGAGGGGGTCCTTAAGTTTCGTGATGTTGTATCTTTTCTGTTTGACTGCAACTGGTCCAGCAGCTCTGAGTTTCACCTTCAGTCTTGCTACTACTAGGTGATGATCACTTCCCACATCTGCGCCTCTTCTTACTTTCACGTCTTGTAGTGCATGTCTCCATCTGCCATTGATCATTATGTGATCTATCTGGTTTTTGTCTCGTCCGTTTGGTGATTCCCATGTTAACTTGTGCACTTCTTTGTGTTGAAAAAGTGTTCCTCCGATGACCAGGTTGTTAATACTGCAGAAGCTTATTAATTTGTCCCCATTCTCATTTACTGTTCCACTGCCGCATTTCCCCATTACTCTTTCGTTATAATTATTGTGTGTTCCAACTTTCGCATTTAGGTCTCCCATTACTATAATAAGATCGTACCTGGGTACAGTTTCCATTTCCTTTTGTACCTGTTGATAGAACTCGTCCTTAATCTCTTCGTCGCTGTCATTTGTTGGTGCATAACATTGTATAATTGTGGTGTTGGTGAATCTCCCTCTCAGTCTTGCTCTTATTAGTCTGTTGTTAATGGGTTTCCATTCCAGTAGAGATCTTTCCATTCCTTTCTTAAGGATAATGGCTACACCTTCGTTGTGCTGACCGTCCTCTCTACCAGAATAAAGTACTGTTTCCCCTGTAGCTGTTTTTATTCTCCCCATCCCTGTCCATCTGCTCTCGCTTATTCCCAGGATATGTAGTTTGTAGTTCCTCATCTCTGCTGTAATCTGTCTCAGCTTTCCTGCCTCGTTCATAGTTCTGACATTCCAAAAACCAATTCTGGTTTCGTGTTTTGCGGTCTGGGCATCCGTTTTCATGCCAGTGGCTTCCTTTCGGCTTTCACCACTGTCAGTCATACGAGCCTGAGACTCCGGATGTCCGTCCCGCATCAAAGTATTTCCATTTATTGCTGTTTCCGTAACGTGTGTGATTTTTTACACAGACAGGGGTGTCGGCCCTGTGCTAAAACCCCCAACCTGGAGGACCAGGGTACCAGCTTTTGTCTGACCCCTACCCACGCAGACCAGTCCAGCATGGTTGAACCTACCAGGAGTAAAACTCCCACTGGCATAGCTCTGGGGATTGTCAGGGTACACAAGCTGCCATACCGCTACAAGGTATAGGTACCATTGATGGCAGATGACATGTCTAAGGGAGAGGTAATCCTTTTCTTTCTTCACCTCCTCACAGACTCCCAGAAACTAAGGGGTACATACTGGAATAGACTTTCCTACCCTTCTCCCCCTTATCAGGGCTGAATTACCCATTAGGCTAAGTAGGCTGAAGCCTAGGAGCCCGGAGCTCATGGGGACCCGTGCATAGATTTATGTACAAAGAGAAAATGTTTACATTTTGCAATCACATTCACTACATTCTAAAAGACAATAAAAACAAAAATAGCTTAAGACATAATGCACCCCAGAAAAATCATAAAGGCGCATGAACTATTTGCTGTTTCATAGCCTCTTAAAGCATATATTGGGGAAGTAGATAGAGTTAAAAAAGAAGAAAGTGGAACCAGTAAATTGCCCTTCACATGTTTAGACCTCTTCTGCACACTGGCCTTCAAGAAGTCTTTCTAAATGCATTCATTTGTCTTCGCATCTATTTATCACTTTTGACACCCAACTATTCTGTAGAATGGTCATATTCTGCACTCAAACGGTTGAAAACTATCGACGATCCACCATGAAGGATGATAAACTGAACAATTTGGTATTGATGCGCATAGAATCTTCCATTCTCAGAAAAACTGATTTCTTGCCAGTTATTGAAGAAATTGTTAAAAGAAAAATGTTTCAATAAAATGTGTTTTATGTGTTTACCTTACAAATAATACTAATAAAATTTAATAAAAAGTAACTACTAATAAAAGAGGTAATCAATGATAACCAACTAACATACCAGTCTATTAATAATGCTTGTATATACCATCACCATGCTAAGGGGTTTGAAAAAAAAATTATTGCCTATTAGGTGAAGGGGGGCCCAAACGCATAATAGCCTAGAGGCCCTTCTTGGCTTAATCCAGCCCTGCCCCTTACTAACACCATGTCAGGTATGAATAGACTACCATTTTAGGGCAAAGGAAAACACACACATGCACATCTACACAATCTGACACTTTTAATTTGCTCTATTTACAATAACTGTAAAGGGAAAATAATACCATAATAAGGTATTGGCAATGAAAAATATTATCTTGAATTAGAGACACTGTATATCCTAATTATAATCTATCAGAAGTTGGATGGGATATTTTTCTACATAAAATAAAAATCATTGATAAAAACACACAATTACAGTAGTGACAAAATATACAAATGAATGCAATTTAAACAGTAGGAGCATAGGTCTATACCCAAACTGTATTCACGTTGTAGGATAAAATATCCTTTTTTTCTATGAAGTTATCATGAATGTACAGCATGTAGCAACAAATACAACAATAAAACAATAATTACGACGTTTTGGGAAATTTTTTTGCGTTGTTCCGTTGAGTATTGTTAGCTATTTACGTTAATAAACACGTATTTGACGTACTAAGCATTTCATTAGGTTCTTGTACGAGTCAGTTTTAAATTGATGGCAAAATCGGCCAGCAAAATATGTATTAATAAATATCTGCCTATCTGTTATTTAGAATACTGTCCCCATATAAACACCCGTCTTTATATGTAGCATTTCAAAGCACAATTTTAAGTGGCTTTCAAAAATGTACAATCACAAACATGAAAAGTACAAAGATATTTCTCGAATAAATACCAAAATCCGCCATGATAGCATAGTGGGTCGCCTGGTGATGCGCGAGGCTTCATGGGAGAGTCAAAAACAGACTGACTGCCAGGGCGCGTACCACACGAAACTTTTGAATGCTGTCGATGTATCGATCGGACCGGCGATCCGTGGAACTTATATTATGAACATTTATTATGTACGCTGTCGACTGTTATTGATCCGCCACTAACACCAATTTTTTTTTTTTTTTTTTAAATTAATGAAGATACAAAGAAATCCCGTTCAACCTCTGATGGGTTATAATTAGGATATATATTGTTTTCAATTTCAAATAATATGAACAACTGCCGACATGAGAAAGTGGCATCACATTTGAAAATAGGGATACTCACAATTGTGCTTAGGCCTATACGTTAAATAGAAAAATAAAAACAAACAAACAAACAAAATCAAGAAGAAACTATGAACAAGAATAATATTAAAGTGGAGGGGTGTATAGGCCTGGTGGTTTTAGTTATATAACAGACTTTACCAGATATTTAATTGACTTTCATCTGTTTAAAGTCACATGCATTGTAAGAACAGCATCAGACCTTCTCATTCCCAGCCACTATATATTAACATGTGTTCGTGTTAAATATTGTTTGACTATATTATGCAGTTCCCTAGGTCTGTCTATTCTCAACACCTCCTCTATATTTATAGGTAAGTTGGATGCCTGCAAATAATCCAATATTGGTATTCTTATTTGGTCATACCTCTTACACCAAAGTGAGAGTGTTCAACAGAATATTATTCCGTCAACAGTCAGTTAAGTTATTGATAATGGTACTGAATTTCACGCTACAAGTGCGACATTTACTCCTTCATTAATACATGTGCACGCATTTCCTACTATACTCCAAAACATGGAAAACAGCAGTAATTATTCCAATACTAAAACCAGAAAAAGATGCCCATGATGCCAGTTCACACAGACCAATTTCTTTAATTTCACATATAGGTAAAATATTAGAAACCATAGTAAATAAAAGATTAAAGTTTTATTTGGAAAAGAAATATTTATAATCAAACTCAGTCAGGATTTAGGAAGAACAGATGCACTAAAAAAATTTTCAAACAGATACAGGAAATACCAGGACTGAACATCAGTGGAAGGTCAATAAACAACCTTAGATATGCAGATGATACCGTGTTGTTAGCTGAAAGCGAACAGGAGTTACAGGAACTAGTGAAGCAAGTGAACAGTATAAGTCATGAATATGGACTCGACATTAATATTGAGAAAACAAAAACTATGATAATTAGCAAAACAGACGATAAACCCACATTAAAGATAAGCGTAAATGGGGAAATCCTGGAACAAGTCAAGAGCTACGTATATCTCGGTCATATAATAACAGAAGATGGCAGATGTGAAACAGAAATCAAGAAGAGAATAGGAATGGCCAAAGCTACATTCAACAACATGAAACATATACTGACATCCAAACAGTTATCTCATAAATTAAAACTGAGAATCATAAAGTGTTATATATATTCTGCATTTCTGTATGGTGCAGAAACATGGACGATGAATAAGCAGTTGGAAGAAAGAATTGAGGCTCTTGAAATGTGGATATATAGAAGAATGGGGCGTATCTCATGGAAAGAGATGAAAACAAATAAGGAGGTCCTAGAAAATCTAGGTATGAAAAGAGAACTAATGAGGGAGGTCAAAGTTCGACAGCTAAAATACTTTGGCCACATAAAAAGGCATAACACCTTGCAGAAGACCATAACAGAAGGGAGAGTTGAAGGCAAACGTGCAAGGGGAAGACAGCGCTATAAGTGGGAAGACAACATCAAGAGATGGACAGGAAAGAGTCTATCAGAGTGCACCATCAAGACAAGAGACAGAAGACGTTGGAGATCCATTACAGCCAACCTTCGTTGTGGAGATGGCAACTGATGATGATGATGATGATGCACTATGGTTCAGATAATTAAATTGGAACATGAAGTAAAATCAGGATTTCAAAAGAAAGAAAAAACTGTAGTAGTATTTTTAGATATAGCTAGGGCTTATGATGAATGCTGGAGAGAGGGTACTCTCTTTAAAATGAAGAAGATAGGAGTAACCGGTAAAATATATAATTATTTAGAGAATTTTCTGCAAGATATATATTTCACTGTTCAGGTAAACAATGATAGATCAAAACTGTATGAACAACAAAATGGAATACCCCAAGGATCAGTAATGTCTCCTTCAATTTTTACAATAATGGTAAATGATTTAAGTTTTTTTTTTTTTTTTTTTTTTAAATTAATGAAGATAAACAGAAATCCCGTTCAACCTCTGATGGGTTATAATTAGGATATATATTGTTTTCAATTCCAAATAATATGAACAACTGCCGACATGAGAAAGGGGCATCACATTTGAAAATAGGGATACTCACAATTGTGCTTAGGCCTATACGTTAAATAATAAAATAAAAAACAAACAAACAAACAAACATAATCAAGAAGAAACTATGAACAAGAATAATATTAAAGTGGAGGGGTGTAAAGGCCTGGTGGTTCTAGTTATATAACGGACTTTACCAGATATTTAATTGACTTTCATCTGTTTAAAGTCACATGCATTGTAAGAACAGCATCAGACCTTCACATTCCCAGCCACTATATATTAACATGTGTTCGTGTTAAATATTGTTTGACTATATTATGCAGTTCCCTAGGTCTGTCTATTCTCAACACCTCCTCTATATTTATAGGTAAGTTGGATGCCTGCAAATAATCCAATATTGGTATTCTCATTTGGTCATACCTCTTACACTTTAACAAGAAATGTTCTATATTATTGTCTTGGAGACAATTGGAGATAGGAATATATATATTCCAATATGGAAAATGGCAAAAGAATATAGCATCATGGAAAATACATCCATTTTCACTGCAGAGATGGTGGCAATACTAAAAGCACTAGAAATATTCTCTAATAACCCTCCCAAAAAATATGATTTAAGTGAAGAATTTAATGATATAACAAATAAATTGTCACAGTTTGCAGGTGATGTTGCTATATGGAGGACTGGGAAACATCTGCCAAAATTATATAAGGATCTACAGAAGCAAATAAATAAAGTATGTAAATGGATAACAAAATGGGGTTTTCAGCTGAATACAAATAAAACATTGGGAATGATCTTCAGTAAAGGTAGGGTTGTAAAAAATAAAATTATAGACATAAATATCCAAGGGCAAAACATTAATACAGTGCAAACCACTCGATATCTAGGAATGATATTGGACCAACAGCTGAACTGGAATAAACACATAGATAAACTAGTGGAGTCTTGCAGAGGATTGACTAACTTATTAAGATATTTGAAAGGTAATGGATGGGGTGCAAGCACTAAGACAATACTCACTTTTTATAAATCTTTTATTAGAGGAAAAATGGACTACGGAAGTATAATATATGACTCTGCTGCACACAGTAACAAGATTAAATTAGACAGAATTCAGCAACAGGCTTTATGTACAAAAGCGGGTGCAATCAGATCAACATCAATGGGAGCTATAGAGGTGGCTTTAGGAATTCTACCCATAGAATTACGGAGAAAGGAGTTAAGACTAAATTTCATGAACAGAGTTATGTTAGATAAGTCTCACCCAACACATACAGCTTTTACCAGATGCCAACTAACAACGCAGGCCAATCCAATGAATACCACTAGATACCCTGCAGGATGGAAGTGTATGGAGGAAATTGTCCATCTGGGTACATTAATTACATCAATTAATAACAGTTGTGAATACAAGCCAGTGATTCCACCCTGGGAGATCAAGAAACCAGACACGGACTACCACCTAGCAGAAATACTTAAGAAAACAAATAATATAGAAAATATTAAAAACACAGCCAATAAATATATACAACAAATATCAAAAGACAACATTACTGTGTACACAGATGGATCGAAGGGAGAGGATGGCAAATTGGGGATAGGAATATATATTCCAATATGGAAAATGGCAAAAGAATGTATTAGCATCACGGCAAATACACCCATTTTCACTGCAGAGATGGTGGTGTGGTGGATTTGGTGTTATAGATGTTATTATTTAATATTATTTGTCTACCAAGTGAGGTCAGCTGTGTAGGCCCCTGAGTTTAGTAGTTGATGGTTAAGTATTTTTAGGGAACCTAGCTGCTACCACCCTATGATCTCACTTGGCTCTAGATTTTTATTTATTAGTTATGTGACTACGTCTAAGTGTCTAGGGTAATGAAGATATAATGCAATGTAAGACAAATCAATACAAATACACTTTAGTTCTATCACATAAATAGGACTGGGTCAATACAACAACCACATACAGACTAACACTCTATGATATATCTTATAGAAGTCTGTGGCTGAATATTATGTAATATGCAATATTACAATTTTATTTGCCCTGATTCAGAATTTTCTGATTCAGAACCAACAACAAAATGAAAATTATGGTTTTATTTACATAAATTAAATACCACAATGGATCTTCTGTCCATATAAAGCAATATTACAATCTAATTATATTTAGGTATTACTATAGATTAAGTTAACACTGGTAATTAATGGTGGGTTGGGGTATTTTCCTCACACCCTCTCTTTTCTCTATCTCTTGTGGAATGTTTATTCAACAGTAAATTATTTTATTTATTAAGTTTTAATACAAGTGGATGAACTCTTAGTGCCGACACAATGGCACTTATCTTCCGTTGGTAGTAGTTACAATGCTGACAATCTCCTATATTTCATGGGTTGATTCGTGGTAGACAGCGTGTACCAGCAAAAATTTCAACCTAATGACCAATCTGACACAGTCCCTGGTGTAGTGTGGTAGACAGCGTGTACCCGCAAAAATTTAAATTTCTCTCACGAAGATAAAATTCACCAGGGTTCTGGCACTAGCTTAGTACCAGAACAAAAACCCTGAAACAAGGTTATGATTCTTTATAACACATCTACAATATCATTCCACAAGTAATACATGGTATAATTCAATAAAAGAAAAAGGTCAGATCCCTCTGACCAACCCATTTCAACCATTTTCATCTGAGATAACATCTCATACCAGTGCTCCTATTCTTCTTCCTAATGGCTACACCGCCTCTGACCCTTCAACAATGATCCTCTCCCATAGGATAATGTGGGTTAGCCTTCCCACTGGTAACTGTGGAAATCATTTTAAGTTATATAACTCATGTAAGTTTTACTGCGTGTGAGCAACCCCATAGGCCCTGCATAAATTTGCTAGGGGACCTATGTACTTAGTCGCAAAACATTCCCAATAAGCAGTATCTTATACATCAAATTTTTGTAATAACAAGGTTAATAAATTTCGTTCTTACCACAATACAATGGAAATATCACAAACATACGTTGACTGGCATTAGCATTTATATATAAGTTCAGCTTTGCCCTCGTCCAGACTGCCAAAATTTTTTATTTATTTCACTCTTAGCACTGCTGTTCTCAACGCAGCTTGCATACTAACAATTTTGTATCAAATGGCGACAAGCCTTGGAAGCTTTTTGCCAATATCACTAGACTGGCCCAATCACAGCGAGGTCTAGCTATTCAATTCAAATTTGAAAAAAAACAAAACTCCAAACATACTAGGAGTGAGTCTGCAAAATATGTTTAGCTTTTGGGCCAACCAATACCCTCCTTCCTATACTCCTATACTAACCAATCGGATTTGAATCACTCTAATGCCTCTTTTTTAAACTTGCGTCCCCAAATAATGTTATAAATAGAATGAGCAAAAACAACAGTTTTACCGTTCGAAGATATATAATATTATTTCAATATCTTGGTTAATAATTGGGCTACTATGTATATTAAAACATAATATTGCTCAGGAGACTCTAAGCTATCCATATATATGATTTTTATGGCCATATTATTTGTCGTTTGGATTTTCATATTCGTCACAGTTAGTCGTCAATTATATACTTTTCCATAAGTCGGCCATCTTTCCCCCCTTCTCAGTCATTTTTATTCAAAATAAAACACCTTGTTTGGGTTACGTCAGAAATACACTACTAGACAGGAAATGAGAGCTGACTTTGTGTGTGTATATACATTTCAACTGCGAGAATATAATACGATGCATGCATGGCTTTGCGTCTTGTTTTTTAAATCTGCTAAAGGCAATACTGTCGCGCTCTCATTACAATTTGGCGTTTCAAAACCCAAACGCGTGACAATGGTAGCATTTCTTCTGTCGCTCCTTCATCCACCTCCCTTCTTCTCTCTCTCGGTCTTGGAACAAATAATCCTTGACCCTGCAAAATGTTATTTTTAATTCTCAAGGACGAACTAGGAAAGCGTGTAAGATTTGACGGCGAGATAATTTTCTAAGCATTACCACTGCACAAAATTCAGCGCTCTACTGGCGTAGAGACGACGATAGGCAACCACACACGGGCGGGTTTATTTATTTTCATAGGAGTAAAATCTTACTGAATTTAGCGATTATTTCACAGATTTCGCTACAGGTGGCAACACAAAAAGCATTAGAAATATTCTCCAATAACCCTCCCAAAAAACTAACAGTTTTAACTGACTCTCTTTCAACAATTAAAGCACTTAGAAACTTACGAGAATGTAGTAGACCTGATATAGCAGAGGAGATATTTCTGACTACTACATACTTATATTCCATAGGATGTTCAGTCTTAATTGCTTGGATACCTTCACATGTTCTTTTGATAAGAGGTTTAGATGTTATTAATTATAAGATATCCAGGACAAATAGATGTATCAGAGGATACCAGGATAGTGCCAGATAAGAGACTGGTCTTATAAGAAATACCCCCTTCTCTGAAAAGAGCAAGGGTGTATCGACAATCAAGGTGAGGTCCAGCTATGTAAGTTCCCAGAGTAAGGTATTCTTCTTCTCTTCCGTCCTTAGCCACCGACCGTCAAAGCAGTCAGTGGCCATTACGCCTAGTGGCGTCTTAGGGCAACAGCAGATAGGTTTTCTTTGCCGTTGTTTCCCATCACGCCTATTGGCGTCTTTAGGGCAACGGCAAATCAATCCATTTGCTGTTGTTTCCGTAATCGAAGTGACTGGCAAACGGGTGATCAGCCCGTTGGTAGAGTAAGGTATGATGATGATGAATTTCTCTGGGTCCCTATCTGCTACCTCTTGGGATCTCACCAAGAGTATGTTATCTATGTTTTGTTATTTGGCAAAGTGTCTAGGGTAATGTATTTTAACAGTATGAATTTCAAAACAGAACTTTAACTTTAATGAAAATTAAGCAAGCCTGCTTTCAATTCATATTTACAATTTAATGGTCCTGAACATCAATCTTTTTGTCTGGACTTTCAAACTCAAGAAAATGTTTATTACAAAATAGAAATAAATATGTTGGACACACTGTCCATGTCTTTTAAACAAAAGAGGTCACTGAAATGTCTACACCCAGTTCTTGTTTCTATGCTTGATAATACCACTATTCTGTAATTGGAAGGTCTGTTGTTTTCATCCCTCCAAGGTAAAGTTTATTTTGTGGAATTTGATTTGAATGAACTGTCATGTGCCGGCTGTAAGGCACTTATCTGGAACTTTGTTGATACAGTTTGCTCATAAGTATTCAGGTTCACCAAAACGTTGTGCTTCCTGGAGTAAGATGTGGAGTTTAGCTGCAGGTTATAGTATGAGCATTCAACTCCCACGTGTTCTTCTTCCCCATGTTGCTGCAACAACTAGGTCTTTGTAATTCAACCCTCAAGTAAAGAATCTTCACATACACAAGCCAACCAGCCGTAAAGGGCTATCACACTGGTCTTTCAGTCCAGACGGCAAAAGCTTGTCCTTCTGACTCGTTCTGAACATGTCAGCTTGGCATGCACACTTTTAGTCTAATGGCGGACTTTACAAGCAGTTGTTAATTTTTATCAACTACACCTGACCAATCAGATGACGAGTTAAAAAAATTAACTATTTCCTAGGCTATAGAATTTGAGCCGTTTTAAGCGAGTTTGTCTAATTTGACCGAATTTGTTTATTTTATATCATAGTTATTTGTGAACCGATTTTACTTATCAAAAGTGATAATTAAACGGCCAATTATTTTCTATCGTTCTATATAATTTTCCTTTAGTTATTCCTTTGCATTCAAATGGGGTTAATTTTTGTGTGATTAAATCTGATCTTAACCTGATGTTAAAATATTACTAAATTACATTTTTCTACGTCAAGATAATTTTGTATGAGGGAATCTCTATGTGTATATGTTAAGCAATATCAGCGCTATAATTTGAGATATCCCTTTTATTTTAATTATCTTTAGTTATCGATAAATAAATTATTTAAGTGTGGTCAAAAACTCAAAATGGGTATTATTTCCACTTCAACCAAAATTTCTTGTCAGTACAAAAAAGAGGTAACGATTTGATTGGTTGTTAAATTTTACTACGTCCATCGATAAATATTGGGGTTGGTGTGTTAAAAAGGGGGAAGGGTGGTAACTTTTAACTTGTTTTCTTAGAAAATTCAAATACTCTAGTTAAATTGTTGGCGGTAAATTTGACTGGGCCCTCAGACAAATTTCAAATACTGTAGTTATTTATAGATTTAAATAAGTTAGCTAGTACGTTTTAAGCGGGGAATTTGAGCGTGTTGTCATACTGATTCACTTTACTACAGTTGGCATAGAAGGAAATGAAAAGGCAGATAAAGAAGCCAAGAAAGGTAGATCTGATAAAAATCTAATAAATGTAGGGACGAGTAAATCAGAGATTAAGAGCTTAATTAAGGATTTAATAACAGATGAATGGAAAGCAGAGTGGGATAAAAATCTGAAAGGAAGACATGCATATAAGATGTTCAAGGCTCAAACAAGAAAATGTCAGATATCTAGGGAATTGAAAAATCCCAGTAATAAGAAACTTCTCAGACTACAGCTGGGAAAAGGCTATTTCAGAATAGAAGAACCTTACTGTGCAGGTTGTCTTTAAGACAATAGTAAAGATCATTTCTTGTTAAAATGTAAGAGGTATGAACAAATGAGAATACCAATATTAGATTATTTGCAAGCATCAAACTTACCTTTAATATAGACGAGGTGTTAATGTCGTGGTTGAGTTAGAGTGTAGAGTATTTGTCGAGTTGGACAACTGTAGTGAAATCGACAAGGGATAGTGGACTGACAGAGTTATAGATTACACACACAGAAAGGTGTAAATAGGAGATGGACTTGAGACAACCTGGAAGAAGATTTATTCAAAGGATCTCTCTCTCCAGGCCTCAACTCACTCATGTCTGTCTAAGCACCTCCTGCTCTCAACTCTTTTCTCTTATCATACATAGAGATTCTAGTAAAAATACAAATATGGATGGAAAGGTCGTGAACAGCGCATTAATAAATGTGTAAAATTTATTAAAGAAGAAAAGCATGGAAATAATGCATATCATCACAACAACATAAAATTACATCAATAATCAACTAATCATCAATAGTCATCAATAATCATATACACCAACAACCACACACACAGATCACCATTCATAAAACCTGTAGAACACAGAGAAATGAAATAACTGAGTGTCAGCCCGTCCGTTTTCGGGACCATCTGAAATAGCTCCAGTAAGTGGTTTTTTCGTATATATCCTCCATCGGTGATGGAATTAACCTCAATAAAATCACTGTATAGGCGCTATCATTGGTGATTCCTCCCTACTGGCGCGAGGTGAGCTGGAAGACTCTATTTACCTTCTGTTTACCAAAATGAATAAACTGCGTGGCAGTCCGTCCGTTTTCGGGGACCAGATGAAATAGTCCGGACAGTGTGTTACTTGTAGATCCTTCGTGAGGGACTATGCCTACAAAACTGTCCTTGTTGGTACTATCATTGGTGACTCCCCCCTACTGGCGCGAGGTGGGCTGGGGGACGCTGTTTATCTCCTGCAGATCAACTGAATGAACTTAGCGACAGCCTGTCCGTTTTCGGGGACCAAGGGAAAAGCTCCAGTAAGTGGTTTTTTCGTATATATCCTCCATCGGTGATGGAATTAACCTGAATAAAATCGCTGTATAGGCGCTATCGTTGGTGACTCCCCCTACTGGCGCGAGTGGGGCTGGAACTCTGTCCATAGATGGCTGCTCATACGTGCGAAGTTCTACATAGACCCAGAAATAAACCATGGGACGAAGTCACTTGAGGACAATTGATCCCAAGGCGTGCTTATCCGGCGCTAGAATTGGCTTTAAATCCGGTTTTGGCTGGTTGACTGTGGCTTAGCTGAGTGCCCCGGTTAGGCACAAAAAAGGCGGGTGATATGGAATTCTGCTATAGGCATGCTGGGCGGTTTTGATATTCTGGAAGCCGCAATGCTGTGGCTGGTAATCCAAGAGGCGAGGAGAGAACTACTACTGCATTTGGTGATTCCAGATTTAGCGTTGGCTCCGTTGCACTGCGTGAGCTTAACTTGGCGTTGACAAAAGGGGTTTTGATTCAGGAACGGGGTGTGACACTCGTGGGGCTAGATATCCTCAGAATCCCTCTAGACGAAGAGACGGTGACATTCTTCGTCTGACTGGAAACTAGACTAGCAATTCGGTATCCCCTGAAACTGAGACCGAAAAGAGACACCCTTTTACATCAAGCAAATAATAAATCACACTAACTTTATACAGAAAGTTTCGCTCCACTATGGGATTAAATTTATTGTAGTTATTGCTATGATAGTTTAGGGCTGTCTTTAACCATGTCTCCTGTTCCTTAAAAATATCAATTATCAACACGCGCCCACATAGACTTAATATCCTTTGCACACCCAGGTACCTGTCAGTAACTGTTCTGACATCAACAATCTACTCCACTTCTCCCAATCTCAACATACAGCTGAATGAATATGTTTATTCATCTTACAACATTAAGTGAATTTACATAAACAGATTACAGCATTTGAAATTACACAGATAAATCATATGTCCCTTTTGGGGAAACAAACTATTAATATCCCACAAATGAATACATAGAAAATGCAATGTTCTTGCTATAAAAATCCAGTTGTGGCTAGATCATACGATATAATAATATCTATGTGTAACTGTCTCTTTTCTCTTGTTGAGGTGATCACTGGCCCAAGACAGTATACATGTTGTTAGGTGTGTGGTGCGAGCGTATGATGAACTGAGTGTGGGTGCGAATGAAGGCGCGAATGTGTTTAGGCTCGTATATATGTAGACCCTGCAACCCATACACTCACATGCAGTAGTCAAGGATGCTTGGACACTGCAGGCACGTTTCAAAACATTTATTGACGAGAACACACATGGTATCAACAGGAACAGTCAGTGTAAACAAGGTCATGCTGACCGGAAATCGATAGGTATACATTAGGCATTCAGCAAGCTGGTAAACATTTGAATATTCGTGCATGGTCAATACAATGTTCTTCAATAAGGACAGTTCGTGGCGTCGCCCTGGAATTACTGACTAAACGCGTCAGATACCTTAATCACTTTGACACATAGGTGCAACTTGGCATTCCCCGCCAATTGCACATTATCAGGCTGTAGTATAATAGCCGAAAAACACAGGCCTCGTTCTGACGTCGGCTGTGTACTTCTGATAAGCAGGTTACCATCAACCCTGCAGTAATGCTTATTGTAGACATAAATTCCGCCAATCTGCGGTTCCCACAATATATCTTCGTCACTGGATTTCTGGATGGTATGAAGACTAATAGTCTTGGATGGCTACCTCGAGCACAAAATATAAGTTCTGAAATGGAGGACCGGTGAGCTGCAGTTCACAGACTAGGCAATCTTCTAACATGTTCTGCTACCGAAAGCATAGTAATGGAAAAAGTCGGTATTACCTGTAACCGAGTCCACAGAACAATATAAGAAACTCTGCTGTCATTCCAACGCACAGAGATTCACTGGGGAAAACTGCCAGTGCAGTCACTTCGAAGATTCTCCCCGAAAAACACAATGGACTCTCGTCCCTTCAGAAACCAGGACACTTCCCCGGCTCGCCGGAAGTCTAACTCAACTCCCGCTTAAAAAAACCTGCCCATGGGCATACGCCCGAACTGTCTACCTTTGACCCTAAAGGTCAAACACAATGAATGAATAAACAAGGGAAGACAACCCCTAATCAACCTGACATCGCAGGTAAAGACACAATTATTCTTATGATAAAAACATAAGCAAATAACTTGACAGATGACTCCGTCAAAAATTACAGCAACATATTACTACCACCCCCCTGTAAAAAAAAATGAAATTTTTTTTTTAATATGTCCATGAGCAAGATTGCACAAGTATCACTTATGTGCTCATGAAAAAAATGAACCTAACATCAGGTACAATAGACGCATGAACAAAGCGTCTGAAGAGGATACAAATCATCTCCCAACATAGGAGAAAATATCTCCTTTAAGCCAAACAAACTAAGGGGGTACCATTAAAGAAACCTAAGTTGCTGGCAATACCAATCATATATCAATCATTACTAAATACTATAATTATAGCAATATACAAATGTCATGAATTACAATGCTATATTAGCAACATATCACTGATGGATGGACAAAATGAAATTTGTTAAATTATCTAAACATCATCCAAATACATTTGTATTACAACATATTAGGATATTAAGGACAGACAAAAGTCTGAAAGTGTATCAGGAAAAACTAGGACACAAGATTTAACTGGAATCATGTGGGCATCTGGACAATATGTCCGCCATCACATTATCCGAACCACGGATAGCTCGCACCGTGAAATGGAAAGGCTGAAGAGCAATAGCATAACGAGTAGATCTCGAGCTCTTCAAATCCTTACTTTGCATAGCCGTAAGAGCTTTTTGGTCGGTTTCCATAAAGAAATGCGCGCCCAGAAGGAACCTTTGTAGCTTAAGAATGGACCAAACCATAGCCAACAATTCACGGTCTAAAACCGAGTAATTCCTTTCTGCCGCATTTATCTTCCTAGAAATATACATTACAGGATGCAGAGTTCCTGAATATTCCTGCATTAGCGCCGCTCCAATCCCAGTGGAAGAGGCATCACTACGAAGAACAAAAGTCTTATCAATCGTTGGTAGTCTTAAGATAGGATGAGATGAGAACAAATTCTTAACCTGATCCAATGAAGATTGGCATTCCTGGGACCAACGCACCATATTAGGAGAACCTTTTTTCAATAACGATGAAAGTGGTGCCATAATGGAGGACAGATTCTCAATGAATCTTCCATAGAATTGTATCAATCCCAAGAGACTACGCACTTGCTTTTTTGTCTTCGGAACCGAGATATTTAATATCTTCGAAATGTTTTGGTCCTCTGTCTTCAACAGACCATGACCAACTCGATGACCTAGGAAGGAAATTTCACTAAACCCAACAAAAGCTTTAGAGGGTTTTGCAGTCAAACTATGCTCACGTAGAGTAGATAGCAATTCCTTTAGACCCAAATAGTGTTCTTCCCAAGTATCGCTGAAAAGACAGATGTCGTCTAAATATGCGATGACATCTGCACGATCTGATAGAATTCGTCGCATCATGCGTACGAAAGTCGCTGGGGCGTTCATAAGCCCGAAAGGCATAAAATTCCATTGAAACAGACCCCTAGGTGTCGAAAAAGCAGTGAGAGGTTTGGCGTGTTCCGTCAGTGGGACTTGCCAATAACCTTTCGACAAGTCTAGTTTAGTAAAGAATTTAGCTTTAGAAAGTCTAATAAGTAGATCATCTAATAATGGCATAGGTTCAGCATCGAACTTCGTAACTTGATTTAATTTGCGATAGTCAACGCAAAGACGTATGTTATTGTCTTTCTTTCGAACAATAACTATCGACGAAGAATAAGCTGAAGTGGATGGTTCAATTATTTGCAGTTGAATCATTTCATCCAATTCTTTCTCGACTTGTGCTTGAAAATGAATAGGTATTGGGTATGGTCTTACTCTGATCGGATTACGATCAGTAAGTATGATGTCATGTTCTATGACATCTGTGTGTCCAGGAATGTCGGTAAGGACATCCTGATATGATTGTAGCGTAGAGGATACTTGACGTTGCTCCTCAAAAGACAAGTTCGAAGAGATTGTAACGTCCCTCCACGATTCCGTAGAATTAAGTGGAATCGCAGGAAGAGGTAAGTTAACGTCAGAAAAAATAGTTTCCTCATCCTGTATAACGGACAGGGATGAGATGTGACCATGTTGGACTGGAGAGTCGTCCGTCGCCTGGAAAATAGGCTGCAAATAGTCTGGACGTTCAATAAACTCTGTTAGCATATTTATATGGAAGGTTTTATGCTTTCCATCCACATCGACGATGTAGTCGACATCGGAAATTTTGGAAACTATAGTGTATGGACCTTTCCATGAAATGAGAAGTCTATTCTCTCTTGAGGGAAGTAAGACATATGCTTTGTCTCCAGGACAAAGTTGACGTAGGCGTCTTTTCTTGTTAGCAAATCGCCTAGCTTTTTCTTTCGCAAATTCGGAAGATGAAGTTGCTAACCTGCACGATTCGATAATCTTTTCTCTAAGAGCAATGACATATTCATATGACGATTGTGTATCATCGTCAATATTATCAGAAGTTATCAAATCGTGTAACAAGGACATCGGACCGCGCGGTTGCGCACCAAAGACAAGTTCAAAAGGAGAAAACCCTGTATGCTCGTTGGGAACTTCTCTATAGGCAAAGAGGACTGCAGGTAAAACCCTGTCCCAATCTTCAGGATGATCCTCCGTTATCTTGCCAAGTAAGTTCTTTAGTGTCCTGTTAAGACGTTCTACCAATCCACTGGACATTGGATGATAAATACTACTGAGAGACCTTTTAATGTCTAGCGTAGCCATTACCTGAGACATAACGTCCGAAATTAACTGAGTGCCGTGGTCCGACAGTATTTCTCCGGGGAATCCCAGACGAGAAAATATGAGCCAAAGAGCATCAGCGATATCGACAGTTGATATGCTCTTCAGAGGAATAGCCTCTGGCCAACGCGTGCACATGTCCACGCAAGTGAGGATAAATTGGTGTCCTCTGGCTGACTTAATCTTGAACGGACCAATGATGTCTATAGCCATTTTCTGAAACGGCCGAATCGGAATATCTGCAGCCTGAATAGGAGCAGCATGTCTCGGACCTCTAGACTTGACCTCTTGACAAATTTTGCAAGATCGGCAATAAATTCGTATGTCTTTATTAACAAATGGCCAAAAGAAAGACGCAAGGACTCTAGTTTTAGTTCTGGAAAAACCCATATGTCCAGCACACTGAGAATCGTGTGCATGCTGAAGAATTAAGGCTCTCATACACTTAGGCACAAGAATTTGCGAGTGCATAGACTTGTCCGAGTGTTGTACCATCCGTACCAATATACCATTCTTCATAGTAATATACGATTTGTGATTCGTATTTTGATTGGGATCCCCTTTCTTTGCAAAAAGGAAGAATTTCTTCAAAGAAGGATCCTCTTCTTGACGTTTAACAAACGAGTCATGGGAAATCACCAAGTGCTCGTCTTGGCTATCAACTTCATTACTATTATCCGATGAAGTTGGGGGATTAAGAGCTTGAGCTCTTGTCACCACTGCATTGACCGTTTGAATGTTTTTTTTTCTCCCAACTAGAAATTTGTTGCGGGGTGCATTCCTTAACCCCATGAATACGACCGATTATAAGATCCGCAATAGGATTAGGAAATAGACATGCATGGACATCTCCTGTGAAGAAGGGAGTGTCAATCTTAATAATAGCAGTAGGATAACTTTCCATAGTACCACCAAATGTAACACATTTGATTGTTTTTCCAGTGGCACAGCAAGGATCTATCAGAGATTCCCTAACTCCGACGGTAGTACATCCCGAATCGAAAAGTACTGAGACTAGCCTATCATTTATTAGACCTTTATGTAAGATGAGAGATCCTCTCCCATCATGCGCAACTGTAGCAGGTAGAGCAGGAAGAGGGTGACCACAACTTAGAGTAGATACAGTCGATGAGTCGAACAATGTTAAGCATTGGGGGCATTCAGTTGCTCTCCCAAAATCGAAAGCACAACCAGTGATAGCCCTAGAGTTACCACTATCATTTACTGTATTACAGGCTCTATCAAACTCTTGTTGTGCAGAGTTTGCCTGTTGGAAAGGTCTTTTTTTGTTAAACCTAGGTCTGCCTCGATTATCATTTCCCCTGTAATTATTTCGACTATCATTTCCCCTGTAATTGTTATCATATTGCCTATTGTAATCATCATTCCGGTTTCTAAATTCACCATCGTCATAATCTTGACGTCGAGAATGGTTATCTCGAAAGCTCGAATGGTTATTATTACGATAACCCTTGCGAAAGTGTCAAAGATTATTACCATTAAAATTACGAGAACTACCATCTTGTCTCCAATTCATAGACGAAGAACCATCATGTGTTGGATTACTGCTCTTCTGAGTGTAATTCTGATTACTTCCCCTATTCCAGTTTTGTTGAGCACCCTGAAATTATTTTTTTTGAAATTAGGGCCATATGGTGTTGCCGAAGCAGCTGGCAACCCTTCTTTCACTTTAGAATTGCTAACTGTAGCATGGGGATGCGCAGTGGCATACTGACAACAGTATTCCTCCATATCTTTTAAGTTTTTAGGCTTACGCTCATGAAGGAATGCAAGAAAAGAATCATTAACAGATGACAAAACCTTATCTCGCAATAATAAGTCCATTAGACCTTCATATGTTTTCTCAGTCTGAGACAACTCAACCCATCGTGTAAATGTACGACGTATTTTTGTAACAAAATCAGAGAAATCTACTCCATTTTCTGGCAACATTGTCCTAAAACGAAGACGATAGTCTTCTTCTTTTAGTTGGTATTTTTTTAGCAATGCTGCTCTGACAACATCATAATTAGTCCTGTCATGTTCGTCTATTGTCATAAGAGTAGTCACTGTGTCACCTGTAAAAATTTCCATCAGTTGTTCAACATATTTTTCCTTTTTTATGTTATGCGTATCGCATAAAAATTGGAATCTATCTAGATAATCTGCTACGTCATCCTTTAAAGGATTGAAATGGAGTAGTTTGATCCTACTTACAAACTCCTTTGTCGTACTCGAAGTTGTTTGCTGAGCACCCGTACTCGCCAATTTCAGTTTCTCTAACTCCAAAGTTGCGAGTCTTTCATCAAGTTCCATCTTCTGTTTTCTTTCCTCATGTTCCATTTTTCTAATTTCAGCCTCAGCAGCAGCTTGAAGTTTTCTCTCCTCTGCAGCAGCTTGAAGTTTTCTCTCCTCTGCAGCAGCTTGAAGTTTTCTCTCCTCTGCAGCAGCTTGAAGTTTTCTCTCCTCTGCAGCAGCTTGAGCTTGAATTTTTTTCTCCTCTGCAGCAGCTTGAAGTTTTTTGTCTTCCATTTCCATCTGGAATTTTCTTTCATCAGCCTGAGCTTTTCTCTCCTCAGCAGCAGCTTCTCTTTGATACCTTTTCTCTTCAAGTTCTAATCTTCTTTTCTCAGCATCTAGCTTCTTTAGTTCAGCATCTGCTCTCCTTTGTTCAGCTTCTGCTTTCAATTTAATTTCCTCTTTTTGTTTCTTTTCTTCTGACTTTAATGCAGTGGCGAATAGAGCAGATGAATATTCTTCCAATTCTTTACCAGACTTACCAAGAGTCAACCCTTGCTGGATGAAGAAATCCAATGTAGACATTCTGTCTAATGAGATCAGTAACCTGAAAAATTCAACAATTACCTTATCCCACTTCAATGGGAGACAAGTCTGAAATGCTAGACTTGTATACTCACTTCACTTTATTTCACTCTCTTAGTCTTAGACAAAGACCTTGTATGGTCCTCTTGTTTATAATGTAACAAAAAATCACTTGAGTACCTGTGGAAAATAATTCCTTTATATCCCACTCACTATGGGCACAAGTCTTTTTTTTTTTTTTTAAAGACTTGAATATGTATTTCACCTTGTCTCAATCTTTGTGGATAACAAGTCTTTTATCAAAGAACTTGTATAAATATCTTAGATAATAATATTTTATTAACAATCTCTATATGAAGAGTGTACCTTATCAATAACAATAAAAATACATGACCAAGTATATGTATGTAGACTGTGTATGACAATAATGTAGAACAATCATAAATACAAAGACAAAAATACAGAACAATGACCGAAAACGTTCGCGGAAGTCAAATAAACAATACAGCAAAAAGTAAAGAAAATGTTACACAAATGTGTAATGATGACCGCGAAAAATAAACAAGACAAATGGCAACACTGTTATAAACGAAAAGGTGTAAAGAAATAAACGGAAGGAATGAGAGAAGAACAGATACAAACAAAATTAATCGAAAATCAAAGAACGGAAAAATAACGAAAACAACACTAACTGATGTCGTCACAGCTAAAAAAAAAATATAGCAACAAAAGTCGCTAGCAAATTTCAATTAAGAAAATTGCAATCCCTACAGAACGCTTACAGTAACCCTCGATTAAGTGGCATATTTACCATAAGACCCACCAACCGCAAACCCGCAAAAGAACACAAGAAAAATACACAAAAATAGTACAATTAACATAAATAGCAATCAATTCAATGTGTTGCAAAACAAGTTCAGTCACAGCTGAAACTTAAGTAAATTTCTTGCTCCTTGCGAACACAGAAACAAAATGTCAAGCGCGCACTGAATGTCAAATCCACTGAGCATAAAGTGGTATTCACGAACAAAAGTTACTATGACCTTCTCGTATCTTGCACATAGAATGTTTACAATCCACGTACTATTTACAAACACTTGACCTCGAACAATATAGCTTGAATGCTCGGGCGTAGAAAAGTCTGTTGTTGACTGAAACGTGTAAACGACCAGCGGTACCGTTTACTGTAAGGGACTTGACTTGCAGTTGTGGTCCACGTAGCAAATGCCTAGATGTTAACTTCAGTACTTGTCCTGTTTTGGTTTATGTAGCATTATAACATAAATGCTAGCACTGTTTATCTGGGTCAACAGTTGATGACCTATTTCTGTCCTGTGTAGACAAAACTTGAAAGCATAGAGTATGTGTGTTATTCTCAGTTGTCCACTTTGTTCCTCATGACATGTAGCACATGTAGAAATGTAAATTTCTGGACAACACTGGAGGCATAATAAATGTAACAGCAACTGTAAATAGCCTGGTGGGGTGTCTGTTTAAGGCTGGAGAAATGTAAATTTCTGGATCCATTACTGTCATCAATAATGTTAATTGCTCGCTCTGTCCACAAGAAATGTATCAGAAGAGCCCACGTAACTGGTCCACCAAAAATGTAACTGTCTCTTTTCTCTTGTTGAGGTGATCACTGGCCCAAGACAGTATACATGTTGTTAGGTGTGTGGTGCGAGCGTATGATGAACTGAGTGTGGGTGCGAATGAAGGCGCGAATGTGTTTAGGCTCGTATATATGTAGACCCTGCAACCCATACACTCACATGCAGTAGTCAAGGATGCTTGGACACTGCAGGCACGTTTCAAAACATTTATTGACGAGAACACACATGGTATCAACAGGAACAGTCAGTGTAAACAAGGTCATGCTGACCGGAAATCGATAGGTATACATTAGGCATTCAGCAAGCTGGTAAACATTTGAATATTCGTGCATGGTCAATACAATGTTCTTCAATAAGGACAGTTCGTGGCGTCGCCCTGGAATTACTGACTAAACGCGTCAGATACCTTAATCACTTTGACACATAGGTGCAACTTGGCATTCCCCGCCAATTGCACATTATCAGGCTGTAGTATAATAGCCGAAAAACACAGGCCTCGTTCTGACGTCGGCTGTGTACTTCTGATAAGCAGGTTACCATCAACCCTGCAGTAATGCTTATTGTAGACATAAATTCCGCCAATCTGCGGTTCCCACAATATATCTTCGTCACTGGATTTCTGGATGGTATGAAGACTAATAGTCTTGGATGGCTACCTCGAGCACAAAATATAAGTTCTGAAATGGAGGACCGGTGAGCTGCAGTTCACAGACTAGGCAATCTTCTAACATGTTCTGCTACCGAAAGCATAGTAATGGAAAAAGTCGGTATTACCTGTAACCGAGTCCACAGAACAATATAAGAAACTCTGCTGTCATTCCAACGCACAGAGATTCACTGGGGAAAACTGCCAGTGCAGTCACTTCGAAGATTCTCCCCGAAAAACACAATGGACTCTCGTCCCTTCAGAAACCAGGACACTTCCCCGGCTCGCCGGAAGTCTAACTCAACTCCCGCTTAAAAAAACCTGCCCATGGGCATACGCCCGAACTGTCTACCTTTGACCCTAAAGGTCAAACACAATGAATGAATAAACAAGGGAAGACAACCCCTAATCAACCTGACATCGCAGGTAAAGACACAATTATTCTTATGATAAAAACATAAGCAAATAACTTGACAGATGACTCCGTCAAAAATTACAGCAACACTATGCCTGGTGACTGCTTTCAGTGAAAGTTATAGACTAGTGCCTAGCCACACAAGTAAGTATAAAATGATCCTCCCTTGCCACTAGAAATATCTATCAAAAGGAATAAGTGACTATCTCCTATAATCCAGAGTTATTACCTGCATCTCACTATTCAGTTTCAAAGTGAACAATCCACACCTGACATTATCTTACAGAAATGACAGTTAATTTAGCCTATTATCTGTTATTGTAAGTTTAACATTTAACCCATGATAAACCGTAACAGTTTAAGCACCCTTACTAGGCCGTAGACAGCGCTACCTTATCACTGAATAAAATTACTAGGAGAAGTCCTCAGAAATGAATTCACTTTTCTAACAGATATATATAAAAAGCTAACATGAATATATCATATAATAGTTATAAGAGTTGTTTACTCACCCCGAGAAAATGCCAAGAGAAAGGCCTTAACATTTTTGTTCTGTTAAAGTCTGCCTAATTCTCATGATGGTCTATCTCGGGCCAGGAATCTTCTACGAGTGTGTTTGACGTAGTAAAATTTCAAATCTTATAGCTTACAAACCATTCTACCCTTGACACCTGCCTAGCCTGATTCTACAGATGTATCGACGTAATGCGTAATACCGGGTAAGACAAAAGTTTCTCTTAGAGACTACATCAAAGACAACAGAAATCGTGCGAAAGTTCCCCAGGTAGAGAAATGCATAATATTATGAGAGCTCTAACTGCGTTCCGAAGCCAAACACAGAGACTGACCGCGATTGTTATCTCCCCCTGAAACAGATCACACTCGTTACCCAGGCCTCAAAGGGTACTAGCCGCTCGTGGCTAACACTTTAAGCGTAACAGACGTTCTTCTGATCAGGCCAGGTGTGCTGACGTAACATTATCGTTCGCTGACCGCTGCAGGCTCGAACGTAAACAACCTCGGGTGGGGTTTGAGAAGGAGAAAACAATTGGGCCACACAGGTAGCAAAGCAAAGAGAAACAAAATGTCTGGGAAAACAGAACATTAAAGAGTAATAACATTGAGACGAGATGGAAAAATAAATTAAGTCACTGTCTACGTGACAAGTTGGCCCCTTTTTTAAAAGTGCGTGAAACACGGACTAAATGACAGTAATTTATCTTTTCCATAGACGTTCATTACATGTCCTTAAAACATCTTATAATCATAACCAAAATCGTACCCAACTTCTGTCAGTACTTAGCTATTGAGAGGATTGGTTACTATCATCCGAATGAACACCCTCCCTTGGTACAAATGCAAGCTAGTAACTGACTATCTGTAGCTTCTTATCTCAGATTAAAGATCTACTCCTGAAAAAAAATCATCATCATCATCAGTTGCCATCTCCACAACGAAGGTTGGCTGTAATGGATCTCCAACGTCTTCTGTCTCTTGTCTTGGTGGTACACTCTGATAGACTCTTTCCCGTCCATCTCTTGATGTTATCTTCCCACTTATAGCGCTGTCTCCCCCTTGCACGTTTGCCTTCAACTCTCCCTTCTATTATGGTCTTCTGCAAGGTGTTATGCCTTTTTATGTGGCCAAAGTATTTTAGCTGCCGAACTTTGACCTCTCTCATTAGTTCTCTTTTCATACCTAGATTTTCTAGGACCTCCTTATTTGTTTTCATCTCTTTCCATGAGATACGCCCCATTCTTCTATATATCCACATTTCAAGAGCCTCAATTCTTTCTTCCAAATGCTTATTCATCGTCCATGTTTCTGCACCATACAGAAATGCAGAATATATATAACACTTTATGATTCTCAGTTTTAATTTATGAGATAACTGTTTGGATGTCAGTATATGTTTCATGTTGTTGAATGTAGCTTTGGCCATTCCTATTCTCTTCTTGATTTCTGTTTCACATCTGCCATCTTCTGTTATTATATGACCAAGATATACGTAGCTCTTGACTTGTTCCAGGATTTTCCCATTTACGCTTATCTTTAATGTGGGTTTATCGTCTGTTTTGCTAATTATCATAGTTTTAGTTTTCTCAATATTAATGTCGAGTCCATATTCATGACTTATACTGTTCACTTGCTTCACTAGTTCTTGTAACTCCTGTTCGCTTTCAGCTAACAACACGGTATCATCTGCATATCTAAGGTTGTTTATTGATCTTCCACTGATGTTCAGTCCTGGTATTTCCTGTATCTGTTTGAAAATTTTTTCGGTGTATAAATTAAATAGGCAGGGGGACAGCACACAACCTTGTCTGACACCTCTTTTTATGTCTATGTATGGTGAATAATTCCTTCCCGATCTTACTGTGGCAGTTTGCTCCCAATGAAAAAAAATATTAACCCTTAAAAAAATTTTTCTGACTTTTACAACAATAGTCGTCAGATTTGTCAACCAAAAACTCAGCAGTGATACCATCAACCTTTACCAGCTGTCTCATGTGTAGCATGAGCCTTTACACCCCTCCACTTTAATATTATTCTTGTTCAGAGTTTCTTCTTGATTTTGTTCGTTTTTTTTTATTTATTTAACGTATAAGCATAATTGTGATTGTCCCTATTTACAATGATTTGACAAATGTGATGCCACTTTCTCATATCGGCAGTTGTTCATATTATTTGGAATTGAAAACAATATATATCCTAATTATAACCCATCAGAGGTTGAACGGGATATTTTTCAAAAAAAAAAAAAAAAAAAAAAAAAAACGATACCGTACTAAAATGTAGAAAGTATGAACAACAGAGAAAACTAATATTGGATTATTTGCGGGCATGCGATTCATCCATAACTAGAACAGGTTTTGAGAATAGACAGACCAATAGAATTGCACAATATAGCAAAACAGTATATAACGCGAATAAAAATTTATAAAGGATCAGTGATGGCATAACGAGAAACTGGGACTCTGGAGGGAGTCTCGTCCAAGGTTGCCACTCAAGTTCTACAGATAAACCCAGATTTTCTTCTTTAAAAAACCCACACTACAAATCCTAATTATAACTCATCAAGAGTTGAACCGAATTTTGTTTAATTTAAAAAAAAAATGTGTATGCCTAAGTGGCGGCTGATGAATTTATCATGTGGAGTATTCCTCATTTCCAAACTCAATTTGATATAGTATAGAAATGAAGCATACACATAAATAGCGTTGCTGATACTAAAACATAAAAAGCAAGTATAAAAATATACATAACCTTAGAGCAAGGGTTCTCAAACTTATTTTTTAGTACCTTGAATCCTTGATCCCTAATCGACCCCCAGGCAAAAAAAAAATTACATAAAATAAGGAAGAGATACTAGAGGCAAAATAAATTAGCACTCCATTTTTATTGAACTGATTAAATTCAATAATGGTAAGGGCGTGGCTGATGAGTACTAATATTTGGATGTAGGTTGGTCAGTTTTAGATGTAAGTAACCACGTTCTTCCATCTTCAGTCTGTTCCTTTGCTTTGATAAAACGGCATACGCGTCCAATTTGGGGGACCTCTGCTGTAGTGTAATCGTTATTAACGGTGTATCGATCATTAATAAATTTATTAAGCTTGCGGAAAATGCATTTGCTAATGGATCAACTAGGCTCACGTCTCTGATCCTAAGCTAGGAGGAAGAAGACGTATTATGACATACTGTGCATTCCCCGCCACCCAAGGCGGCTCTCCAAATATGCAGAGCTAAATTACTATGCTCTGGTTCTGGGCTCCTCCAAGGAATTGTCACGTACTACACAGAGCCACTTCTACAATCTCCCTGCCTATCAAAGTCCATAGTGAGATCCTCCTGCATGCAACCAACCAGATAGAGCCAGAGTTGCGACTGGGGCTCAAGTGACTCCTCCAAACTTAGTGTGCAGTGCTGGGTTCTCAACATGTTTAACCACAGGGGAATCCCTGGAAGTGTTTGAATGATTTCAA
This sequence comes from Oreohelix idahoensis, assembly GCA_024509875.1. Classification (NCBI taxonomy): domain Eukaryota; kingdom Metazoa; phylum Mollusca; class Gastropoda; order Stylommatophora; family Oreohelicidae; genus Oreohelix; species Oreohelix idahoensis. Next base: position 59,577 of record JAMPIV010012846.1, on the reverse strand, counting down.
GACTCACCGAGGGTGTAATTAGCCTCACAGAGGTTGACATCCTCATCTGCATACTTTAGCCTTGTGCTTAGCTGGTGGTCATATGTTCTATAACTGAATACTTAATGTTATACTTTACTCATTTTTCTAAGACTGAATACGTATTTTAGAATGTAACTTTCTAAATAAATTTGAAGGTCGTTCATTTGCTTATGAAATGGCCCACGTTTGACCAAGTGGGCATAAATACCACGACAAATATGGGAAACCAAGAGCCAGGGATCCAGACCTCCAGGACGACCCAGAGTTTGCTTGGGGGACATCATTAGATCATCTCTGAGGGAACGAGGACTTGATTGGAACCAGGCCAGGAGGAAGACAGGCTATCGGATAGTATGACACTCTCTCTGGTAAACCTCTGAACCCAAGATAGACGAGGAAAGGCTAAGTAAGTAAGTAAGTTTATTAAACAATTATCACAGTTATATATGTCTGGTTATAAATGAACCGCTTGGCTTTAAGGGTTACAAAATAGCAAAGGTCTAATGATACACTTCTCATACAGTTACGTAAACCATAGATCATTAAGACATGCATGCAGCACTAAACTAGACATTCGACAACGGGAGAGATGTAAATCACTGGAATCAGGGAAGTGATAAGATTTAGACCTGCTTAAAACAGACATCTGGGGGATACCCGTACAACATCTGGAGCTTCTGTGAGGAAAAAAGAATGATTATGTAAATGTCTATAAATATTCAAAATGACAGTCAAACGTGAATCTACATGTAGCAACTTTTTGTTTCGCCTGCTGTTACAAAAAAAAATAAGTGCAATAAAGTATGGTCCGCATTCTACCGTTAAGCGTGGCGGGGAGATACACTCCATGTTACTTCAGCTGTACTAATTAACTACCAACTGACCAGGTCAGTCACTGCCGGACTCCTCGTGTGGATTGAACCAGTCTTTCCATGGAAAGCGAGTGTTTAATTATTGAAGAGTCTGGAATAAAATATGTATTCAAAAGCCGGATATCTGCATATGACAGAAATTTTATAAAACTTCAGGTAGCTTTTTATGACCTGTTTTCTTTTCTTTTTTTTCTTCCAACAATGGCTATGTGGGCCCATAGCAGTTGTAGTCATTGCGGTAACCTAGAACCGGCTCTGTAGGGCTCAGAACGGTTGCAAAGACTGCAGCAGCCTTAAAAAGGATTTTTAGGGCCCGCCTTACATGCGGTAATTGTAGTCGCCTTAAACTGCTCCGCGGGTTCCATACAAGCTGTATTGATAACTGTAGCCTTAACCGACGGTAGGACCCAATGCACTTGCGGCGAATGCAGTAGTCTAAAACTAGCTCAGCTGAAATGGTGGCAATAGCATACGCACTGTAATAATACTTATTGATAAAGCCATCCACCGTGGTTAGTGCACTGGCTTCCTAGCTCGGTGGTCCTGGTTCGATCCAGGGCCGGCTCTACCGACGGTGCAACACGTGCATTTGCACGGGGCGGCAAGCTTTGGGGGGCGGCAAAAAATCTTTTTACTTATTTTTACAATCCCGCCAAAATATTCCGCCTGGGAGCCGCGCTGGTGTAATCAGTGGCGGATCTACATTTTAGAGGCCCTGAATCTTAAACTCTCGGAGGGGGCACCTTTTACTTAAAAAGTGTTGGGGGGGGGGAATAAACGTATTATAGAGAAAACTGGACTTGGGGGCCCTGAAGCTCAAACTTCATTAGCTTCATAGTAGATCCGCCTCTGGGTGTAATGGTTACCACACTGCGCTAGCGATCAGATGTTCAAGGTTCAAGCCCGGGCGCGGGCATTTGTAGGAGTGTCATCGACCGGGATTTTGACTGAATAACCTGAACGGCTCCTGAAATAAACCCTCTGTGGATGGTGTCACGGAGTGTTCGAAGGTTTCGTCTAGATTATTTTAAAATTCCTTACTTTTCTATTCCTTCACATTTTGTCTGTTTTCTCTACGAAATATTTGCACCTGCGGTCTGTTCTTTAGCTGTTTTTCAAGTCTTCACTAATGGTTCTGCCATACGATCCTAATGCTATCTTCTCCTTCAAAGGCACTAAAATGAATTTCTTTAGGGACGTCAGTACAATTTATTCGCTTGGTCGAAACCACAGTGGTTCCCAGAGGATTATATTTCCGTGTTCAGTGGTCAACTGAAGACCGCCACAATAAATCTTCCGGCATAGCTGAACGAGAGACGGGAATTAATTAACTTGGCGTGGGAATCAGGAATTTAATTTTTTATCGACCGTTCTATGTTGGCGGCAGAATGTTTCAGTTGTTTTCGAGTGTGCATTCAAGGAAGTTGATTTTGCTCAGTGTTAGTGTGCTATGTGTTACAGTGATAAATAAGTTTTTTAAACGTTTTATGGAAATTAGTACAGTGTTTCAGCCTCCATTCATTACTAAATAATACATTTTATTAAAACAGTTTTAATATTCAAATAGATATAATGTCCGATAAAAGAAAAAAAACTATCAGGTGCCGAATATCGGAAATGGAAACTGGAAAAAGAATGCGATATTCAAACACATAGCGGGGCTTTACATAAATATCTAAAAACTGAAACAGCTGATGTAGGACAGAAGAAAATAAGCAAATATACCGAAACAAATGATTCTGAGCTCATGGCAAGTACTTCTAACTTGGACCCCAGTATCGTAGATATTACTAACAATGTCGAAAATGAGACTGATTTGACCGTTTCCAATTCCAGAGATTTAAGTGGTGAACTTGAGAGGTACACTGATCCGGCAAGATGGAATCCTTCTTTAAGCGATACCGAAAGACTGGAAATCGTAAAAAAAAGGCCTGCCTGAGAGACCAAAAAATGAGTTCTTTTTTTCCGCGCAGCTCTAATGGTCGGAAATTTTCACTAAATTTTTACACTAGGGAGCTAAGCAATGGAGAACATATTAATCGATCATGGTTAGTGTATTCAAAAGAAAAAGATTCTGTATTTTGTTTCTGCTGTAAGTTGTTTTCCTGTAATAAAATGTCACTCACTACTGATGGCTATAATGATTGGGGTCATTTGTATGTGTATCTTAATGAACACGAAAAATCTAAAAACCATTTGCAGTCCCATACAAAGTGGATTGAATTATCGTCCAGGCTTAAATCAGTACAGACAACTGATTCAATGCAACAAAAGTTATTAAATTCAGAAGTTCGACACTGGAGGAGCATAATAGAACGCCTAAGTGCTATTGTCCAGTTTTTGACCAACGATGCTTGCCATTTCGTGGAACATCTGATAAATTATATGACCCTAACAATGGACATTTTTTAAAGCTTGTTGATCTGATTGCCAGATTTGATAGTGCTATGTGTGAACATTTAATGAGAGTAGCTCGTGGATCGACCCAACATTACCTTGGGAAAAACATTCAACATGAATTGATTGCTCTTCTCTCTGGAACCATTAAAAAAAGAAATAATTTCTATCGTGGAGAAAGCTAAATATTATAGCATAGTTGTGATACAGGATCAAACCCGGGCGACGGCATTTGAGGATTTTTCGTCGACCGGGATTTGGACTGGATTAACTCGAGACCTGGCGAGGACATTTGAAGGAGTGTCGTCGACCAGGGACTGGCGGCTCCTGAGCCGACCCAGCTGCAATGGGTACCTCCGAAATCGGCGAGTATTTGCCTGAATGGCGAGGGACACCTGTCTCTGTACAAGAAATAAAGGGATACTCACGTAAAATCAATGTCAGGTTAGACATAAAATAATAACCTGAGATTTCGCCTCGAGTATTAGCGGGCGAACGCAAAAAAAAAACAAAACAACAACAACAACAACGTAGCATAGTTGCAGACTGTACTCCCGATGAAAGTCACATTGAACAATTAACACTAATTGTAAGATTTGTTAATACGAATCCAGATGATATCAACATTCATGAGCATTTTCTTGGTTTCATTGCTGTAGAAGCCACTACAGGCTCAGCGTTAACCGAATGCATTCTAAGAAAATTGTCAGACATGGATATTCCAATCGCAAACATGCGTGGCCAGGGGTATGACAATGGATCAAATATGAAAGGAAAACATTCAGGAGTTCAACAACTATTAGGGACTTGAACCCGAGAGCTTTTTATATCCCTTGCTGTTCTCATTCTCTCAACTTGGTGGTCAATGATGCCGCGATGTCATCTAGAGAAGGGATTTTATTTTTTGAAACGGTTCAGAAATTGTATGTGTTTTTCAAATCGTCAACACTGCGTTGGGGAATCATTAAGAAACATATTACAACTCTAACGCCCAAGCCACCAAGTACAACTCGCTGGGAATCTAGAATCGAGGCCATTCGTCCTTTAAGATATTATATTGAGAAATTTTATGATGCATTGATAGAAATTGCTGATGACGAGTCAGTAGACAAAATGGCGAGACATGAAGCTGAAACCCTTGCCCTAAAACTCAGAGATTTTAAATTTTTATGATGTCTGGTTATATGGCACTATGTTTTAAACGAAATTAATGTTGCTAGTAAACTGTTGCAAAGCATGAAAATGGAATTGACTAGTGCCATAACAACTTTGAGAAATGTTCTCCAAAGCCTTAAGAATGTCAGAAATGATGAATCATTTCAAAATTTTCTTGTTGATGCTAAAACATTAGCTGAGAAAGTTGAAAGCTGATCATGATTTGATACCAACGTTTGAATGTACTAGAGTGCGTCGGCAGCAAAAGCAACACAACTATGAAGCAAAAGATGAACCTATTTTGGATCCCAAAACTAAATTCAAAATTGAATTTTTCTTTTTTATTATTGAGGTTGCAACTAATTCTATTGAAGAAAGGTTCAAGCAATTGGAACATCACAGTTCCCATTTTTCCTTTTTATATAACATCCCTAAATTGAAATCCGAGACGACAAATGAGCTCTTAAACAAATGTAAAAACCTAGAAGGCATTTTAATACATCAAGAAAATAGAGACATTGATGCCATTGAGCTATGGGATGAACTGAAAGTAGTATCCAAATTAGTACCAGAAAATACACCGCCAATTGAAGTTCGTTATATTATTGAAAATAACATTACTCCTAATGTCGCTATAGCCTTAAGAATATTACTAACTTTGCCTGTAACGGTAGCAAGTGGTGAGCGTAGTTTTTGAAAACTGAAGCTTATTAAAACTTATTTACGCTCAACAAGGGCCGAAACTAGATTGGAAGAACTTGCCATGATTTCAATTGAACATGAAATCGGTCAAAAATTAGACTACGCAGACCTTATTTCTGCTTTTGCAAATATGAAAGCAAGAAAAGTGTCTTTTTAAGCAGTACATACTTCAAACAATATAAATTCAAATAACATGTACATACTATAGTTAAGTGTTTGTGACTCAACAGTTCATCGTTCCACATGAGAAGAACATCCCCTATATGTAAGTAATGTAACTACATTTATTTCATATAATTGTCTCTAATAAAGCCAATGGTTTATTTTATGACTATACAGTATTTTCATCAATTTATCACTACATCATTATTATTAATGGTACTAATTAAAATTAGGCTAATGGTCATGAAATTAATGATGAAGCTTGTTTAACATAATGGTTTTAAAAATTTCAAATGTTAATTTGAGGTTGGGCTGGGGCGGCAAGGTATGGTATTGCACGGGGCGGCAAAATTCCTAGGGCCGGCCCTGGTTCGATCCCCAGTTGAGGTGGGTTTATGTAGACCGCAAACGGCTCCGGGGTCGACCCAGCCTCATGAACTGGGTACCAGAGCAACTCTGGGAAGGTTAAGATGGCCGGCGTGATACTGACCACAGCAACTCTAGTGCTATGGTCAAGAAAATATGGGCCTAACACCATATTTCAAATATGCCTCAATGGGCATGTAACAGGATCCATACTTCACATCACCCTTCTTCCCCCCTCCCCCCCCCAAAAAAAAACCCCCACGAACCAAAAGAAAACTAATAATCTCAACCGACTTACTATCACTTTTTCAAGCACTAAGAAAGCACATGAATGTAGCCGACCAGAAATGGCAGAAGAAACGTTGAAACGTAGTACATACTAAATAATAAAGAATGCAGAGTACTATTAGAATGGATACCTTCGCACGTGGGAACAGAGAAAAAATAGGTGTCCAACAAGGAAGCAGAAACAGGAAGAACCAGCCCAAACCACATAAACATAGGTTGTGGTTTGTCATCATGACTTCAAGTGTTTGATTCTGGTGGATATAATATTGGGAAAAGTTCACAGCTCCTGTCATTTGAAACAATTTATTGTCCCTCTATGTTTAATATAATGTCAATTTTAGAGGGGGGCACATAATGTTGAGCTGCTCTGGCCACAGACGCTTATCTTTCGTGAAGGCGGCAGGAAAAGACTCCTCTGCTCGATTTCTTCACTGTGTTCTTGAGACACCTCACTGGTCGCTATCTGGACCAAGGAGTATGCTGTCAGCCTCTGGATCCAGCAAAACTCAGACCAGGTGCTGCTTCAATAAGTTAGGACCACAGTCCCTGAAACAAGAAGGTTGTACCTCCTACTTCATAACTAATTTATAATCTATTTCCACACTGAACACAATACAAAACAAATACTGAGTTCAGAGCTGTAGGCCAACTGCTAGCTTCATCTGAAACAATTTACACCAGTATTTTTCTCCTTAATGGTTACTACGCCTCTGCAATTCCAGCATTAGTTCCTTCTAGTCAATAAGATAGGTATCAGTGTACTCTTAGGCAATTCCATGCAGTTTTACTCTTCTCCGACACGTTCTGTTCAGGTTGGAGCAATATCTAGGCTTTGCCTCATGTTTGCTACTGAACCACACCATATACAGACATAAATTATCAATTCACATTCAATTTTCATTAAAAAGATATCAAATATGTCAAGCTTACCACAATTCATGGAAATAATAAACAATTACGTTGACTGGCAATGAATCTGGCACAAATTCCGATCTGCCTCTTGTCCCAGGCTTTTAATTAGAAAAATATTAGCTGGTTCTCAACGCACTGTTTCTGAGTAAGTTTATTTGAAAATGTCGGACTGAACAGACGCTCCCAATTGACTATATTGGCGGGTCTAACCAATCGAGCCATGTTTCCCCTAACAACAAAAATAGCATTTGCAGCCCGACTAATCGTGTTTAGCCTTACATATTATTCCCGCCAATCAAATAGGAGTTAACATGGTGACCTATTTCCCGTAAAATGGTGGTTTCAAAACATGCCACTGTGCTATTATTATTTGGTGCTGTCAGACATCCTCACTATTTTCTTTTGGCTATAATTTGTTAATTCCTAGACTATTTGCGTAACACTTAACATATTCTTTGTCAGCAAGTCCTAAGGAACCCAAATATATAAGTTTAATGGGGCTAAGTGGCTGCGTTCAAAATATGCATTTTCTTTTACCTCCCGTTCACTTCGATACGACGTGGTGTCTGGGTACTGTCAGGCTTTCAAACGTAAACCAGTATAATGTCATGTTTCCTAATAAGAATTTTGTAGGTTTTTAAACCTGACCCTCGTATGGGTAGTGTTTTTTATCACTGTTTATTTGAAAAAAAGCTATTGCTTCATGCCTTTCGCGTGTTGTGGGTGGCATTAATTGTATATCGCGAGACGCGTGTTAGTGTTGCCGGCGTTCCTGCTTTCAGCCCCCTCTCTCTCTCTATCCTAATTCCATCTGTCTTTCCACTACGCCGTGTATAAAATGAAATTAATGCTAGTCTTAATTTAGGTCATTAAGCAGCTTGCGTATCTCGAGGTTTTCTTAGAAATACAGTACACGTTTTATTGTTTTGTGGAAACGTGCGTATGCTGCTATAGGCTTTATTATCAACGTGAAAACGTTACAATTTGCAGACGAAGTAGAAAAAGGGGGATCTCGAGTACAGTCATTGTGACAGCACGGTTCTTTTACCATTTCTCTTTCCTTTTATTGAATTAATGCGTTATGCTTTACATTTTACTTTTTAATTTATATATGTGTATTTAGAATGTCTCACGACACTTCCCGATACGACAATGGATGGCTGTATTGTTACATTTTGCTGCCACTTCTTGATAGAGCATCTGCTTTCTCATTACCAGCAATTCCACAATGGGAGGGTAACCACTGAAGGGCAATGGTTGATGACCTTTGGATGATGTTAAGCTCAGATCTGATCTCATTCATCATGTTATCATTTCTGGTGTTTTGTATTGATTCCAGTAATGATCTGCAGTCGGTGAAGATTACTATCTTAGCTGGTGGTTGTTGTTCGGGTCTGGTGAAGATTTTCAGGGCTTGCAGTAGTGCCATAGCTTCTGCCCTGAAATTGGAGGAGATCTTTCCAGTTGGGAAGGCCTTTCGGATGATCTTTCCATTTAGGAATCTTATAAAAATGCCCCCACCACCGTTTTTTACTGCCCCCTTAGCGGATCCATCTGTGTATGCGTGTGTCCACTCTTTCGGGTTGTACTTTTCTTCAATCATTTCTTGAGCCAAGGTTTTTAGTTGCTGAGGGGTCTGGTGGCCTTTCTTTTTTATTTCAGGGACTTCTGTGAAGATAGATATATTTCCATGGCAGTCGTCTGGCTCCTCATAATCAATTAACATTTCAATCTCAGTAGGTTGTTTTGGGAGAAGGTCTTCATGGCATCGATGCCGATGTTTGGAGATGTTTATGAAGCTGGTTCTTTTCAGCCTGTTCTTGTCAAGCTATGGAGTTTGGCATGCATTGGATGACTTGGCATTCGTAGAAGCTTCTCACTGTGAGTGAATACCTTTTCCTCACGTCTGTCATTCAGAGAGCGGATGTTGGTGTATGTTGCTGTCATTTTCGACGGAGTCATATGTCAAGTTATTTGCTTATGTTTTTTCATAAGAATAATTGTGTCTTTACCTTGCGATGTCAGGGTGATTAGGGGTTGTCTTCCCTTGTTTGTTCATTCATTGTGTTTGACCTTTAGGGTCAAAGGTAAACAGTTCGGGCGTGTGCCCATGCGCAGGTTTTTTAAGCGCCAAGTTGAGTTACTTCCGTCAGGCCGGGATGTAAGCTGGCTTCTGAGGGACGAACGTCCATTGTGTTTTCGGGGAAAATCTTTGAAGTGACTGCGTTGGCAGGTCTCCCCAGTGAATCTCTGTGCGTCGGAATGACGACAGAGTTCCTTATTGTGTTCTGAGGATTCGGTTCCAGGTAATACCGACTTTTTCCATTATTACGCTTTCGGTGGCAGAACATGTTAGAAGATTACCTAGTCTGTGAACTACAGCTCACCGATCCTATATTTCAGAACTGATATTGTTGCGCTCAAGGTAGCCATCCAAGACTATTAGTCTTTATATTATCCAGAAGTCCAGTGACGAAGATATATTGTGGGAACCGCAGATTGGCGGTATTTATGTCTACATAAGCATTACTGCAGGGTTGATGTTAACCTGCTTAGAAGAAGTACACAGATGACGTCATAACGAGGCCTGTGTTCAGGCTAATATATTACAGCCTGATAATGTGCAATTGGCGAGGAGTGCCAAGTTGTACCTGTATGACAAAGTGATTAAGGTATCTGACGCGTTTAGTCAGAGATACCAGGGCGGCGCTACGAGCTGTCATTATTGAAGAACATTGCTATTGTCCATGCACGAATATTCAAATGTTTACCAGCCTTTTGAATGCCTGATGTATACCTAACGATTTCCGGTCAGCATGACCTTGTTTACATTGACTGTTCCTGTTGATGCTATGTGTGTTACCGTCAATAAATGTTTTGAAACGTGCCAGCAGTGTCCAAGCATCTTTTACTACTGCATGTGAGTGTATGGTTACATGATACAACAGATACGAGCCTAAACACATTCGCGCCTTCATTCGCACCCACACTCAGTTCATCATACGCCAGCACTACACACCTAACAACATATATACTGTCTTAGGCCAGCTGATGGGGCTATTTTCATGAGAAGGACAGGTGCACATTACATTTCTGGTGGGCCAGTTCCGTGGGCTTTGTACTACGTTGAAATAATCAAGGTGGACAGCAGAAACACACATCTGTACATTTCTACACTTCCAAGTTTTGACTACACAGGACAGAAATAGGTCATCAACTGTTGACCCAGATAAACAGTGCTAGCATTTATGTTATAATGCTGCATGAACAACAACATGACAAGTACTGAAGTTAGCATCGAGGCATTTGCTACGTGGACCACAGTTGCATACGAATCGAGTCCCTTTTTGTGAACGGTACCGCTGTCGTTCACACGTTTCAGTCAACAACAGACTTTTCCATGCCCGAGCATTCAAGTTACATTGTTCGAGGTCAAGTGTTTGTAAATAGTACGATACATTGTCAACATTCGATGTGCAAGACTCAAGATACGAGAAGGTCATAGTTACTTTATGTTCGTGAAGACCACTTCATGCTACAGTGGATCTGTCAATCAGTGCGCGCTTGACATTTTGTTTCTGTGTTCGCAAGGAGCAAGATAGTTACTGTAACATCATGTGTGACTAAGCTTTGTTTTGCAACACATTCAATTGCTATTTATGTTACTTGTACTATTTTTGTGTATTTTTCTTGTGTTTTTCAGCGGGCTGGTTGGGTAAGTTGACTCCTTTAGATAAATACCACGTAATAGAGGTTATCTATTGAGAGCGTGTCGTTAGGGACTGCAAATTTCCTTAATTGGAATTTGCTAGCGACAACTGTTGCTATTTATGTTTAGCCTAACGACATGAGTTAGTGTTGTTTTCGTTATTTTTCCATTCTTTGATTTTCGATTTGTTTTGTTTGTATCTGTTCTTCTCTCCTTCCTTCCGTTTATTTCTTTACACTTTTTTGTTTATAACAGTGTTGCCATTTGTCTTGTTTATTTTTCGCGGTCATCATTACACATTTGTGTAACATTTTCTTTACTTTTTGCTGTATTGTTTATTTGACTTCCGCGAAAGTTTTCGGTCATTGTTCTGTATCTTTGTCTTTGTATTTATGATTGTACTACATTATTGTCATACACAGTCTACATACATATACTTGGTCATGTATTATTATTATTATTGATAAGGTACACTCTTCATATAGAGATTGTTAATAAAATATTATTATATAAGATATTTATACAAGTTCTTTGCTAAAAGACTTGTTATCCACAAAGATTGAGACAAGGTGAAATACATATTCAAGTTCTTTATAAAAAAGACTTGTGCCCATAGTGAGTGGGATATAAAGGAATTATTTTCCACAGGTACTCAAGTGATTTTTTGTTACATTATAAACAAGATAACCATACAAGGTTTTTGACTAAGACTAAAAGAGTGAAATAAAGTGAAGTGAGTAAACAAGTCTAGCATTTCAGACTTGTCTCCCATTGAAGTGGGATAAGGTAATTTGTAGAATTTTTCAGGTTTCTGATCTCATTAGACAGAATGTCTAATTTGGATTTCTTCATCCAGCAAGGGTTATCCCTTGGTAAGTCTGGTAAAGAATTGGAAGAATATTCATCTGCTCAATTCGCCATTGCATTAAAGTCAGAAGAAAAGAAACAAAAAGAGGAAAATAAATTGAAAGCAGAAGCTGAACAAAGGAAAGCAGAAGCTGAACAAAAGAAGCTAGAAGCTGAGAATAGAAGATTAGAACTTGAAGAAAAAAGGTATCAAAGAGAGAGGCTGAGGAGAGAAAAGCTCAAGCTGCTGCTGAGGAGAGAAAAGCTCAAGCTGCTGCTGAGGAGAGAAAAGCTCAAGCTGCTGCTGAGGAGAGAAAACTTCAAGCTGCTGCTGATGAAAGAAAATTCCAGATGGAAATGGAAGACAAAAAACTTCAAGCTGCTGCTGAGGAGAGAAAACTCCAACTTCAAGCTGCTGCGGAGGCTGAAATTAGAAAAATGGAACATGAGGAAAGAAAACAGAAAATGGAACTTGAGGAAAGACTCGCAACTTTGGAGTTAGAGAAATTGAAAGTGGCGAGTACGGGTGCTCAGCAAACAACTTCGAGTACGACAAAGGAGTTTGTTAGTAGGATTAAATTACCGCATTTCAATCCTTTAAAGGATGACGTAGCGGATTATCTAGATAGATTCCAATTTTTATGCGATGCACATAAGGTAAAAAAAGAAAAATCTGTCGAACAACTGATGGAATTTTTTACAGGTGACACAGTGACTACTCTTATGACAATAGACGAACATGACAGGACTAATTATGATGTTGTCAGAGCAGCATTGCTAAAAAAATATCAACTAAAAGAAGAAGATTATCGTCTTTGTTTTAGGACAATGTTGCCAGAAAATGGAGTAGATTTCTCTGAGTTTGTTACAAAAATACGTCGTACATTTATACGATGGGTTGAGTTGTCTCAGACTGAGAAAACATATGAAGGTCTAATGGACTTATTACTTCGAGATAAGGTTTTGTCATCTGTTAATGATTCTTTTCTTGCATTTCTTCACGAGCGTAAGCCTAAAAACTTAAAAGACATGGAGGAATACTGTTGTCAGTATGCCACCGCGCATCCCCATGCTACGGTTAGCAATTCTAAAGTGAAAGAAGGGTTGCCAGTTGCTTCGGCAGCACCATATGGCTCTAATTTCAATAAGAAATTTCAGGGTGCCCAACAAAACTGGAATAGGAGAAGTAATCAGAATTACACTCATAAGCAGAGTAATCCAACATATGATGGTTCTTCTGCTAAGGGCTGGAAACGAGATGGTAGTTTTCGTAATTTTGGTGGTAGTAATCTTAGACACTTTCGCAAAGGTTATCACAATAATAACTATCTAAGCTCTCGAGATAATCATCCTCGACGTCAAGAATATGACGATGATGAATTTAGAAACCGGGATTCAAACCGGAATGATAACTACAATAGACAATATGATAACAATTACAGGGGAAATGATAATCGCGGTAGACCTAGATATAACAAAAGAAAAGCTTACCAACAGGCAAACTCTGCACAACAAGAGTTTGATGGAGCCTGTAATCAAGTAAATGATAGTGGTAACTCTAAGGCTATCACTGGTTGTGCTTTCGATTTTGGGAGAGCAACTGAATGCCCCCAATGCTTAACATTGTTCGACTCATCGACTGTATCTACCCTAAGTTGTGATCACCCTCTTCCTGCTCTACCTGCTACAGTTGCGCATGATGGGAGAGGATCTCTCATCTTACATAAAGGTCTAATAAATGATAGGCTAGTCTCAGTACTTTTCGATTCGGGATGTACTACCGTCGGAGTTAGGGCGTCTCTGATAGATCTTTGCTGTGCCACTGGGAAATCGATCAAATGTGTTACATTTGGTGGTACTATGGAAAGTTATCCTACTGCTATTATTAGGATTGACACTCCCTTCTTTACAGGAGATGTCCATGCGTGTCTTCTTCTTAAACCTATTGCGGATCTTATAATCGGTCGTATTCATGGGGTTAAGGAATGCACCCCGCAACAAATTTCTGTTTGGGAAGAACAAAACATTCAAACGGTCAATGCAGTGGTGACAAGAGCTCAAGCTCTTAATCCCCCAACTTCATCTGATGATAGTAATGGAGTTGATAGCCAAGACGAGCACTTCGTGATTTCCCATGATTCGTTTGTTAAACGTCAAGAAGAGGATCCTTCTTTGAAGAAATTCTTCCTTCTCGCAAAGAAAGGGGATCCCAATCAAAATACGAATCACAAATCGTATATCACTATGAAGAATGGTATATTGGTACGAATGGTACAACACTCGGACAAGTCTATGCACTCGGAAATTCTTGTGCCTAAGTGTATGAGAGCCTTAATTCTTCAGCATGCACACGATTCTCAGTGTGCTGGACACATGGGTTTTTCCAGAACTAAAACTAGAGTCCTTGCGTCTTTCTTTTGGCCATGTGTTAATAAAGACATACGAATTTATTGCCGGTCTTGTAAAATTTGTCAAGAGGTCAAGTCTAGAGGTCCAAGACATGCTGCACCTATTCAGGCTGCAGATATTCCGATTCGGCCGTTTCAGAAAATGGCTATAGACATTATTGGCCCGTTTAAGATTAAGTCAGCCAGAGGACACCAATTTATCCTCACTTGCGTTGACATGTGCACGCGTTGGCCAGAGGCTATTCCTCTGAAGAGCATATCAACTGTCGATATCGCTGACGCTCTTTGGCTCATATTTTCTCGTCTGGGATTCCCCGGAGAAATATTGTCGGACCACGGCACTCAGTTAAATTCGGACATTATGTCTCAGGTAATGGCTACGCTAGACATTAAAAGGTCTCTCAGTAGTATTTATCATCCAATGTCCAGTGGATTGGTTGAACGTCTTAATAGGACACTAAAGAACTTACTGGGCAAGATAACGGAAGATCATCCTGATGATTGGGACAGTAGGTCCTACCTGCAGCTCTCTTTGCCTATAGAGAGGTTCCCAACGAGCATACAGGATTTTCTCCTTTCGAACTTGTCTTTGGCGCGCAACCGCGCGGTCCGATGTCCTTATTACACGATTTGATAACTTCCGATAATATTGACGATGATACACAATCGTCATATGAATATGTCATTGCTCTTAGGGAAAAAATTATCGAATCGTGCAGATTAGCAACTTCATCTTCCGAATTTGCGAAAGAAAAGGCTAGGCGATTTGCTAACAAGAAAAGACGCCTACGTCAACTTTGTCCTGGAGACAAAGCGTTTGTCTTACTTCCCTCAAGAGAGAACAGACTTCTCATTTCATGGAAAGGTCCATACACTTTAGTCTCCAAAATTTCAGATGTCGACTATATCGTCAATGTGGATGGAAAGCATAAAACCTTTCATATAAATATGCTTACAGAGTTTATTGAACGTCCAGACTATTTGCAGCCTATTTTCCAGGCGACGGACGACTCTCCAGTCCAACATGGTCACATCTCATTCCTGTCCGTTATACAGGATGTGGAAACTATTTTTTCTGACGTTAACTTACCTCTTCCTGCGATTCCACTTAATTCTACGGAATCATGGAAAAACGTTACCGTTTCTTCGAATTTGTCTTTTGAGGAGCAACGTCAAGTATCCTCTACGCTACAATCATATCAGGATGTCCTTACCAACATTCCTGGACACACAGATGTCATTGAACATGACATCATACTTACTGATCGTAATCCGATCAGAGTAAGACCATACCCAATACCTATTCATTTTCAAGCACAGGTCGAGAAAGAATTGGATGAAATGATTCAACTGCAAATAATTGAACCATCCACTTCAGCTTATTCTTCGTCGATAGTTATTGTTCGAAAGAAAGACAATAACATACGTCTTTGCGTTGACTATCGCAAATTAAATCAAGTTACGAGGTTCGATGCTGAGCCTATGCCTTTATTAGATGATCTACTTATTAGACGTTCTAAAGCTAAATTCTTTACTAAACTAGACTTGTCGAAAGGTTATTGGCAAGTCCCACTGACGGAACACGCCAAACCTCTCACTGCTTTTTTGACACCTAGGGGTCTGTTTCAATGGAATTTTATGCCTTTCGGGCTTATGAACGCCCCAGCGACTTTCGTGCGCATGATGCGACGAATTCTATCAGATCGTGCAGATGTCATCGCATATTTAGACGACATCTGTCTTTTCAGCGATACTTGGGAAGAACACTATTTGGGTCTAAAGGAATTGCTATCTACTTTACGTGAGCATAGTTTGACTGCAAAACCCTCTAAAGCTTTTGTTGGGTTTAGTGAAATTTCTTTCCTAGGTCATCGGGTTGGTCATGGTTTGTTGAAGAAAGATGACCAAAACATTTCGAAGATATTAAATATCTCGGTCCCGAAGACAAAAAAGCAAGTGCGTAGTCCCTTGGGATTAATACAATTCTATGGAAGATTCATTGAGAATCTGTCCTCCATTATGGCACCACTTTCATCGTTATTGAAAAAAGGTTCTCCTAATATGGTGCGTTGGTCCCAAGAATGCCAATCTTCATTGGATCAGGTTAAGAATTTGTTCTCATCTCATCCTATCTTAAGACTACCAACGATTGATAAGACTTTTGTTCTTCGTAGTGATGCCTCTTCCACTGGGATTGGAGCGGCACTAATGCAGAAGTATTCAGGAACTCTGCATCATGTAATGTATATCTCTAGGAAGTTGAATGCGGCAGAAAGGAATTACTCGGTTTTAGACCGTGAATTGTTGGCTATGGTTTGGTCCATTCTTAAGCTACAAAGGTTCCTTCTGGGCGCGCATTTCTTTATGGAAACCGACCAAAAAGCTCTTACGGCTATGCAAAGTAAGGATTTGAAGAGCTCGAGATCTACTCGTTATGCTATTGCTCTTCCGTCTTTCCATTTCACGGTGCGAGCTATCCGTGGTTCGGATAATGTGATGGCGGACATATTGTCTAGATGCCCACATGATTCCAATTAAATCTTGTGTCCTAGTTTTCCTGATACACTTTCAGACTTAGGTCTGTCCTTAATATCCTAATATATTGTAATACAAATGTTTTACTATTTGGATGATGTATAAAAAATTTAACAAATTTGATTTTGTCCATCCATCAGTAATATGTTGCTAATATAGCATTGTAATTCATGATATTTGTATATTGCTATAATTATAGGGAGCCGCGGTAGCATAGTGGTTAGTGCACTGGCTTCCTAGCGCAGTGGTCTATGGTTCGATCCCCAGATGAGGCGGAAAATTTTTAGACCACAAACGGCTCCTGGGTCGACCCAGCCCCAAATGGGTACCAGAGCTACTCTGGGAAGGTTAAGGCGGCCGGCGTGATGCCGACCACATCACCCCTCGTGTGCCGACGGTCAAGATAATATGGGCCTAACACCATATTCCCAATATGCCTCAATGGGCGTGTAACGGGTTCCCTATAATTATAGTATTTAATAATGTTTGATATATGATTGGTATTGCCAGCAACTTAAGTTTCTTTAATGATACCTCCTGAATTTGTTTTGCTTTGAGAAATATTTTCTCTTATGTTGGGAGATGATTTGTATCCTCTTCAGACGCTTTATTTGTGCGTCCATTGTACCTGATATTAGGTTCATTCTTTCATGAGCGCATAAGTGATGCTTGTGCTGTCTTGCTCATAGATATATTTAAAAAAAAAATGTATCATTTTTTTTTACAGGGGGGGTGTTGCTGTCATTTTCGACGGAGTCATATGTCAAGTTATTTGCTTATGTTTTTTCATAAGAATAATTGTGTCTTTACCTTGCGATGTCAGGGTGATTAGGGGTTGTCTTCCCTTGTTTGTTCATTAATTGTGTTTGACCTTTAGGGTCAAAGGTAAACAGTTCGGGCGTGTGCCCATGCGCAGGTTTTTAAGCGCCAAGTTGAGTTACTTCCGTCAGGCCGGGATGTAAGCTGGCTTCTGAGGGACGAACGTCCATTGTGTTTTCGGGGAAAATCTTCGAAGTGACTGCGTTGGCAGGTCTCCCCAGTGAATCTCTGTGCGTCGGAATGACGACAGAGTTCCTTATTGTGTTCTGAGGATTAGGTTCCAGGTAATACCGACTTTTCCATTATTACGCTTTCGGTGGCAGAACATGTTAGAATATTACCTAGTCTGTGAACTACAGCTCACCGATCCTACATTTCAGAACTGATATTGTTGCGCTCAAGGTAGCCATCCAAGACTATTAGTCTTTATATTATCCAGAAGTCCAGTGACGAAGATATATTGTGGGAACCACAGATTGGCGGTATTTATGTCTACATAAGCATTACTGCAGGGTTGATGTTAACCTGCTTAGAAGAAGTACACAGATGACGTCATAACGAGGCCTGTGTTCAGGCTAATATATTACAGCCTGATAATGTGCAATTGGCGGGGAGTGCCAAGTTGTACCTGTATGACAAAGTGATTAAGGTATCTGACGCGTTTAGTCAGAGATACCAGGGCGGCGCTACGAGCTGTCATTATTGAAGAACATTGCTATTGTCCATGCACGAATATTCAAATGTTTACCAGCCTTTTGAGTGCCTGATGTATACCTAACGATTTCCGGTCAGCATGACCTTGTTTACATTGACTGTTCCTGTTGATGCTATGTGTGTTTCCGTCAATAAATGTTTTGAAACGTGTGAGCAGTGTCCAAGCATCTTTTACTACTGCATGTGAGTGTATGGGTTGCATGATACAACAGATACGAGCCTAAACACATTCGCGCCTTCATTCGCACCCACACTCAGTTCATCATACGCCAGCACTACACACCTAACAACATGTATACTGTCTTGGGCCAGTGATCACCTCAACAAGAGAAAAAGACAGTTACAGTGTATCTCTCCATTGTCTGGATTGGAGAAGTCTTCATCCCTCCAGTGATTAATCTAAGGCCTGAATTTTGTACTTTCCCTAGACGCTCTGTGTTTGTTTTAGATGCCGTGGCCCAGGCTGACATGCCATATTCAAGTACAGGCCTGACTGTGCCTGTATAGACTTTGTTTTAGTATGTTGGTATTTGCCCCTCAACTTGTGCCAGCCAGTTTCTTCATAATAGAAAGCTTTCTTATTGCTCTCTGTTCTACTGCATTTATATGCGGCTTCCAGGTGAGTCTCTTATCCAACTTGACTCCCAGGTATGTTGGATTTTCCTCGATTGGAAGCTCACTCCCATTTAGTTGCAGTTTGATCGTTTCTTGGCGATTTGACAGAGAGAAGCAGGTTGCTACTGTCTTGGAGAGGTTTATCTGTACTCCCCACTCTGATGCCCATTTACCGATGGTATTTAGCGCTGCTTGCATCCTGAACTTTGCAGTAGGCAAATGTTCAGCAGCACACCAGGCAGCAAAATCGTCAGCATGAAGAGCACTGGAGATATTCCCGGACATTTTTTTTAAAATCGTGTTTGCTACTTTCTTTGTAGCACGCCCCATTCAACCATCTGCCATGTGCATGGAGTTGTTGGTTATATCAGGACGTGTTTCCTTTGTTGTAATATGTTTTTGTTTGTATTTATTTTTTACTATACTATCTCTAGTAGGTATTTCCCTTTTGTAGTTATAGTTCATAATGTTTTTATTTTGTTTTTTTTTTTAAATCTAAAATATGCAATTGTCTAATCTGGTATGTTTTTAATTTTCGCTGGATGTTTTATTTGGTTAATCTGTATGTATCGGGGGTGAATCTTTCTCCGGTTTGGACTACTGGCTCGAATCCTTATTTATTTTTTATATGTTAGCTTTTGTTTTGGTAATATAGTGTTTTATTAACTTTTGCATTTCTGAAGGGGTCTTTGTGCCTATGAGATTTTCTACACTCATTTCTACCATGTGTTTACTACAGTATGTCTTAATGTTTTGCCTATGTTGGTCATATTTCTTGCAGTCCACCAGAAAGTGTCTAATTGTGTTTGGTTCTTGACACTCTTCACATGTGGGTTCCTCAATCATGAAATATCCAGTTCCAAGCTTGAGCCTCAGCAATTTTTTATTAATTGGTATTTTTAGTTCATCTTTTATTTGACATTTTTTGCTTGGTTTTTTTAGGATTTTATATGCGTGTCTTGCTTTTTTACTTTGGTCCCATACTGTTATCCACTCTTTAGTTATTGCTTGAGCAATTAAACTCTTCATTTCGAACTTCCTTAGGCCTACTTCAATTTTGTTATGGCTAGTTCTCCCGCCTTTGGCTTCTTTGTCTGCAAGCTCATTTCCTGCTATCCCCACATGTGATGGTATCCATGTTAGTGTTGCCCTGCATCCTGTAGTATGCAGATATGTATTGACCTGTAGTATTTCCTCTATAATATCTGGCCTACTACAACCATTTCTGTTTCTGATAGCTAAAACTGCTGAAAGGGAATCTGTGAGAATGGTTACTTTTTTGGGTGGGTTTTCTGCAGCTATTTCTAAAACTTTTAGGATTGCCACTAATTCTGCTGTAAAGATGGATGTATTACGTGTTACTTTGTATCTTTTGTAAATTTTTAATTTTGGTATTGCTATTCCTGCTCCTAATTGTCCTTCTTCATCTTTTGACCCATCAGTATATATAGTTAGGCTATTATTTATAAACCGTTCTATGTACTCTAGTGCTTTACTTTGTGCTGAGATTATGTCGTTAGATTTGCTTATGAACTTTGATAAGTGAGAGTCAGTTTCTGGCACTCTCAGTTCCCCTGGTGGGATCTTTGCTTTGTACTGAGCACTACTGCTTATGATCTTTGATAAGTGAGAGTCAGTTTCTGGCACTCTCAGTTCCCATGGTGGGATCTTTGCTTTGTACTGAGCACTACTGTTTATCGTATTAAACAGGTCTGGGTATTGATCCCCTTCATCCATTGTTTTCCACCCTGACGGGTATCTATTATGGTTTAATGGAATGTGGCCTATGTACTGGTTACCCCTATCAAAGGTTTTGTGTGCTGGGTGAGTTGGATCTTTTGCCACTTTTTCCCAGTAGCCGAATCTCAGTTCTTTTCTCCTTAGCTCCAGGGGTATAATGGCTAGCGCTACTTCTAGTGCCTCTGCTGATGTCCCCTTTGAGGCACCTGCTATTATTGACAGTGCCTGGTTTTGGACTGTGTCTAGTTTTTTCTTATTGCTCGGGGCGGCTGATGCATAGACAACACTGGCATAGTCAAGTTTGCCCCTAATAAATGATTTATAGAAGGTTATCATTGTCTTATTGCAGGCTCCCCAGCCACTTCCTTTCATATATCTTAGCATGTTAATAAGTCCCCTACTGCTTTGCACTAATAGGTCTATGTGTTTGTTCCAGTTTAGTTGCTGGTCTAGTACCATACCAAGAAATCTAGTTGATTTTGCTGTGCATACTTTTTGCTCATTAATGCTTATGTCAATTATATTGTTCTTAATTACATGCCCTCTACTGAAAATCATTCCTATGGTTTTTTTAACGTTTAGATTAAATCCCCAAATGTTCATCCAGTCAGATACTTTATCCATTTGCTTTTGTACTGTTTTATAGAGGAATGGGAGATTTCTTCCCGTTCTCCATATCGCAGCGTCATCTGCAAACTGGGATAAGTTGTTTTTTAAATCTTTAAACTCGTCGCCTAGGTCGTTGACCATAATCGTAAAAATAGATGGTGATATTACTGATCCCTGGGGAATTCCATTCGGTTGCTCATACACCTCAGATCTATCATTGTTTATTTGTACCGTGAAGTATCTATCCTGCAGGAAGTTTTCTAGATAATTGTAGGTTCTGCCTACTATACCTAATTTCCTGATTTTATGTAGTGCACCCTCCCTCCAACACTCATCATATGCTCTTGCTACATCAAGGAATATTGCTACTGTCTTTTCATTCCTTTTGAAGCCTGTTTTAACATCATGTTCCAGCCTCAACAGTTGCTCTAATGTACTATGTTGGCTTCTAAAGCCTGCCTGGGTTGGACTGTACAAATTATGCTTTTCTAGATGAAATTTTAGACTGCTGTTGACTATTGTTTCTAGAATTTTTCCTAGATGCGATGTTAACGATATTGGCCTGTATGAGCTGACATCATGTGTTTCCTTATCTGGCTTTAGTACGGGGATGACTACTGCTGTCTTCCATGAACATGGTATTTTTCCCGTGTGCCAGATTTTGTTGTAGAGGGATGCAATCACTCTTAGAGTTGTATTTGGTACCTTTTTGAGGATTTCATAGCTCAGAATGTCTTCCCCAGAGGTAGTATTGGTTTTTCCTGCTAAAGCTCTTTGTTACCAACAGATTACTGGTGGCAATGAATATATATATATATATATATATATATATATATATATATATATATATATATATATATATATATATATATATATATATATATATATATATATATATATATATATATATATATATATATATATATATATATATATATATATATATAGGAAGATATTTATTAGTTTGTATGCTTGTTATGTTTGAAAATATTTGGTATTATTTTGAGTCTATGATTAGAACTCTAGTCAAAGGGCGAATACTCATTTTATGCTTCGAGTGAAAGTAAATATATAGTCGCCCCCTCTTGAATATAGTTGAAGGGTTAACATTAGCGCATGCCCAAATGAGCGTCCGAAGTTTTTCATCATTGTGATTGGTTCTGGGAAAGAGAGGAGTTTTCTCTCAGTATACTATGATGGTCGATACTTCTCCCAGAATATATATGTTAGTGTGCTAGTTACTAGTATTTTCTGAACTGAAGGTAAAAAAGGAACATTTTTCTAAAACTTTACCTAGGCCTAACGACGCCATAGATGTCATATCATCTATCTATATATTTGATGGATCGTATGTAGACGATTCCTGTACTAGCAGCACTGTGAGTGGACATATGTAACATTCCTTATGGGTATGGAAACCCCAAAGACATTAGATGAGCAAATGAACGGAACTTTCATTTGTAGTGAGGATATCTTTTGGATGAACGCCGCTCACTGGGACCGGCGCCATTTTGAATCCCACTGTTGGTCTATTTGAATTGTCAATCAGAGAACGAAGATATTTTATTACCTGATGGTGATACCAAGACCTACGTTGTATTGAAGTCTACTCTTTGTTATTTGAGATTGTCAACCTTAAAAGAAAGACCCTGTTGAATTTAAAGCCTAAAAGACTTAGCCTGAAAGACATAGTCAGCAGAGGGTCTGTAAGGGAGCATTGTGAAGACCATTGTTATTGTTAACTCAAACTGATGCGACTAGTCAGTGGAGGTATGAGACGATAGACTATCATATATATATATATATATATATATATATATATATATATATATATATATATATATATATATATATATATATATATATATATATATATATATTTGCTCCTATCGTCCGATTATATTTACTTGCTAGGAGATTGCCAAATTGATGTTGCCACCCATTTGTCAAGTATCTAATGATTTATTGTGTCAACCTGTTCCAATGATTGTCAACCGTGCTGTCAGAGTGTGTGTCATTAAACTGTCGAAAACGTCCACAGTAGTTCCAGTTATCATTGACTTCCAACCGTGAGGGTATGAGTGCATTGCTACCAATTTGTCAACTACACAGAACCATTCATGCATTCGCGTATTGACACTCATGTTAACACTCATTGTCAACAATACATTCTTGTCGGGGCCTCATTACGTTCCGGGACAAGGTGACCTATATGACCAACACTGTGCCGGGTTTGAGTTGACCATTCATTCCATCTACACCAATACAAGCCCTTATTAACGAGCTGGCTACTTTATCAACGTGGTAGGCCAGCTTTCTGGGTCAACCTGCACAGTGGACATTTTGAGAAGTCAGCTATTGAGACCAGACCGTTCCCTGTGGCCTGTTACGACACACGTTAACACCAGCAGTACAACTCTACAGTCGATATCAGCATGACCTGTCCTGTCAGCGTATGCGGTATCTAGGTTAGCGTTTATTGACATTTCTGATAGAACAGACAGCGTTACACAGCAAGTTTGTTTTCAAGAAATAACTGTGTTAGCAAGAAGTGCTATGGAACTGAGAGGTCTTATACGTCAACGGTGGATCTTCTTGTGTTCTGCTACATATTGTTGAACTTTGTAATAGTTTAAGTCAGAAATATTGTTTATTAAAGTGGCAGTTTATTTTGATTGGAAACTGACCCATAATACAGTACCATTATAACTGAGCCTTCTATCTGCAACACATTCTATCTGCAACACATTTCATTATATTATATGTATTTATGCTATATGTATATTTATGTTTACATGTTTGTGTGTGATATTTGTGTCTATGTTGTGGGCGGTTGGTGAGGTGACTGATATAGGGTATACCAAGTCATATAGGTCCTATATTAGTGTTCTGTAGGGAGCAATTTTCTTAATTGAAAATTTGCATGCAACATTTGTTGCTATTTCTGTTAATTGTGAAGACGCGTTTTTTCTTCGTTGTTTTTGTGATATTTTCCTGTTCTTTAGTTTCGTTTTGATTTGTGTGTATTTGTTGGTCTCATCTTTCCTGTCTTTTAGTTCTATACAACTTGATATTTATACACTGTGAAGTCATTGGTGTTGTTTATTTCCTCGCGGTTATCATCACAGGTTCTGTGATTATTTTTTTCAGTTTTCTATTTAAGGGGAGGTATAACCCCCAAAAATGAAGAATTTCATTGAAAATATCAAATTTTAGATACATATTTCACTGGAAAGTACATTCATTTGCCCACATTTCTGTATGTTTATTTTCACTAAAACTTTTGTGGATGATTTTATATAAATTTTTAAAGTATGTCAGGTAAGTGTATTTTTACCTAATTATATATGTAAAATATACAAATTGGTATATTTGTTTGCTATATAGCTTCTAATGCATGGATTTTAATTTTCGGTACCATATTCATTTCCCTGAAGCAAACAGAATTCAAGTTTTTCAAACATAGTTTCGTGTGTAAAAATAATTTTGACTGGCTAATTTTTATTAACCATGGGTCATCGAAATAATAACGTGGCTGGAGGTATTCCAGTAGAGTGGTAGGGTACCTCCTTATACGCAAATAAAGCTGCAGGTAAGAACGAATCACAGGATTCTGGTTTCTCCTGTGCGAGCTTACATATATTTGTAAGTAGAGTCCCGTTATATCTTTCCACTTGTCCAATCAATTGTGGATGATAAAATGTGCGGACAAGAATATTTTGAAAAATCCTAAAAACTTCCTCCATCAGTTTCCCTCTGAACTGTGAACCATTGTCAGTTAATATCTGATAAGGGTATCCTAATCTTGTGAATATTGAGAGCAAAGCCTCTCCTACATGTACTGAGTCTGCTGAGGGTAGAGCAATCGCTTCCCCCCACATAGTACATGTCTACCGGAGAAAGGATGTATTTTTTCGGAAACTGACGAAAAGCGCATACAGTCTGCTGAAATGAAGAATTTAATGAAAAGTAAACTGCAAAGTATGACACAGAACATGGAATCAATAAAGGAAAATACTAGAGATGATTCCTACATAGCAGGGGGATACTGAGGTGAGTAAATTGTGTGTAAAAGTGTAATTCCTCCCTTTTTTCTTAATTTTCTCAAAACCTCATTTTTCACACATATGTGGGCACGTTGCCCATGATTTTTCAAAAACTATTAGTGATACAGCAGTAAATTTTGGGCCACATGCTGTACACATAGTGCTCATTAAAATAAACTAAAATAAAGGATATATGTTAACAAACTACAAAACTGTTGAGAAATAGCTAAGATACCCCCCTTAAAAATTTCAACTTTTTTTCGATTGGTATGTTAAAATTGAAAAAAACTCAGATATCAAACCAATCAAAATTATTTTAGTATACAATCATTATCATATATTAACAAATGAAACAGCCAAATTTCATAACTCAAGTTGTACTCACATTTGAGATATCTTGGGCAACAAAATACCCAAAAAAGCTAAAATTTTCCTTTTTTTCACTGTTTTTCCGCCATAGATTGCAAGTTTTTAGTATATACCTCAATGTTTTGTATTTTTTTCAGTCATTTTGCTTGTATAAATGACCAGATATAGATATTAACTTATAATTCTGTGTTTTTCATTTTGGGGGTTTAACCTCCCCTTAACTTATTTGATTTCTGCGAATGTTTTCGTATTGTCTTTCTTGATTGTCTTTTGTGTGTGTTCTTGGTTGACATATACTATAAAATATACTTGATCATACACTACTAGCTGTGTAGTGAACTTATGAGAAAGAATCAACTGATGATTAATTGCTGTTATTAGAGGTACATAGTTGATTATACAAGACCTTATTTAAAGGCTTGTTTCCCACAGAGATTGGGATAAAGGGAGCTGATTATTCAAGCTATTAAGAGCTTGTTCCCATTTATTTGGAGATAGATTTCATTATTGCTATTTCAGGTATCTAGTCACATATTAGTATACATTATGTCGACTTTAGATTACTTTATTGAGTAAGGGAAATCCCCAGGCAAGACTGGAGATAAGTTGGAGGAGTATGCTACCAGTCAATATGAAAAAGCACAAAAAAGTGAGGATAGAAAATTGGAATTAGAATTTGAACAAAAGAAATTGCAGATGCAAGTTGAGGAAAAGAGATTCCAAATGGAAAAACAAAACAAAGAAGCTGAACAAAAAAGATTAGAAAGAGAAGCTGAACAAAAAAGATTAGATAGAGAAGCTGAAGCCGAGGAGAGAAAAGCAAAAAGGGAACATGAGGAAAAACTGTTAGCATTTGAGTTAGAAAAATTGAGTTTGACAAATATGGGTATTGCTAATCAGTCAACTGGTAATAATAGTAAACCTTCTACTTATAAGGTCAAGGTACCACCGTTCAATCCTTCCAGTGACGATATTACATTCTGGCTGGATCGTTTTGAACGTTCTTGTCGAACTCATAATGTGGATAAATCACAGTATGCTAATCAGTTGTCAGAAAATTTGAAAGGTGATTCTCTTACAAGTTTAAGCTTGGTAGAAGAGGCTGATAAGGATAATTATGATGTTATTAGAGCAGCCTTATTGAAAAAATATCAATTAACAGTGGAAGGTTACCGTATTTTGTTTAAGAAAATGGTACCTGAATCAGGGGTAGAATTCTCAGAATTCATTGCAAGGACACGTCTTACATTTAATCGTTGGATTGAGCTGTCCAAAACAGAAAAGACATATGAAGCCCTTATGGACTTATTGCTCAGAGACAAGATTATGTCAAGTGTAAATAAACTATTCCTTCAATTCCTACATGAGCGTAAACCCAAGACACTAAAAGAAATGGAAGAATATTGTACCCAATACGTCACGGCACATCCGGACGTAACTTTTAGCGATGCTAAGGTTAAGGAAGGCATGCCAGTTGCTTCAGCAATACCATACAACCCTAATTATTCACACAAATTTCAGGGACCACAAAACAGGTTTGATAAAAAAAGGTAACCATAATAAGTATCAAAACCAAGGTAACCAATCATTTCAGGGTTCTTCTGCGAAGAACTGGAGACGAGCCGACAGCCCTCGATTCAGGGGTGGTCATAATTATAGGAATTTCCGCAGAGGAAGTCATTATAGGAACTATCCAAGTCATCCATCATGGAGACAACAAGATCATAGTTATAGAGATACTCATTATAATGAATATGATAATGGTAACCATGAGAACTATGATTCAAACCCAAATAGGGGTTACAATAGAGGAAATAATAATGATTACAGAGGCGATAATAATCGAGGTAGATCACAATACAAAAAACATAAACCACATTATCAGGGAAACTCTGCACAGCAAGATTCACATGAAGCCTATAGGCATACTAAAGATAATAACGATGCTAATAATATGGCGTGTTCCGCTTTTGATTTTGGGAGAGCATCTCAGTGCCCCAATGCAAAACATTATTTGAACCAACTACGGTGTCCACTTTAAGTTGTGGCCATCCTCTTCCCGCTCTTCCTGCGTCAATCGCGCATGATGGAAGAGGTTCTCTTGTCTTACATAAAGGTTTAGTAAATGACAATCCAGTCTCAGTTCTTTTTGATTCTGGATGCACCACAATTGGTGTTAGGCAATCACTTGTAGATCCTTCTCGTGCCACCGGAAAAGTAGTCAAATGTGTAACATTTGGCGGCACCTTAGAGAAATACTCTACTGCTATCATTAAGATTGCTACTCCTTTCTTTACAGGAGATGTACACGCATGTCTTCTGCCGAATCCGATCGCTGATCTTATCATCGGTCGTATTCACGGAGTCAAAGAATGCACTCCACAACAAATTTCCGTTTGGGAAAAACAAAATATGCAAATTGCTAATGCTGTAGTCACTAGAGCTCAAGCTCTTAATATGCCTCAAACTTCATCTACTGAAGATAATGAAGTGCATAACCAAGATGATCCCTTGGTAATTTCTCGTGACTCGTTTATAAAACAGCAAGAAGATGATCCGACTCTAAAGAAATTCTTCACTCTTGCAACAAAAGGTGATCCGAATAAAGATACAAATCGAAAATCTTGGATTACAATGAAAAATGGCGTACTTGTGCGTATGGTCCAAGACTCTACTACGTCAATACATTCTCAGATTCTTGTTCCCAAGAATTTGAGAGTTAAAACTTTGCAGCACGCTCACGACTCTCAGTGTGCTGGACATATGGGTTTTTCCCGTACTAAGTCAAGAGTTCTTGCGGCTTTCTTTTGGCCTTTTGTGAACAAGGACATACGGATTTATTGTCGATCTTGTAAAGTATGTCAAGAGGTCAAATCCAAAGGTCCACGCCATGCTGCACCTATTCAGGCTGCAGACATCCCTATTCGACCATTTCAGAAAATGGCGATAGACATCATTGGTCCATTTAAGATCAAATCTGCTAGAGGACATCAATTTATCTTGACGTGTGTTGATATGTGCACACGGTGGCCAGAGGCTATTCCTCTGAAGAGCATTACTACTGCTGGCATTGCAGATGCTCTTTGGCTTATATTTTCTCGTCAGTGATTCCCCGGAGAGATATTATCAGACCATGGCACCCAACTAATATCGGATACCATGTCTCAGGTAATGTCTACTCTGCAGATAGAGAGATCTTTGAGTAGTATCTATCATCCTATGTCCAATGGGATGGTGGAACGGCTAAATAGAACACTCAAAAACTTACTAGGGAAGATAACTGAGGATCATCCTCAAGATTGGGACAGGGTTTTACCCGCGGCCCTCTTCGCTTACAGAGAGGTCCCCAATGAACATACAGGATTTTCTCCCTTTGAACTTGTCTTTGGCGCGCGTCCGCGCGGCCCTATGTCTTTGCTTCATGATCTCATAACCGCTGATAATATTACCGATGACACAAAATCTTCTTACGAATATGTCATCGCGCTGAGACAAAAGATTATCGAAGCATGCAAATTGGCAACTTCTTCTTCTGAATTTGCTAAACAGAAGGCAAGACAATTTGCCAATAAGAAAAGAACCTTACGACAACTTTGTCCTGGTGACAAAGCATTTGTTTTGCTACCTTGTAGGGAAAACAGACTTCTTATTTCTTGGAAAGGTCCGTACGATATAATCTCGAAAATTTCCGATGTTGACTACATTGTCGATATTGATGGAAAGCATAAAACCTTCCACATCAATATGCTTACGGAATTCCATGAACGTCCGGATTATTTAGATCCTATTTTCCAGGCAACGGACGATTCACCAGTCCAACATGGTCATTACTCATCACTGTCCGTAATACAGGATGAGGAAACAAGTTTTTCGGATGTTAATCTTCCGCTTCCGATGATTCCACTTCATTCTAGTGAATCATGGAAAAATGTTACTGTCTCTCCTGATTTATCTCTAGGAGAACAGCGACAAGTTTCGGCTATGTTACAAACATTTCAGGATGTCCTTACTGACATCCCTGGACAAACTCATGTCATTGAACATGACATTATTCTAACTGACCATAATCCTATAAGAGTCAGACCGTATCCTATCCCTATACATTTTCAAGCACAGGTTGAGAAGGAGTTGGATGAGATGATAGATTTAAAAATAATTGAACCATCCACTTCTGCATATGCTTCGCCGATGGTTATTGTTCGAAAGAAAGACAATAACATACGTTTTTGCGTTGACTATCGCAAATTGAATCAAGTTACGAAGTTTGATGCTGAACTTATGCCTTTACTAGAAGAGCTACTTACTAGGCTTTCGAAATCTCATGTTTTCACTAAACTTGATTTGTCTAAAGGATATTGGCGAGTTCCTTTATCTGAACGTGCCAAACCTTTTACTGCTTTTTCTACACCAAGAGGCCTATTTCAATGGAATTTCATGCCTTTCGGCCTTATGAACGCACCAGCTACATTCGTACGCATGATGCGTCGAATCCTATCTTATCGGTCAGATGTCATTGCGTACCTAGACGACATCTGTCTTTTCAGCGATACTTGGGAAGATCACTATTCAGGGTTAGTTGAATTACTATCAACTCTACGTGAGTATAACCTGACAGCGAAACCCTCTAAAGCCTGCATTGGTTTTAGCGAAATTTCTTTCCTAGGCCATCGAGTTGGTCATAGTTTCCTAAAGACAGAGGACCATAATATCACTAAGATACTTAACATCTCTATTCCTAAGACTAAAAAGCAAGTGCAAAGTCTCTTAGGTCTTATTCAATTTTATGGAAGATTCATTTCGAATCTATCCTCTATCATGGCACCTCTTTCTACACTACTAAAGAAAGGGTCGCCTAATATGGTCCACTGGTCACAGGAATACCAATTCTCTTTGGATAAGATTAAAAATTTGTTTTCAACACCACCTATTTTAGTGTTACCTACTACGGATAATACATTTGTTCTTCGGAGTGACGCTTCATCCACTGGGATTGGAGCGGCACTAATGCAAGAGTACTCTGGAACTCTGCATCCTGTAATGTATATCTCCAGAAAACTTAATGCTGCAGGAAGGAATTATTCGGTTTTAGACCGTGAGCTATTGGCTATGGTATTGTCAATTCTCAAACTACAAAGATTCCTTCTAGGCGCACATTTCATAGTAGAAACCGACCAGAAAGCTCTTACAGCTATACAGAGTAAGAATTTGAAGAGCTCGAGGTCTACTCGATATGCAATTGCTCTTCAACCTTTTCATTTCTCGGTACGAGCTATCCGTGGATCAGATAATGTGATGGCAGACATTTTGTCTAGATGCCCACATGATTCCACCTAACTGTTAGGTCTTGGACTTCTTAACACATCTAAGTCTATGACATTTCTTTTTCTATATCAAGATAGATACACATGGTAATTTGTAATATAATGATTGTATCACTATTATCACTACGTTCATTGATTTATATTCACCGCTGTTCTTTGATGATTTTTCTTCTGTGTCAATCATGTACTTATAGTGCTTAAATATGAAATTGTTATATGCATTGTGTCATTGCCAGCATTGTAGTATACGTTGGTGGCACCTCCCTGGAAATATTTATACTTAAGAGAAATGCTTTCTCTGAGATGTTGAGATATATTCTCACGAGTCGATTTATGCTGCGACTTTACCTTAATTTGACATTATAAATTGCTCTTATTAGTCATCTGCGCATTATTCGTGCGTTGTGAGCCTATTGTATGTTGCTCTCAGATGAAAAATAAAATTTCATTTTTTTCCCGGGGGTTGCGGTAGTCTGTTAGCAACAGATTACTGGTGTCAATGAATATATATATATATATATATATATATATATATAGATATATATATATATATATATATATATATATATATATATATATATATATATGGGAAGATATTTATTAGTTTGTATACTTGTTATGTTTGAAAATATTTGGTAATATTTTGAGTCTAAGATTAGAACTCTAGTCAAAGGGCGAATACTCATTTTATGCTTCGAGTGAAAGTAAATATATAGTCGCCCCACTTGAATATAGTTGAAAGGTTAACATTAGCGCGTGCCCATTGAGACGATGAGTCGTCGTTGGCGCTTCCGTGAAGATGGACGGATCTTGAAGGCTGTCGGACAAATGAGCGTCCGAAGTTTTTCATCATTGTGATTGATTCTGGTAAAGAGAGGAGTTTTCTCTCAGTATACTATGATGGTCGATACTTCTCCCAGAATATATATGTTAGTGTGCTAGTTACTAGTATTTTCTGAACTGAAGGTAAAAAAGGAACATTTTTCTAAAACTTTACCTATTCCTAACGACGCCATCGATGTCATATCATCTATCTATATATTTGATGGATCGTATGTAGACGATTCCTGTACTAGCAGCACTGTGAGTGGACATATGTAACATTCCTTATGGGTATGGAAACCCCAAAGACATTAGATGAGCAAATGAACGGAACTTTCATTTGTAGTGAGGATATCTTTTGGATGAACGCCGCTCACTGGGACCGGCACCATTTTGAATCCCACTGTTGGTCTATTTGTATTGTCAATCAGAGAACGGAGATATCTTATTACCTGATGGCGATACCAAGACCTACGTTGTATTGAAGTCTACTCTTTGTTATTTGAGATTGTCAACCTTAAAAGAAAGACCCTGTTGAATTTAATTCTAAAAGACTTAGCCTGAAAGACATAGTCAGCAGAGGGTCTGTAAGGGAGCATTGTGAAGACCATTGTTATTGTTAACTCAAACTGATGCGACTAGTCAGTGGAGGTATGAGACGATAGACTATCATATATATATATTTGCTCATATCGTCCGATTATATTTACTTGCTAGGAGATTGCCAAATTGATGTTGCCACCCATTTGTCAAGTATCCAATGATTTATTGTGTCAACCTGTTCCAATGATTGTCAACCGTGCTGTCAGAGTGTGTGTCATTAAACTGTCGAAAACGTCCACAGTAGTTCCAGTTATCATTGACTTCCAACCGTGAGGGTATGAGTGCATTGCTACCAATTTGTCAACTACACAGAACCATTCATGCATTCGCGTATTGACACTCATGTTAACACTCATTGTCAACAAT
Organism: Oreohelix idahoensis; assembly: GCA_024509875.1. Lineage (NCBI taxonomy): Eukaryota > Metazoa > Mollusca > Gastropoda > Stylommatophora > Oreohelicidae > Oreohelix > Oreohelix idahoensis. Next base: position 27,180 of record JAMPIV010012846.1, on the reverse strand, counting down.
ACATTCTTGTCGGGGCCTCATTACGTTCCGGGACAAGGTGACCTATGTGCCGGGTTTGAGTTGACCATTCATTCCATCTACACCAATACAAGCCCTTATTAACGTGGTGACCTAAAAGGAATTTATCACTCTTTCTATTTCATCTACTGTAATATCTGCATTTAAATAATTAGCATCCTGTGTGGTGTCCATATTTTCTCCTTTTAATTTTTCTGGCAGTGTTTTCCGCCTATTTATTTCTGCCTTATCTAGACTGTCTATTGAACTAACCTGATAGAAGTATTTAGCTAGTATGTTGGCTTTTTCTCTATCTGTTTCAGCTCTCTCTGGTATTTTAATTGTTGGGATTTTAAATTTCTTGTTGTTTCCTCCTTTAATTGCTTTTAGTTTTCTCCAAACTGTAGTTACTTGTGACCTATGGTTTAGTGTTTGACAAAATGTTCTCCAACTCTTTTCTTTAGCTCTGAATATTATTTTATTTGTTTCATTTCTTACTTTTTTATAGTTTGTGTAATTCTCTTCAGTTTTGGCTTTTCTATACTTTTTCAGGGCCCTCTCCCTCAATTTCAGTTGTTCTGAACATCTGTCTGTCCACCATGGTACTGCATACCTGTCAACCTCCTGAGACAAAAATATGTACGCCGGACCAAAAAAATCCTTACAAACACCCAAAAATCCTTACGCAAAAAATATATTAATAAATTATACGCAATACAGTTTTAAAATGAGAAATGACATATACAAATCTATTAGCATTTGAATTATTGTGATATAAAACATGCTAATAGTCTCAAACTGTTCTTTACATATAAAAAAACTTAGTGATCATGATGTACACTGTTCTTTCGATGTTCAGTGTTTGGATTATAATCAACACATGCACTTTTAGCACTTTGCAGAATTGCATTTGTGGGCTTAAAGTCTGCACAGCATGTATCAATGTTAATCATATGAAATTTTGTGAACAGATTATCAACATCACTGAATATCGCCTCACTGGTTCCACCACTGCATACAGGCATGTCCAACAATCTCGTTCTTGGTCCCAATCCTTCTTCAAAAACTCTCACCATAATAGCTAACCTCATCTCTGTTTTCTTGTCATTTGATTCATCAACCATTAATGAGAAGGGTGTTTCCCTGCACAGCTTTATCACTGGTTCTGTTGCAGATGGAGTCAGGCAGTTTTTAAATGATAAGTGTTGTCTTGGTCCTCTTCGACTGGAACTTTCTGGCAATATCACTGTCAGGAAACATTACAGGCGCCAAGTCACAAAAGTGATCAGTAACAGATGCAGTTAAGTTATGCTGGGCAATGAAATTGGCAAATAAAACTTCAGCCCTTATAATGCCACCCTCTTCCTGCTTTGGCTGAGCAAAAAAGGTCTTAATAGATGCTCCCTTCTTCATTGCAAACATTTCTTCATGCAATTTCGATTTAAAATGTACTTTCAGATCATATAATCCTAAAGCTACTATTTTAATATCTTTGTTGCATAATCTACAAAAAGCATGGGTTGATCCTAACTTGGATGCATCTACAATGCCAGGGAAGAGTTTAACCCATTCGACCTGAAACTTACCATGACCTGCAAGCTTTTGTTTCTTTGAATTAGGCTCAGCCATTATTCAGTGGATGAAATATTTCAACTAATAATCTTTGTAGACGAAGAGAATGATTAAAAAATACTACGAACAAAGCAAACGGCTAACAGAAAAAAAAAAAAAAAAAAAAAAAAAAAAAAAAAAAATTATAAACAAAATTATGAACAGAATATCAAATCTAGGAAGAAAAAACGTAATACCAAAAATTTATAAAATTATTATTTACGAGTTGGTAGCTTAAAGTGATAACAGATTGCCACTTTATTAAAAAATAAAGCAGCTAATCTTGAGTGCTGGAATAAAGTAGGCCTACTCAACGCAAACAAACTTTTTTTTTGCTAGTTATGTAGGGCCTACACAGAATATTATGACAATTTAACGGAAATATATTGAAGGGCAAGATATAACTGGAAAGATTAAGACAGCGATTAAATTGCAACAAAGCAAAACAACAGCAATATTTAACCAAGTTATAAGTACTTAGCTTTTTTAAACGAAATGGCGTCGAAGTGTGGTGGCAAGCAAACGTGGTCGTTGATAACAGGTAACTTTAAAAATACGCCATGTCACGCTGAAAACCAAAAGCGTTTGAGGCCGAATTCAAAGTTTTTGCCGAATTGTTGGGAATGAAAGGATTTGATTGGTTGCTGGGAGAGACCTCAGTTTAAATACGGACGCCGAGATTCCCGGAATAAAAAATAAAAAAAAAAAATGGTTAAATAAAAACCTGGGCTAGAAAATATTTTCTGATTTAAAATTTTAAAAAACTTGGGTTGGAAAATATTTTTAGAATTTAAAAAAAAAAAAAAAAAAATTTTTTTTTTTTTTTGGCGGGGAGAAAAATCCGTACAACGAGTCTGTACGGCCGTACACTGCTAAAAGTATCAAAAATCCGTACATTGTACGAAAAATTCGTACAAGTTGACAGGTATGGTAGTACTGGATTTTTATCTTTGTTTCTTTTCCTATTTTTACCTTTTTGTGTTGGTTTTAAGTGTTCAGGCATATTCCTGTTTGGTATATATTTTATTGCTATTTTTAAAATCTCATTTGTTAGTTTTTCTGCAAATATATCTATACTGTTAGATTCAATTTGTTCTATACTTAGTTTACTTAGCTCCAATTGGAAGGACTTCCAGTTTGCCTTTTTTAGGTTGAATGAAGGTTTTGAGCTTCTTGGACTAGTTCTATATTTGTCGTTTAGGTTTATTTCTATGGGTAAGTGGTCTGAGCTGGAGTCATTCAGTACTTCCCATTTAGCAGAGGCTAGGTTTGGTGTTATAATACTTATGTCTATTGCTGTATCTCCTCCACTGTTGCATGGGTTAACCTTTGTCACTGAGCCATCATTTAGTATGATTAGCTCAGCACTTTCAATGTAGTCCAACAGTCTTTTTCCTGCTGGATCATTACTGTTGTTACCCCATGCCTCATGGTGTGCATTAAAGTCACCTACCAATAATGTTCTTTGGTCTATTTGTGTGTTAATAGTGGCAATGTCCCTATCGGTTATATTACCCTTGGGGCTATAGATATTTATTATTTTTAAGTTATCTGGCTCACTGTCTAATGTTATACTTATTCCTTCAATATTTTCTGTGTTGAATTGTTCCCAATTTACTCTTTTGTAGTCTTCATGTATTAGAAAGGCCACGCCCCCTCCTCTTCCCTCAGGTCTATCATTTCTAAGTGTTATATATCCTTGGTAGTTCAGTTTCTGTTTGGGGTTCAAGAGGGTTTCTTGTATTGCAAAGATGGGTTTTGCATCCTTATACTGTCCCATAAGAGACATCAGGTTCTTCCTGGCACCCCTACAGTTCCACTGAACTATTTTGATAGCTCTAGAGTCTTTGGTCCCCATTTAGTATGGTTAGCTTAGTTATGTTATTGTTTTTATTAGGTTCTTTGATAGGGGATCTACTTTTTTTGGTTTTGCTCACTATCTCTCATGTTCTCCACGAACTCATCATTCCAAGTAACCATTGTACTCCGAACTCTTTCTGCGATGTATAATAGGTGTAGTTTCCCTGTTTCCTTAAATTTTTCTTCCATATTTTCTTTGTTGTCCTGGTTTTTAATCATTTTAGCTCTTTCTCTCTCAATTTTTTTAAGGATTTCTTCATTAGCTTCTTTTATCTCTGCTATTTTTTTGAGGTCTCTCTCTATTTCCTTTTGTGCTGTTTTTATTTCTTCTAGTACCTGTCTGGCTTGGTTGAGGTTATGTTCTGTCTCTTCTGTGTTGTCATCTTCTTTACTGTTTATGAGTGTTTTAATTTTATCTTCTTTCTGGATTTTTTCCTTTATGTCTTTCACTTCACTGGTTATTTGTTTCTTAATGATACTTTCTTGAGAGTTTTGAAGATGGTTGTTTGTTTTCTGTCTTTCTTTTATTTGCCAGAATGGTTTGTTTGTTTCTAGTGATTCTTTTAATATGTGTTTTGTCTCTTGATAGATTGGGCACCCTTGATACCTGGCACTGTGGCTACCCTGGCAGTTTGCACATTTTCTGTTTTTGTTTTCTCGTTTATAATCATTATCCTACTTAGCCATTGTAGTCTGCGTGTCTGTGTGCTCCCGCACAGAAACTGCACCTAGTCGCTCTTTTACACACATGTTTCGTATGGCCAAAGCCTTGACAGTTTGTGCATTGTATGATGCTAGGTATGAATACCTCTGTTATTTTGGCTCTCTGGTTGAGTTTGATCTGCTTGGGTATTTCTGTGCCCTTGAGTTCACCATTCTTTCCATTACCTTACTGTAACTGTCTTTTTCTCTCTTGTAGGTGATCACTTGCACAAGACAGTGTACATGTTGTTAAGATGTGTAGTACTTGTAATTATGAGCTGAGTGTGGGTGCAAATGAAGACGCGAATGTGTTTAGGCTCGTATATGTTCTATAATGCAACCCATACACTCACATGCAGTAGTCAAGGATGCTTGAACACTGCTGGCACGTTTCAAAACATTTATTGACGATAACACACATAGCATCAACAGGAACAGTCAGTGTAAACAAGGTCATGCTGACCGGAAATCGTTAGGTATACATCAGGCATTCAAAAAAGGCTGGTAAACATTCCAATATTCGTATATGGTCAACAGTAGTGTTATTCAATGACAGTTCACAATGCCGCTTTGGTATTTCTGACTAAACGCGTAAGATACCTTAATCACTTTGACATACTGGTACAACTTGGCATTCCCCGCCAATTGCACATTATCAGGCTGTAATACATTAGCCTTAACACAGGCCTCGTTATGGCGTCCTCTGTGTACTTCTTCTAAGCAGGTTAACATCAGCCCTGCAGTAATGCTTATGAAGACATAAATACCGCCAATCTGCGGTTCCCACAATATAACCTCGTCACTGGACTTCTGGATAATATAAAGACTAATAGTCTTGGATGTCTACCTTGAGCACAAAAATATAAGTTCTGAAATGTAGGACCGGTGAGCTGTAGTTCACAGACTAGGTAATCTTCTAACATGTTCTGCCACCGAAAGCGTAATAATGGAAAAAGTCGGTATTACCTAGAACCGAATCCTCAGAACATAATAAGGAACTCTGTCGTCATTCCGACGCACAGAGATTCACTGGGGAGACCTGCCAACGCAGTCACTTCGAAGATTTTCCCCGAAAACACAATGGACATTCTGTCCCTCAGAAGCAAGCTTACCTCTCGGCCTGACGGAAGTCTATCAACTTGGCGCTTAAACCCCGCGCATGGGCACACGCCCGAACTGTTTACCTTTGACCCTATCTCCATACAGGTCAAACCCCAAAGGATGAACGAACAGGGAAGACAACCCCTAATCAACCTGACACCGTAAGGTAAAGACACAATTATTCACCTTTGACTAGGGTGAGAAATCATACGACAAATAACTTGACATATGACTCCGTCGAAAATGACAGCAACATATTACTACACCCCCACCCCCTGTAAAATAAAATTATACATTTAAAAAAAAAATATATATATCTATGAGCAAGACAGCACAAGCATCACTTATGCGCTCATGAAAGAATGAACCTAATATCAGGTACAATGGACGCACAAATAAAGCGTCTGAAGAGGATACAAATCATCTCCCAACATAAGAGAAAATATTTCTCAAAGCAAAACAATTTCAGGAGGTATCATTAAAGAAACCTAAGTTGCTGGCAATACCAAGACACATATCAAACATTATTAAATACTATAATTATAGCAATATACAAATATCATCAATTACAATGCTATATTAGCAACATATCACTAATGGATGGACAAAATCAAATTTGTTAAATTCTTTATACATCATCCAAATAGTAAAACATTTGTATTACAATATATTAGGATATTAAGGACAGACCTAAGTCTGAAAGTGTATCAGGAAAAACTAGGACACCAGAGCTAAGTAGATTCATGTTGAGATCTACCATCACAACGAGATCTATCAAAATTATTATCTCTGTTGAGACCATTGCTCTTATTTGAACTCCATTTACCATAGTTATGAAAAGTTGTGTTATTACCCCTATGATCAAAATTCCTATTAGTAGGATTTTGTTGTCCACAAACATAATTATTATGAGATTGGTAACCTCTATCAAAGTTCTTATAGTCACTGGGACCAAAATGTTGAGGACCATTAAATCCCCTCCAATTCTTTAAAGAAGAACCATTACGTGATGGACGCCTTTGGTATTGCCCACAATCACGATTATCTGTTCTAGCAGAATTGTTGTTATTTTTGCCTGTAGCAATGTGCTTAACATCATACTGTCTGAGCTGAGTACGATGGGTACTAACAGTTTTGTTTTCTTTTACCAACTTATCAGGAATCTAAAAATTCGATACACTGTTTCCCTGAGGAATCTTATCATGACACTTATCAAAGTCCTCACCGTGATCCAAACTTGATTTACCTTTGTTGGTCTGACGCCAACTCCCATTAATGACAGCAACATATTACGTGCTGATAACGCGAATGTCGTGGGTTCGTTCCCCACACTGGCCACCATAAATGTAACTGTCTTTTTCTCTCTTGTAGGTGATCACTTGCACAAGACAGTGTACATGTTGTTAAGATGTGTAGTACTTGTAATTATGAGCTGAGTGTGGGTGCAAATGAAGACGCGAATGTGTTTAGGCTCGTATATGTTGTATAATGTAACCCATACACTCACATGCAGTAGTCAAGGATGCTTGAACACTGCTGGCACGTTTCAAAACATTTATTGACGATAACACACATAGCATCAACAGGAACAGTCAGTGTAAACAAGGTCATGCTGACCGGAAATCGTTAGGTATACATCAGGCATTCAGAAAAGGCTGGTAAACATTCCAATATTCGTATATGGTCAACAGTAGTGTTATTCAATGACAGTTCACAATGCCGCTTTGGTATTTCTGACTAAACGCGTCAGATACCTTAATCACTTTGACATACTGATACAACTTGGCATTCCCCGCCAATTGCACATTATCAGGCTGTAATACATTAGCCTTAACACAGGCCTCGTTATGGCGTCCTCTGTGTACTTCTTCTAAGCAGGTTAACATCAGCCCTGCAGTAATGCTTATGAAGACATAAATACCGCCAATCTGCGGTTCCCACAATATAACCTCGTCACTGGACTTCTGGATAATATAAAGACTAATAGTCTTGGATGTCTACCTTGAGCACAAAAATATAAGTTCTGAAATGTAGGACCGGTGAGCTGTAGTTCACAGACTAGGTAATCTTCTAACATGTTCTGCCACCGAAAGCGTAATAATGGAAAAAGTCGGTATTACCTAGAACCGAATCCAAACACAATGGACATTCTGTCCCTCAGAAGCAAGCTTACCTCTCGGCCTGACGGAAGTCTATCAACTTGGCGCTTAAACCCCGCGCATGGGCACACGCCCGAATTGTTTACCTTTGACCCTATCTCCATACAGGTCAAACCCCAAAGGATGAACGAACAGGGAAGACAACCCCTAATCAACCTGACACCGTAAGGTAAAGACACAATTATTCACCTTTGACTAGGGTGAGAAATCATACGACAAATAACTTGACATATGACTCCGTCGAAAATGACAGCAACAATTACCCAGACAGCTCAGAAGGCTAACTGGTCGGTAGCTGGATTTGCTTGTTTTCTCCTTTTGTTTCTTTCGGATGGGAACAATGATTGCTTCTCGCCATCGATCTGGGAATTTTCCAGTACTCCATGATTGATTGAAGATTAGGAGGAGCTTGTGCCTGGCTACAGGTCCAAGGTTCTTGATCATATCATTTGTGATACCATCTTTTCCTGGAGCTTTCATGTTCTTTAGTTTTGTTATGGCAGCATTTAGTTCTCTCAAAGTAAGGGATGACTTCATGCAGGTATCTGGGCTTTGGTGCTTCAGTTTTTCTTTTATTTCCTTACGTACTTCTTGGATACGTGCATGTGGAAGTGATGTGGTGCTTTCTTCCTTGTAGAAATCTGCCAGGATGTTTGCTGCCATCTTTCCTGTGTGGTATTTTTCGTTTTCCTTGATGACAGTCTTGCAGTAGCTGGTTGTTGTTTCTTCATTTAGTACTCTTGTCAGATTCCACAGCTTGCTCGAGTCCTTTTCCATGTTGAGACTGCTGGTCTTCTGGTGCCAGCTCCTTTGGATTTCAGCTTTCTTTTGTTCATTAAAAGCTTGTTTTATGCTGTTGTGTCTCTGGGTGTTCTCTAATGTGGTACTTTGCTCTATAGTTTCCCGTGCTTTATTTAAGTCACTATGGAGTTTTCCCATATTGTCACTCCAGTATGGTTTGTAGTCTCGTCGTTTACCTCGTGGAATTGAATTCTTTGCTGCTTGGATGATTGCTTCACTGATGATGGAAATGTTTTTATTTACATTATTTGAGTGAGTAATGTTCTGACAGAGGTTATCGACTTATTCTTTAAAAAATCCCCAGTTTGCTTTTTTGAAATTCCAGCTAGGAGACATATTAATTTGTCCTGCACTTCTTATCTCAGATATCTGTAATGTGACTGGTACATGGTCACTTCCCCCAGTTGGTTATTTACTGTTCTAGCGGTGAGTCGATGTATGTCATCTGTAGCCATAGCAAGATCTGGTGTGCTCGTTGTTTTCCATACTCTGGAATAGAAGGTGGGCTTATCCTCTGGTTGGTTTATTAGGATTAGTTTATTCTCTACCATCCAATCTTCCACCTCTTCTCCTCTCAGATCTGTTGCTTCATAGCCCCAGCTGGGTGAGTGGCTGTTGAAGTCGCCCATAATGAGGTGTCTTGATGCTGCAAGCTTCACTTTGTGTAGCTCCAGAGTTGTGGTTGGGGGGCTGTAGCAGTTTGTGATCATTAAGTCTCCACTGGGCAGCAGTAGTTGGACTGTTATGTATTCAAGTTCGTCCTCACCAGATCTGTGTATCTCTACTGCTGGGATTGAGGTTTTAATCAGCGTGTCGTGTATATTCGGCACTTTTTAATTTTTTCCAAATAACCGGGACAAAATGACAAACTGGTCGGGACGCCGGGACCATACCTTCAAACCGGGACAGTCCCGGTCAGACCGGGACGTATGGTAAGCCTATTCTAAATGTCATTATTCTAGATCAGTATTTCTCAAATTGTGATCTGCGGAGCACTAGTGCTCCGAGAGCTATTGAAAGGTGCTCCATGAAGACAAAAATGTAAAACTGGTTGCTAACAACTTATTTTTTAAATGGATACGAAATCCATTTGCAATTGCAGCCAAGCCAGTATGCTTATCAGCTAATTATTATGAGAGTTTGATTTATTTGACTTCAGAGTCAGGAATAAAACAAAGATTTAATGAACTTTCTCTAAATGATTTTTGGAGCACTGTTTGCAAGAATACCCCAACATTTCAAAACGGGCAATTCGAGTGCTCCTTCCATTTGCCACTACATACCTATGTAAAACAGGATTTTCTTCTTATTTAGCTACGAAGACAAAACATAGGAACAGACTTGACGCTGCCCCCAGACATAAGAATTCAATTTTCAAACATTGTGCCACATATTAAGCCAATATGTGATGGTAAACAACAAAATCATTCTTCTCATTGGTATGAAATGCACAATTACTTGTGCATGTACTTTACTTTTATTAGTAATAAAAATAAACACGATTAAACTACTGAGTGATAGTTCTAATTATAATTATTTTAGCTGTATTACGTACTTTCTTTATTTACACAGCTTAAACTTAATTTTAATTAATAGCAAAATATATTGTAAAATGCTACCTTAAGCCGAATTTTTAGGATCACTGTTCAGTCAATTCATTTCAAATGAATAAGTCTTCCGTGAACAAAAAAAGTTTGAGAACCGCTGTTCTAGACATAGTGTCCGCATCATGTTACAATGACACGAACAAGTCGAATGGTCCAGTTTCACACAGACAATAGGCCCTACCATGCGCATGCTCGTCTAAGTGATTTAAATTGTCAGAAGAGAGGCGTAGAATTGCAAATCAAAAGTCTTGCATCGGCACAAAACATTTTTATTACAGTATAATTTCCCCACAAATATTTTTCACCAAACCCTAAAGAGGGGGGGGGGGGGGTTTGAACCCTAAAGCCCCCCCCCCCCCCCCCATCCCCGTATCTACGGCCTTGCTTGCACACATTTTTGAATTCTCAGCTGCGGTCGCTCAACTGTTCTTTTGCCATCTGCCAGTTGTCCGTAGAAGATATCTCTTGGGATGCAACCATCTTCCATGTGGCGGACATGCCCGCAGTCTTAGTAGTGTATGCGTTACAACAAACGATTCGTCGAGAGGAACACTAGGGAAAAAAAAGTAGCCGAGGGTTGTCACCTTAGAAGCGTTTTCCTATAGTCAGTTATGACTGAAGGGGCTATTATTATTATTCTTATTTAGTACACGGTAAACAAACCTGAAATTCCCTGATTTTGACGACAGTGGGGATATTAGTTCAGGAATTTTTTTTCTTCCTTAAAATGTCTGCTACTTTCCTTTGTGTAGCACGCCCATTTCAACCATATACCATTAACATGGGACTGTTGGTTCTTTCAGGACTTTATTTTTCATATTGTGTGTTATTTTCTTGATTGTATTTATTACACATTCTGTACTGTACGATTCCTGGCGTTGGTGTTTTTATTTTCTGGTTAATAGTATAGTCTTTTGTGTTATTCAGAAGCATTTATGTATCTATTCTGACATGAATTTAATATTGGTTTGGGGTTTATTTATGTCTTTTTTCTACTAGGTTGTGTTGTTCCTTTCTGATAAGATAGCTTCGTTACTACTGTTAATGCTGTATGATAATTACAAGCTTACTTTTAGAACACACACACACACACACACAAACACACACACACACACACACACATATATATATATATATATATATATATATATGTGATGGGGCCGAAAAGGAGACGCCCGCCCCCTACCTGTTTTTGGGCAGATTATTTTCGATGTGCGCGAAGCATTCTGGGTTGTGAAAAGTCTGAAGTAGAAGATATGTAATGAGGCCACTGTTACGTACATTTATTACCTAAGGGGGTAGTCGTCGGTCCTGCCAAATGTACGCACCAGTCTTGAGATAGTTATATTATTTGTGCGGTCGAATGATTCGCGCACTGACGTGCACAAAGCAGTGAGTGTTGCTTTGGACGCACGTGTAACCTAGTTGAGTAGTTTGTGACGTCATGTTTTGTCGGGGCTGTACGGACCATGTTTATGTCCGATATATATTTCCTTGGAATTTTGCTGGCAAGTGTGGAAGAAGCCATTATGTTGTATGATCTCTACTGGTTCATGTTGAAGCCAACAGTAGTAGGATCAAGTAAGTGTCGCCCCATGTCACTAAATGTTTATTGAGTAAATTAAAGTGTGAGGCCGCTCATAGTTCTGATCTAGCGGGAAATCCATCGCTGTATGATATTTTCTAGAATGGACAGACGGAGTCGGTAGCCTTTTGAATTACCGTAGAGGAAGAATACCTACGAGTACACAAAGTTGATTGAATTATATGCTTCTCATGTTTTATGTTAGTAAATGCCAAAGTCATGGCAGGGATATAGAGAGGTTAGTCAACACAGAATTCTAACCTGGTCGTATTGTTGGAGATGACTTTATTTGGATATTTATATATATAAACTGCCTAAGTATTGTAGGAAGGAAGCCTGGAATCATGGCAAGTCTGATAAGAAATATTACTCATTGAGTATGAATCCGTTGGTCATAAGATACGTCCTTGAGAGAAGGTTAACGGACGTTATTACAATACATATACTATGGCAAAGGAAGGGATCCTTAGACACTTGAATAAGAGGACTATATTGTTAGAGAATCTTCATCCCTTGAAAAGTGATGATCAACATTGTGATGTATGACCTTTTTTTGCACCTGTAACTATGACTGTCTTGTTCAACGCCGTATATGTCACGTTCAATAAAATCTATGTACATTCATCACAGCCTTGCGTGCTGCCTATCAGTGACCAGTTGATCACTACTTGTTGGAGTGTCGTTTGAAGAACATTGTTGACATTCGTTCATTTCAACCATTCGCGTTTTAAGTTACCTCTTCATCAATATAAACTGAACTCAACAAATAAGAATGGAGTCAACAATAAATGGTAGGCCAGCGTGGTCTGGAAATAACTAATTTCCAAGGAACGAACTTAATCCAAATTATCGTTTGAAAAGAAGAATTTTTACTTTCAAGGCGACATCATCTCAATTTGGATCCTAGCGTGATATGAATCAGATTCAACTTACGTTTACCAAGGTCAAGGTCTTCAATCAACCTCCACGTCAAGTTTCACAGTGACTGACATCCTGGGGATCACCTCTTCATCATTATTACGTGCGAGCTGTAATCTAGAGAAGCAGAACGAAGTATTTTATCTGTAGACGTACATCCACGGAGACGAGGCACATTGATTTTTTACCTGCACGCGAGATGAGTATAACGTGTTTCCGTTGTACACTTTATTACACTTAGTTGTACCTTCCGTGATATGTCCACCTTCATATTTTTCGTGTTAAGTGTTATATGTTGTGTATTCTTCGTGGGAGGTAGGGAGGTTGATCTGACGAACGAGATCCATCTCGAAGCCAATTCGGGCTCTTCGTCAGACGTTCTGTAGGGCTCGTCTTGTAAGTTTCAATTGAGCGATAGTTCCGGTACAAGGCTAGAAACCTTGCCGAAGTTCCGATCGCTAGTTGCTTCTTATAATATTATCTATTTAGCTGTTTCGTCACGTTTAATCGTTGTTTTTGGTAGCTATTTTTATTCATAATTTAGTTTTATGATGTATTTTGTATGTGATTATTGTCCATCTTACCTGACTGTCGTTCAGTTTTTTACAAAGCATATGTTTTTACACTGTGTTGTCAATTGTCTTGTGCATTATTGGATCGTAGATGTCATCGTAATTTTTTACGACATTCTATTTTAGTTCCACATTTTATTTTATTTGATTTCTACGACTGTAGTCATTTGTCTTGATTATCGTGTCGTGTCAGTATTGTGCTATTGTCTGTCACGTTATTGCTTTCACACCATTTCATGTTATAAAATTACATTATTAATTATTAATATTATTGCCTATTATATAAATTGATTTTACCGTTCTAGAACAGGAACGAAAACCACGAGTTGTAGTAACAATTTTAAGTAGTATTATTACATAATAAAATTGAATAATGGCTACCTTAGACTATTTCATTAAGCAAGCAAAAGCTCTTCAGATGGCTCCTGAGGAAGCAAAAGCATTTGCACTTGCAGAATATAAGAAAGCTCAAGAAATAGAAGCTGATCAGAGAAGGTTAGAAACTTTACGTTTGGAAAATTTGAAATTTGAGGCAGATCAAAAAAGGATTGAGGCTGAGGAAGAGGAGAAAAAAATGAGATTAACTGCTGAGGAGGATGAAAAGAAGAGGAAATTTATAGCTGAGGAAGAGGAGAAAAAAATGAGATTAGCCGCTGAATTAGAAGAGAAACGATTTCAGCGAGAGGCAGAACAGAAGCAAAGTGAGGCTGAAGAAAGACTTAAAATTGATATGGAAAGTAAACAAAAAGAAATGCAAGAAAGAAGATTAATAGCTGAACAAAACACAAAACGACTTCAGCTTGAGATGGAAGAGAATGAAAGAAAACGACAGCATGAACTGAAATTAGCAGAGTCAGAATATGAGAGACTTAGGTTAACTCAGGAAGCTAATTCTCAGAGAACTTTTGAAAGCCAAACTTCATCCAGACATGATAATTTTAAGGAAATTCACCTTAAATTACCAAAATTTAATCCCCCGTCTGATGACGTGATATTCTTCCTAGATAGGTTTGAGGCCACTTGTGTGTCTTATAACGTGGATAAAGCTCTATACTGTACATATTTATCCAGATTACTTACAGGGGACGCATTAGCAGTTTACCATACCACCAGCATTGGTGAGAAAAATGACTATAATGCTCTTAGAGCGGCACTTCTGCAAAAATTCCAAATGACAGAAGACCAATATCGTTTAAAATTTCATACATTACTACCCCAATCTAGCAGAAATTTCAATGATTTTCTGTCACAAATACGACTAACACTAGAAAGATGGATTGAATTATCCAAAATTGAAAAGTCATATGAAGGTCTCTTCGATTTACTGATGCGCGATAAGGTACTATCGTCTGTAAATCCTACATTTCTCGCATTTTTGCAAGAACGGAAACCTTTATCAATGAAAAATTTAGAAGAACATGCAAAAAATTTTTGCACTGCTCACCCAAACATGGATCTAAGTAATACACAGATTAAGAATGAATTGCCTGTTGCTTTTGCAGCACAACAAAACAATTTTTCACGCAATCGTTCTTTTAGTGCTGACAGATATGTCAATAAGGGAAATAATTACAATTTTAACAATGATAACTTTTACAAAGGGAAGCAATTTTAACAATCTGCTCCATTTAATGTTTTTTGGAACCAAGCTCACAGATCACGAGATTTTGGTAACAATTATTTTAAAAATAATCAAGAACATTATAAACAAAACTGGAGATCAAAATCTCAGGGTCCGCAAAACAGACAAGGTTCTTGGAATAAAAATTTTAAAGAACAGCATAACTTTAATTATACAAATTATCGGACTCGTCCAAATTTTAACTTTAGCAGAAACGACAATTGTAGCAATTTTAATGACAATAATCAAAATCGATCGCGTCGACGAGATAGATCGTCAAGTAATACGGTTAGACATTCTAATGTCTCTTTAATTGATACACAGGCTAACATTGAACAGGGTAAAGTAGCTGAAACTCATAATGCTATGTGTTGTTCTCTTGATTGTACCCAAGTCAAAGATTGTTCAGAATGCTCTACTCTTTTCCAGCCCAAGGCGATCACGACGCTGCGTTGCGGTCATACTTTGCCTAGTCTACCTGCAGTCTGCATGGCCACTCCTGCGTCAGTACACCATGGACAGGGCTCTCTTAAGTTTAACAGAGGATTTGTTAACAATATTTCATGCTCTCTTTTATTCGACTCAGGTTGTACGACAGTGGGCGTCCGGACATCGCTGATCGACCCTAGTTGTGCGACGGGCAGGGTTGTGAAATGTGTCACGTTTGGCGGAACTGTGGAAACATTCCCCACAGCCATTATAACACTTCATACTCCATTTTTTTCAGGACAGATCCAAGCATGTCTTCTTCCAAATCCAATTTGTGATTTGATACTTGGTCGCATACATGGTATTAAAGAGTGTTCACCCCAACAAATAGCTGAATGGGAAGAGCGACATATTCAAACTGCAAATGCAGTAGTAACTAGAGCGCAAGCTACTAATATGTCGCATGATACACCTATGGAACCTACAGTTCATACCACTTGTGATGATGATGCTCCTATTTCACGGGAGTTGTTTGCAACATTGCAAAAGAATGATGATTCATTAAAAAATTTTTTTCAGTATGTGAACAAAAATAATACCAGCAACAAACTTGCAAAATCTAGACATGACTTTATACTTAAAAATGGGATTTTGGTTAGAGTAATACGAGAAAAGGATTCATCCTTATGTTCTCAGATTATAGTCCCATCCTGTATGAGATCTCGTATATTACGACATGCGCATGACTCGCAATGTGCGGGCCATATGGGTTTTTCGCCTACCAAATCCAGAGTGCTTTCTGCATTCTACTGGCCAGGCGTCCATAGGGACATCACTCTCTATTGTCGGTCCTGTTTGATATGTCAGGAAGTTAAGGTACGGGGTCCATTTCATGCGGCTCCTATTCAAGCTGCGGACATCCCGATTAGACCATTTGATAAAATGGCTATAGACATTATTGGTCCTATGCTACCATCTGCTAGAGGGCATACGCATATCCTTACGTGCATTGATATGTGCACTCGTTGGCCTGAGGCCATCCCTCTCAAGAACACCTCATCTGCCAGTGTAGCAGAGGCATTGATGTTAATCTTCTCACGCATTGGTTTTCCACGGAAAATCTTGTCGGATCATGGGGTTCAGTTCATTTCTGAATCCATGTCTCAAGTTATGAAGACATTAGGTATAGACAGATCTCTTAGTTCTATTTATCATCCGATGTCAAATGGGTTAATTGAGCGTCTCAATAGGACACTCAAGCAGTTGTTGGGTAAGATGACTCAAGACCATCCCCAAGACTGGGATCGGGTCCTACCCGCTTGTCTCTTTGCGTATCGCGAGGTGCAAAATCAAGCAACGGGGTTTTCTCCATTCCAACTTGTTTTCGGCATGCAACCACGCGGTCCGATGTCGTTAATCCACGACTTATTGGTTGACGAGAATATTGAAGAGGAAACTCAATCCTCTTATGAGTATGTGATCTCTCTGAGAAAGAGAATCATAGATGCTTGTAGATTAGCTACTGCATCATCCGAACAAGCCAAAGAAAAAGCTCGTCTATTTGCAAACAAGTATAGACGTCTTCGCCAGCTCATACCTGGTGATGAAGCTTTTGTATTACTCCCTGCGCATAATAATCGTCTTTTAATTACCTGGAGAGGTCCTTTCAGGATCATCTCAAGAATATCCGATGTCGACTACATCGTTGATGTTAATAAATAATAATAATAATAAATTCTTTAAGCGCCAAACACGGCGCATAAGGCAGAAACCAGTGCTCTCCAGGTTGTTCGTTGTGACGCCACTCCTCTTAGCTCTTGCACATTATTTAGGCCCAACGTTCTTCCTTCTCTTATTATTGTTCTTCTGAGTGTTTCTTTTGGTCTTCCTTTTTTCCGCTTACCCTCAGGAACCCAAGTGAGCGCCTGTAGTGGTATTCTGTTGTTTTGCATTCGTAGGACATGACCGATATATGACCATCGTCTTTTCCTTATATAGTCGGAGACATATTTCTGCCTAGAGTCTTCTCTTATTTGTCGATTAGTCTTGAATTCTTTCCAACTGATGTTCATGAGTTTTCTAAGACATTTGTTCTCGAATGTATTCAGCTTGTTCTCCAATGATTTTGTTATTTTCCAACTCTCACAGCCGTATGTTAACACTGAGATAACATTTGAATTAAACAGACGAAGCTTGGTATGTATATTCAATGATCGTAATTTCCAAATGTTAGATAATCTATTGAAGGCGCTAGCTGCCAAAGCAATTCTAGTATGGATTTCTCTTGTTGTGTCACCATCCTGAGTCATTTTACTGCCTAAATAATTGAAACTTTCAACTTTCTGTAGTTTTTCCCCGTTCAAGATGATATCAAAGGTCTCGTTAGAAAAGTTCATAGCTTTAGTTTTAGAGGCATTTATTTGGAGACCAATTTTAACCGAGAGATGACACAAATTATTTATTGCTTCTTGGGATTGTCTTGGTGTTGAACTTAAGAATGCTACATCATCTGCGAAATCCAGGTCCCCCAGGAATTTTCCATTTGTCCATTTTATACCCAATTGTTCATTGTGGGTATAGTTTCTCATAACCCAATCAATAGCTATTCCAAAAAGTAGTGGTGACATAATACAGCCTTGTTGATGTTAATGGTAAACATAAAACCTTCCACATTAACATGTTGAAGGAGTATTACTCACGTCCTGATTATCTACAGTCAGTGTTTCAGGCAACTGACGATCCTACACCACCTATTCAACACTATTCTAGTTTATCAGTCATCCAAGAAGAGGAATCTTCTTTTGATGATGTACAACTACCAATACCAGTTGTACCACTCCATTCCACTGAGAAATGGAATGATGTTACGATCTCATCTACTCTTTCGGCTGATCAACGTCAGCAAGTCTCTAATATTCTACACTCGTATGAGGATGTCCTCACTGACATCCCAGGTCATACGTCAGTCATCCAACATGACATTATTCTGACTGACGATACGCCTATTCGAGTTCGCCCATATCCTATTCCTTTACACTTTCGTGATAAGGTTGATAAGGAATTGGATGAGATGCTCCAATTAAATATAATTGAACAATCTTCATCACCATATTCTTCTTCCATGGTAATCATTCGGAAGAAGGACAACAATATACGTCTTTGCGTAGATTACAGGAAATTAAACAAAGTTACAAAATTCGATGCGGAACCATTACCTCTTTTAGACGACTTATTAGAGAAATTGTCTCATGCCACATTCTTTTCGAAATTTGACCTTTCAAAGGGTTATTGGCAAGTGCCATTAACCCCTAAAGCAAAGCCATTCACCGCTTTCTCGACGCCACGGGGTCTTTTTCAATGGAATTTTATGCCATTCGGATTAATGAATGCGCCAGCTACCTTTGTACGCATGATGCGCCGCATATTGTCTCATCGTCCCGATGTCATTACTTATATAGATGACATCTGTCTTTTCAGTGACTCTTGGGATGAACATATTCAGGGTTTAAAATCTTTACTTTCTACCTTACGGGATTATAACTTAACAGCGAAACCTTCAAAGGCTTTTGTCGGTTTTCGTGACATCTCATTTCTTGGTCACCGTATAGGTCGCGGTTTAATGTATACAGAAGACAGTAACGTCTCTAAAATTTTAAACATCTCAGCACCTAAGACAAAAAAACAAGTGAGGTCGCTCTTAGGACTAATACAGTTCTATTCTAAATTCATCCCTCATTTGTCTACTATAACTGCACCTCTTTCTTCGTTACTAAAGAAAGGCACATCTAATATAATAAAGTGGTCGCAGGATCATCAAACGGCTTTAGATTATATAAAACAATTTTTTTCAAATAAGCCTGTTTTAAGGTTGCCTAACAAAGATCTCACCTTTGTTCTTCGCAGTGATGCTTCTTCCTACGCTATCGCGGCAGTTTTAATGCAGGAATACGGAGGCACCTAATTTCCGATTATGTACGTATCCAGAAAGCTTACGACGAGCGAGATGAAGTATTCCGTTCTGGACAAAGAGCTCCTCGCTCTTGTCTGGTCAATCACAAAACTGGAACGTTACCTTCTCGGCTCACACTTTGTGGTGGAGTCTGACCAGAAAGCTCTTACCGCACTGAATACAGGGAACGTTAAGTCATCAAAGTCAGCGCGTTACGCTATAGCTCTTCAACCGTTCCATTTTGAGATACGAGCTATTCCTGGAGTGCAGAATGTGTTTGCAGACTGTCTTTCAAGATGCCCAAGTGAACGTGTCGAAACTAAACCAGTTCAAGATGGTGAAACATCCTCACCGAAACATGAATAACTATGTACAGTGTCATTGATTGTACATCTGTAAAGACTATGTATAGATCTGGATTATTCGTACAAGTATAACTTCCAGGATATACTTACTTCTTAATTATAACATGACTTTTTGTGTAGTAACGTTTTGTTAGAACGGTAACATTGGTACTACAGTAACTTTTTATTAATATGGCAACATTGTTAAGAGCGACAAATATACATTTGTTATTCCTATGGAACATATTACACTACATGGCGTGTGCGAGAATATATTTTATCTTGTATAGAACATTCAGTACATCGTCGCGTCTATTACTAACTAGTTACAACTGAACATTGACAATGAGTGATACTGGAATTATTTAGAATATATTGTTAACTAGTTATTTGTTAGTAATTAAGGAATATATAAGTTAGATTAATTCAACTTAATCTATTTGATTGATTATAAATCACACATCTACTAACTTTATTAGTTTCTTGCAATACGTGTATTCACATATCCCACTACATCATATCTCACTTTTAGATAACTAGTCAAACGTACTAGTGTTAGATAACAGTAAGTGCGTTGCTTCTTAAAGTGTTTAATTATGCTTTGTTTCATTTTGCATGTTGTATTTTAAAATTTTCTGTTCTATTGATTCTCTTATCATTGATTATCATCAGTGTTGCTGTTCATTTTCATTTTGAAATCATATGTTTCAAATTTTTTTTTTGAAAACTTAGTTGAATTTTATTATCATCTTTTTTTTTTTATGGTTTCTTCATTTTTCATTTTTCAACTTGTTTTATATTACCACATCGTTCCAAAGTAGGTCGATGGTGGATGTGTGCTTTAATGCATACTGTCATTTAGTTATATTAATTTCAATTTAATATTCTTTTCTTAATATGATATAACTTCATGCTTTTCATATATTGTTGTAGTTTTGACTCACCTCTCTCGAGTAATTAGTTCGAAAAAAATTAATAGAATTAATTTTTTTAAGGGGAGGTAATAAGGGAGCTGTTACGTACATTTATTACCTAAGGGGGTAGTCGTCGGTCCTGCCAAATGTACGCACCAGTCTTGAGATAGTTATATTATTTGTGCGGTCGAATGATTCGCGCACTGACGTGCACAAAGCAGTGAGTGTTGCTTTGGACGCACGTGTAACCTAGTTGAGTAGTTTGTGACGTCATGTTTTGTCGGGGCTGTACGGACCATGTTTATGTCCGATATATATTTCCTTGGAATTTTGCTGGCAAGTGTGGAAGAAGCCATTATGTTGTATGATCTCTACTGGTTCATGTTGAAGCCAACAGTAGTAGGATCAAGTAAGTGTCGCCCCATGTCACTAAATGTTTATTGAGTAAATTAAAGTGTAAGGCCGCTCATAGTTCTGATCTAGCGGGAAATCCATCGCTGTATGATATTTTCTAGAATGGACAGACGGAGTCGGTAGCCTTTTGAATTACCGTAGAGGAAGAATACCTACGAGTACACAAAGTTGATTGAATTATATGCTTCTCATGTTTTATATGCCGTATGTTAGTAAATGCCAAAGTCATGGCAGGGATATAGAGAGGTTAGTCAACACAGAATTCTAACCTGGTCGTATTGTTGGAGATGACTTTATTTGGATATTTATATAAACTGCCTAAGTATTGTAGGAAGGAAGCCTGGAATCATGGCAAGTCTGATAAGAAATATTACTCATTGAGTATGAATCCGTTGGTCATAAGATACGTCCTTGAGAGAAGGTTAACGGACGTTATTACAATACATATACTATGGCAAAGGAAGGGATCCTTAGACACTTGAATAAGAGGACTATATTGTTAGAGAATCTTCATCCCTTGAAAAGTGATGATCAACATTGTGATGTATGACCTTTTTTGCACCTGTAACTATGACTGTCTTGTTCAACGCCGTATATGTCACGTTCAATAAAATCTATGTACATTCATCACAGCCTTGCGTGCTGCCTATCAGTGACCAGTTGATCACTACTTGTTGGAGTGTCGTTTGAAGAACATTGTTGACATTCGTTCATTTCAACCATTCGCGTTTTAAGTTACCTCTTCATCAATATAAACTGAACTCAACAAATAAGAATGGAGTCAACAGCCACAAAAATGCCTTTAAATTAAGTTGTGGTGTAGAATTGTGTTATATTAAATAGCTGTAGGTTTTATTTGTGTTTTCGCTATTCCTAAGCGATAATCGCGTGTGATATTTAAGTAGCCAAGATTAATACGCCCAGCACGCAGTAGTTGAGTGATTAGCCTAGTGCCTATAAAAAGAGATAGCGAACTACAAGCGGGCCTATTTTGCCACAGCCGCCAGAGAGAACAGACGACAGAGCCAAGCTGTAAATGCCTTGAGCACATTAGCATCGGGCACTGTTGGGTGTTTTGTTTTGTTTTGTTGGGTTTTGTGATGTTCGCTAGTTTATTTGTTTAATGTTTGCTTTGTCACTGAATGGGCTGTAAAAATAAATATAGCCCCTGCCTCTAGAATCAAGAGTTTTATTGTTGTTCGGGTCGGTGCGAGTGTGACAAGAGAGTGATATCACAATCACAACATAATCATCATCATCGTCTCGCCCACCCTACCACAATTGGCGTCGTCGACAGGATAAGGCAGACAGTGACACCGAGCAAACAGCAAACGAACAAATATTGTAAACACCTGTAAAGTTTCTTTTCTTCTTTCCACTCTAATGAAGTGTCAGTCTGTATGCTCTGTAAGGAAGAGTGGTGTGTTGTTGAGATCAGGCATGCTCCATTCTACCCAGCTGTAAATGGGTAACTCACCCTAGTCCTGAGTTAGGGAAGACAAAGGCTCCAGGGGAAACAGGCCCTAAACTTGGTCACTCCAACCGACGCAGGATGGTGTATGTATGAAGTAGAAGTGTAGAGTGTGATTACCGCGAATGGTGTACTGTTCGTGTGCTGACCAATATAACCACTCATACACATGTGTCTACAAGGCACCAATGCAGACTGCTGGAATCTTTGTTTACTCAATTTATTCAGACGTACACACTGGGACATACGAGTACATCATGGTATGTTGACATATCAATTTGTAGGTATACATAGCAGATCTGAAGTCATGACACATTCAGAAATAATGGGCAGTACATCAAAAGTTCAATGTCATGATATATTATGGCCGCATCCCCCTATCTGACTAAACGCGTCAGTGAAGGCAGATCGGTAAATAACTAAGGTTACTTGACGTCCATAGTTTGTAGCATATATTATGAAACCACGAAAGAGGGGGTTTCTAGCAAGATTGAGATCTCCCTGTCACTGTCCGATAATAGGATAAATAATCTGTTCTCTTGGCAGTGATCAAAACATATGATGACCGAAATCTAACATGGCCGCCTCCCTGAGTTGTCGTTCACTCATTCATAGGAAGGGGAATATAAGCCAGAGTTAATTTATAATGTGCATATAAATAATTTCATAAAGTTTTTCCATACAGCTCTACAGTAATCACGTTACTTCATGTAGACATAACTGCTATAGGAAAGCCTGTCATCTTCGTCGATACAAAACACGACCCTAGCGATACGAAGCACAATGTTCCATCTAGGTCGAATCGACATGAGATCATCAAAATAGGGTCTGGCAATACATGGAGTCCGAATTATACATTGTACCGTACCTTAGGAGAGTCTCTAACATAAACTATAGTAGAGATACCATCTCCTTTAGAAGAAAACCACTTCCTGAATTATATTTCCTTAACAATCTACCAGCCCTTTGAAAAATGCGTAGACGCCATTATCACGGTACATCGGAACTCATCACGACTTGTCAAGACAACTCATACTTCCGCTAGACCGGAATAATAAGAATCTAGTCCCTCCTACCCATCCAAAATATACAATATAGGACTGATTCTACTTGTACTAATAATATGTAATACATATGAATTCAGGCCATAAACATAATAAGCAAATTAATCTATTTTCTGGCCCTAAAAATAAGTACAAATATAAGAGCAATATCCTTGCGCCGGATCAATATCAAGAACGAATTACTCCTATAGTCAAAAGTGTGAATCAAACATGGATTCTCTCGCTTCTACCATAGACAGCATTTTCATACACAAATGAATGAATGTCTATATTTTTTCCATATCAAATAGCCATATCGATTTTTGTAAAATGTGCGTCAAAATATGCACGCAACAGATTACCACACCCCTCGGGAAAAAAAAATGGTACATTTTTTTTTGAAATACATCTAGGAGCAACATACAATAGGCTCACAACGCACCAATACAATGCGCAGATGATAAGCATAAGTTTTATGACCTTAGTGAAAATACTTCTCTAAGTATAAATATTTCCAGAGAGGTGTCACCAACGCATACTACAATATTAGCAATGACCCAATTTCCACATTAGTTTATACATAAATTTCATCTAAGATATCTTAACATCATGATCATCAAAGACGAAAAACATTGAAAGATCAGCGGTGAATAAATATCAATGAACCGCTAAGTAGTGTTACAATCAATATATGATATATTACATATGTGTACACATTTCAACATAGAAACAACTGTATCAAAGTTGTATAACAGTTATGAATCATGTGGGCATCTAGACAAAATATCTGCCATCACATTTTCTGACCCACGGATAGCTCGCACCGAAAAATGAAATGGCTGTAGAGCAATCGCGTATCGCGTTGATCTCGCGCTCTTCAGATTTTTACTCTGAATAGCCGTAAGAGCTTTCTGGTCAGTTTCCACAATGAAATGCGCGCCCAGAAGAAATCTTTGCAGTTTAAGGATTGACCAAACCATAGCCAATAATTCACGGTCTAGGACCGAGTAATTCTTCTCTGCGGCATTTAATTTCCGAGAAATATACATCACAGGATGCAGAGTTCCAGAGTACTATTGCATTAGTGCAGCTCCAATCCCGGTGGATGAAGCGTCACTACGAAGAATAAATGTCTTATCCTTAGAAGGCAATACTAGGATAGGTGAAGTAGAAAACATAGTTTTAACCTTATCCAAAGAGGATTGACATTCTTGAGTCCAATGGACTACATTAGGAGACCCTTTCTTTAGCAAGGAAGAAAGAGATGACATAATGGAGGACAGATTCGGGATGAATCGTCCATAAAATTGTATTAGACCTAAGAGACTTCGTACTTGCTTTTTAGTCTTAGGAATAGAAATGTTAAGTATCTTACTTGTATTATGGTCTTCTGTTTTTAGGAACCCATGACCAACACGGTGTCCTAAGAAAGATATTTCGCTAAAACCAATACATGCTTTCGATGGTTTCGCTGTCAGGTTATGCTCGCGTAAGATAAACAATAGTTCATTTATACCATTATAGTGATCGTTCCAAGTATCACTGAAAAGACAGATGTCATCAAGATATGCAATGACATCTGAGCGATGAGATAGGATTCGACGCATCATGCGTACAAATGTTGCAGGGGCGTTCATAAGACCGAAAGGCATGAAATTCCATTGGAATAGACCCCTAGGCGTCGAAAAAGCAGTAAACGGTTTGGCGTGTTCGGATAGTGGAACTTGCCAATATCCCTTAGACAAATCGAGTTTAGTAAAGAAGTGAGAATTCGATAGTCTCGTAAGTAGCTCTTCTAGTAAAGGCATAGGTTCAGCATCGAATTTAGTCACTTGATTCAATTTGCGATAATCCACGCAAAGACGTATGTTATTGTCTTTTTTTCCGTACTATAACCATCGGCGAAGAATATGCTGATGTGGATGGTTCAATAATTTTTAACTCTATCATCTCATCTAACTCTTTCTCTACCTGTGCTTGAAAATGTATCGGGATAGGATACGGTCTGACTCTTATAGGACTATGGTCAGTAAGAATAATGTCATGTTGAATGACATCAGTTTGACCAGGAATGTCAGTAAGGACATCCTGAAATTGTTCTAACAAAGTAGAAACTTGTTTCTGCTCTCCTGGAGATAATTCTGGAGAAATTGCAACATCTTTCCATGATTCATTAGAGTGAAGAGGAATCATTGGAAAAGGTAAATTTACATCCGAGAAACTCGTTTCCTCATCCTGTATTACTGACAGAGATGAGTACTGTCCATGTTGGACTGGAAAATCGTCCGTTGCCTGGAAAACAGGTTGTAAATAATCAGGACGTTCATGGAATTCCGTGAGCATGTTGATGTGGAAGGTTTTACGCTTCCCGTCAATATCGACGATATAGTCAACATCGGAAACTTTTGATATTATATCGTACGGACCTTTCCAAGAAATGAGAAGTCTATTTTCCCTACAAGGAGCAAGACAAATGCTTTGTCACCTGGACAAAGTTGACGCAAACATCTCTTTTTATTGGCAAATTCCCTTGCCTTCTGTTTCGCAAATTCAGAAGAAGCAGTTGCCAATTTGCATGCTTCAATAATCTTGTGTCTAAGTGCGATGACATATTCATAAGAGGATTTTGTGTCATCGACAATATTATCAGCAGTTATAAGATCATGAAGTAAGGACATAGGACCTCGCGGTTTCGTGCCAAAGACAAGTTCAAAGGGAGAAAATCCTGTATGTTCGTTGGCGACCTCTCTATATGCAAAGAGAGCCGCGGGTAAAACCCTATCCCAATCCTGAGGATGATCTTCTGTTATCTTACTTAGTAGGTTTTTCAGAGTTCTATTCTAACGTTCCACCATCCCATTGGACATAGGATGATAAATACTACTCAGCGATCTCTCTATCTTCAGAGTCGACATTACTTGAGACATGGTATCCGATATGAGTTGGGTACCATGGTCGGATAATATTTCTGCTGGAAACCCCAGACGAGAAAATATTAACCAAAGAGCATCTGCGACATCAGCAGTAGTTATGCTCTTTAGAGGAACAGCCTCCGGCCAACGTGTCCACATATCAACACACGTCAAAATAAATTGGTGTCCTCTAGCAGACTTTATCTTAAATGGACCAATGATGTCTATCCCCATTTTTTGAAATGGCCGAATGGGAATGTCTGCAGCCTGAATAGGTGCATCATGGCGTGGACCTCTGGATTTAATCTCTTGACATACTTTACAAGATCGACAATAGATTCGTATGTCCTTATTCACAGCAGGCCAAAAGAAAGATTGAAGAACTCTAGCTTTAGTACGGGAAAAACCCATATGTCCAGCACACTGCGAATCATGAGCGTGCTGTAAGATTTTAACTCTCATATTTTTAGGCACAAGGATTTGAGAATGAATGGACTTAGCGGAGTCTTGTACCATACGTACAAGTACGCCATTCTTCATCGTAATCCAAGATTTACGATTAGTATCCTTATTCGGATCACCTTTTGTTGCCAGAGTAAAGAATTTCTTTAGAGTAGGATCATCTTCCTGCTGTTTGATAAAGGAATCGTGGGAAATCTCCAAGGGATCATCTTGGATCTGCGCATCATTATCTTCAGAATGTGAAGATTGTGGCATATTAAGAGCTTGAGCCCAAGTGATTACTGCATTAGCAGATTGCATATTAACATTTTCCCAATTAGAAATTTGCTGTGGAGTGCATTCTTTCACTCCATGAATGCGACCGATGATAAGATCAGCGATCGGATTTGGCAAGAGACATGCTTGCACCTCTCCTGTAAAGAAAGGCGTAGCAATATTGATAATGGCAGTGGAGTACTTCTCCAATGTGCCACCAAATGTTACACATTTGACTATATTGCCTGTAGCTCGAGAAGGATTTACGAGTGATTGCCTCACTCCAATGGTAGTGCACCCCGAATCGAAAAGAATTGATACCGGAGTACCATCTATTAGGCCCCTATTAACGACAAGAGCACCCCTTCCATTATGCGTAATTGACGCATGGAGAGCGGGAAGCGGGTGACCGCAGCTTAAAGTAGACACTGTGGTTGGATCGAATAATGTTTT